>JAULKM010000001.1:5368304-5381334 GCA_032355605.1 Rubia tinctorum
TGGAGAAGACCCCGGAGAAGATGCCACTGCCGGCGAACACCACCTCCGACGAAGGCGCCGACCACCGACCATCGGCGAACACTCCTGGCCAGAGTATTTCATTAGGTTTACAATTAATTTTTCACTTTTTATTCTTTAAATTAAATTCAAAATACATATATAGTATTTCAATAGTACAAATACAAGCGTGATTTAATAAAATATAGGACGTGATATAACGATTCACAATTTAAATCAGTGCACATATTTTTTTTAAATTTGAATTTGAGATGGATTTTCCAGTTCTTACAAGTAAAATCAAAGCCGGATTTATGCTCGGTGTATGACTAGACTGTTCGTGATCAATATATGTCGATAATCTCATTCATCGTGACCCTCAAATTTGTATCTTGTGTCAAAAGTTTTCTGAATGTTGATGTGATCAGGCGACGAGTCTTGTTTAATGAAAATTGTAAATAATTATGAATTACGCACTTAAAATTGTGGAGTAGGTAATCAAGAATTGTTTCAAAGAGTCCGAAAGCACAATTTAATGAGTTCTCCCCCTCTAAAACACCTTAATTACTTTTTTCTTTGCTATTCATTTCTTCATTTTCCCTACATGGCAGATGAGAAAACAATAATTTTTCAATTGATAATTTTTGAGTGTTTATGTTATTGAATAGGTATGTATTTATATCCATACATTAGTATTATTTTTCGACCTGATAGATTCGATTGTTGTGTTCATAATGATCACTCAATTTAATTGTTCACATTGATGTTTTGTTTTTGATATAGTTGTACAGATCGTGTCTTCATAGTTTTGCTTTTGTCCTTGTATTAGAGATCCAATTAATTTGGATGCGTCAAGTCTGTATTTTTCAATGTGTTTACAACTTGGACAACATAGATATGTTTCGGATCAAGTGATATTACAGTTCTTGAAAATCCTACTTGGCGAAGTGATTGATGCATAATACTCTCATCTACCACTGTGCAAAATACTCTCATGACCACTTAAAGTATAATGCATCAATCGTTTCACCAAGTAGATAGAGTTAAGTGCTAAAATAACACAATGTTTTGGTCAAAAGTGTCAATCTACCACTTTAAAATTTGAAAGTGTAAATCTAACACTAAGTTTTAGACGAAAGTGTCAATCTAACCCCGGTATTCTGAAATTGGTTGGAATTCAGTAATTTGACGATTATAACCTTGTTGAAGAAAAAAAGTAAAAATTCAGAAAACTTGAAAGTACTGTTTTACCCTCAGCATTTTTTTATTCCTCTAAACCCAACGTTTTACCCTAAAATATAAAAACATACATTTTTCACTTTTCACCCCTCTCCTCTTCTCTCTCTGCCGCTCCTCTCCTCCACCTCCGCCCTAATTTACTCTCACGACACCTTCTTCGACACCCTAATAGAACTAATCCTCGCCAAATTCTACCTCCAACCCAACGACGACTCCTCCGACAACCCCAAACCCTACTTCCACAACATCTCTAAAGAATTAATGAAGCGCCAATCGAAGGAAAACCTCAAGCTCTCCCGCCACAACAACCTCGACCCCGAGAAAATTTCGGCATGTCTACTTATTTTCTTCCCGGGGGCGGACAGTGTGTACCGACATCCTTGCCTCCGAGATGAGGTAGGGTTTATTCCGCACCAGCTTGGTCACGCAGAACCGCTCCTGGACCTTGCAGAGGAGGAAGAAGCGATCATTGACAAGGCGCTCGTGCTTGCCGACCTCGACGACGGTAGTGGTGGTGTCAGTGTACATGACGCCGAAGCAGATGTGAGTTTTCAGGAGCTTGTGCATCATTATATGGTAGCATAACTCAAAAATCTGGAGCGAGAGAATGGCATCGGGTAAGAGGACGAGAGGGGGGAGAGAGCGAGACGGGAGCTCGACGACTCGTTTGATTTCAGAGGGTTGGTGTTCTTTTAGAAGGTTCGGGGAAGAAATAAGCAAAAGGTCCACCGGTGACCATAGGACACGTTAGTTAGGATTAGCTAGGGTAGAATGGTCATGAAAATTTCAAGGGATAAATACATTTATAACCCTATCTTTAGGTTGAAAGTGCCAACATAGCCCTGCAATCTGAGAAAGTGCCAATTTAATCCCTACTAATTGTTGTATGTGTCAATCTAACCCTAACTTTCGAAACATTTGTGCCGATATAGACAAACTTCCTAATTCCGGCGTTGACCCATGAAATTTTGGCAATGACAAGAAATAAAATGATGGAAATACCCTTGACTAAGAAGTTAAATATTGATAACTAAAATACCCTTGATCTTCTTCTTCTTCATAGTTGCAGCTCCGCCGGGACCGCGGTTGCTCCACCGCCGCCAAAAATTTCACCACCCCTCCCTCACCCTCCCGTTGCACCCGATCTCCTACGACCTAGCGCCACCTCCCAATCTCTTCCCACTGCCACCCCTCCTAGCCCCGTCTACGCCCTAGCCCCACCTCCCAATCTCCCCCTTCCGCTGCCACCCCCCATATTACTCTTCAGTCAAGCAGCCAAATCAATTCCTCAACACAAAAATGTCACTAATCTAAACTTCCTCGGTCGCCGAAGCAACATCTCCGACCCCTTCTCCCTCGACGTGTGGACCCGTTTGAACCCCCCTTCACCAATGTCGTCGCAAGTACCTTCGCCTTCGCTAGCGACAAGATCAACTGGAAGGAGACGCCTGACGCCATCCGTCACCACCCGTAGAGCTTGGCTATCCTCCCCTTCTTCTCTCCGCTCACCATTGCTCACTCACCCCCGCCACCCACCTCAGCCCTCCTTAGCCACTCATCCTTCCTCTCTGAGAAAGCGAAGAAAGAAGAAGAAAAAGAAGAGCGGCGACAATTAGAGGCGGCGGCGGTCTGCGAACAACGAAGAAGAAAGAAGAAGAGCGGCAGAGGCGATAAAGAAGAAGAACAGAGAAGAAAGGAAATGGAGAAAGAAGCGGCGAAAATGAAACTGAAAAAGAAAAGAAAGATTTGATTTTTTTTTCTTTTTTAAACAAGAGCAAGATTGTTTTTTCAACAAAATCCGGTCATCAAATGGTTGACTGAAAAATCAACGGAGTCAAAGGTTATTTTGATACTTTATGAGATTGCAGGGTTATATTGGCACTTTCATCTTAAAGTCAGGATTATTTTATCACTTCACTCAAATTTCAATTTTAAAGTCAATAGTATTTTTGCATTTTGGAAATGGAATCACTCGTTAGAACAAGGCTGAATGCACTTTCTTGTCTTTATCTTCCCAATCTCTGAATAAACTGTAAAAAAAATTAAAATTAAATTATTAAACTTTAATCAACAAAATTAATATATTAATAATAACTGTTATTATATATTTTGACTGATAACATTATCACATACAATATTATTTAATTTTTTTAATCAACATTTTTAAATTCACAATTTTTATGTGTCATTATCAAAGTAATTTAAAATATTTATAATTAAATACGTATCTCGAAGAAGAATCCGTCTCTTGAAAGACGGTCTTTCCATAACCTATGAAAAATTCAAAGCTTAAAGTGCAAATTAGAAGAAATGAAGATAAAATGTTCGGGTTGTATGAATCGGATTATAAACTTTATAACTACTATACGTTGCCTAGTGAATTTTTAACACTGCAACCAAAACCTTTTACCTTTTATTATTCTAATTAAATCCCGCATTTCCATAAGTTTATGGAAAGAAGGTATTTCCCAAGACTAAAATTGTATTATGTAATTTATTTTGTAACGGATGAAATATTGAAATTCAATTGATTAATTTTGTCAATAGGGATAAATACATTTATACCCCGAGTTCTTTGTTTAGTGCATATATACCCCAATTTTTTGAAAGTGCACATATATTTTTTCCTTTTTTGGAAAGAACACATATACCCGTAGAGCAGGAGATCGGCATTTGAAAATTTGAAAGATATATTATTCAAACGGCGTAAATATACGTTTAGGGTAACTCCAAGATTTCAATCCTATTTTATCCTGGGTTGAAACGGACCAAGCGAGTGAAGTGTAATCTCTTTTTAAATATTGGGGATATTTTTTTTTGACTGTACCGAATCATCGCGTTTCTGGAAGGTAAGACCATTTTAATTCTGAAACACGTGACCCAATCCAACCAATTATTCTCCCTATATGATCAAAATAAATATTCTCTGTATTTTCAACCCCGTTGCTTCTGGAAAGAGAGATTAAAAAAGTCCACCCTCAAGTCCATCCTTTTTTTAATTAATAAATTACAAGGAAAAATGCTCAATTTATACTTTCTCCCAACTTTTATTTTTCTCATTCATAAATGACATTTTTACTTCACAATTATTGAACCCTTTATTATCAGTAAAGAAAAAGGAAAAAATTTAAACGGTCAGGTTCAGTTGAATTTATTTTGAGTCCAAATAAGTTAGATTTAGGATAAATAAGTTTAGTTCAATAGAACTATTTAAATGTAATTTAGTGAAAATATGTTCAGTTTGGATAAATTAATTTTAATTCAAACGCGACCATTATTATTCTGAGTATTTGTACATAACATTAGCTTTAATGATTTTTATTAATTGTAATATTGTTTTAATATAGTTCCATTTGGTTCAACTAATCAGTCCGATCCGGTTTGGTCTTGTGCAATTCGATCAAGTTCAATTGAACCTAACTAGGTCTAGTTGCGTTCGGTTTGAACCAGTTCGTTTCAGCCCACCTGATTTTGTGGAGTTAAATTAGGTTTATTTTGTTTCAGTTCTGTTTGGTTCGGTTCAATTAAGTTCATTCAAGTTCGGTTTGGTCCAATGTGATTCAGTGAATCTCATTTCAATTTTTTTCTAACCTATTACCCCTCATTTTTAAATTATAAAAAATTACTCTCTCGTTTCTGCCCTTTCTGTAAAGATAGAAAGGGCTAGTGTTTTTTTTACGAAGGAAACAGTAAAAAAAATGCCACCTTTTTTCACTCTTTGCCCTCTCACCAATCACCATCACCATCACCATCACCATCACCACACATCCACCCAATGGCGGAACTAGGGGGGCGAGGGGGTGCGCCCGCCCTCCAAGATTCATCGGACAAGTGATTTAGTGGTATGAAGGTGTAGTTGGAGAGTGAAAATAACCTGTCCCCCCCCCCCCTTGAAGATGTCTGCTCCCCCCTCTTCAAGGTTTTAAATCTGAATAACTTTTCAGAAGAAACACCGTGAAGAAGAAGACCGCAATGTATTCTGTTTTTTATTTTATTGTTTTGTTGGATTACATAAAAGAATGGGATGGACGGGTTAAATGGGCCAAAATTATGGAAATGAACGAATGGGTAAGTTCATATTTTTTAGGCGAATGTATTTGTGCTACTTGTTGTGACATAAATGTGACATGGTTTTTAATTTGAAGGTAGACATGAGATTAAGAAGGTAGACGTTGGATATGAAAGAGTTTCGTAACAAAGCATCGGGGTAGAAAATAAAACCATTCAAGAACTCCTTAAAAGCAATAGGAGTGTGAAATATTTATATTTTTATGAGGTGTCTTGTTATTTCTTCTAATGGCTAGGTTAATAATGAAAAATATCATTTCGACAACTTTTTTAGGGTAAGATTGTAATTATTTATATTTTAAAATATATTTCAAAAGGTTTTCAACCTTTTACATTCATTATATCTTTAATTAATAATTATAAAAAAATACATTACAAATAAGATTATGATGAATCTAATTAGATTTGATTTATAACATGTATTAGTAAAGCTTCGTGATTTATGATAATAAATATTATAACCTTACAAAAAATCTAAAAGGAAAGGAAATGAATATGTTTTTTATTTGTTTGTGTGATGATGAACTTAAAATTTATCAACTTATTTCATACTTTTTAATTGTGGTTGTGTTATTGTGTGTGTCAATTTTTTTACCACTACTATTCAAGCCCCCCCCCCTCTTGAATGATGGTCTGGTTCCGCCACTGCATCCACCATTCCCTGCCAGTAAACAATCGTGCTGGTATGTCCTCACCCAGTGGCGAAACTAGACCACATTTTCAGGCGGGGCCGGGCGGGGGCCGGAGTCATATATACTTCTCAGTCACCGGAGTTTGGGGGGCGGCCGCACCGGCTCCCCCCTAGTTCCGCCGCTGTCCTCACCTACACCGCCAAGGACAACAGCTTCATGGAGAAGAAGACCATGGAAGTCGACAACATCATCGGAGCCGACAACGCCAACTCCCGCATCGCGATGTCCATCAGCGCCAGTGATTATGAGTACGACACAACCTTCCAAAAGCGCATCAAAATTCCATACGAGAAAAGTGGACAGGAGGATTTCAATGAGGGGATCTACTTCGCCGCAAAAAGTGGGCGGATGTGCGCATAGGCGATTGTGGTTAGCTTCGACAACGGGAAAAGGATGATTGAAGAGAAGAATCTTCGGAAGTATATGAAAGTGTGGGAAGGGCCGAGAAATGAAGAGGAAGGTGGAGACGGTTGTATCGTTATGATGAGTATGTAAATTAAAGTATTTTTTTGTTCATGACGAGAAAGGTGAAGTAAACGGTAGCGATTTAGTAATGAATAGGGGTTAGGCTCAAATGTTAATTCCTTATGTTTTAGGGAAGTTATGCCTTATAATAGGTTGAATATTTTTAAAATTGAAAAGTGCGCAGATTTATTTGCGACATACTAAAATGGAAAGTGTACAAATTTGGATGGGATGAAGAGAGTAATTCATTTCAGAAAAAATAAGCTAAGTTCAGCTACAGTAAGTTCAATTCAACGACAATAAGTCAACTTCAATAGAAATAAGTTAAATTCATTAAAAAAAATAGACGCAACCGAGCATATCTCGATCTTCATACTTTCATATGATAAATAACAATAAAATTTAAGGCAACCCTAAAATTTATCATAATTAATGATGACATGTTTAAATGACTGATTGAACAGAGATAAGATCAACAAAATAAAAAAAATAAAAATGATATGAAAATCCTGATTTAAAGAGACGCGAGTTCAAAATTTTGAGAACCAAACTTTTATACTTCCCCTGTTCCAATATAAGTTGCACAGTTACTATTTGACAGTCAATACTATCAAATTTTGACCACATAATTGAATAGATATATAAACAATAGTATTATCGTATGTGATATTGTTGGATTGTCGAAATAAGTAGTTTATAATAGCAATTTTTTACTTGCTGTTATTATAAGCAGTTAGACATATTAACAGTGTTTCTTGATGAAAAAGATTATGTGCTGCTTATACTGGGACGGAGGGAGTGTCAGCATTCACCATTCTTCTCTTTTTAGGCTGATTCTGGTTTAGTTAAGTACTGGCTTTAATTGTGAATAATCCCGACACTCAAAGCTGAATAAGGAAATGTGACGTGACTGTGTATTATTTGTAGTACTATGTGATTAGTTGTGAATGGATTGTCGCTTATGGGCAAAATATGGAAGAAAGGAAGTGGCAATAATAATAATTGAATTACGAGAATTGTGTTAACACCATTTCGTCGGTTTGACGTCGCCGTCAAATAATCCGATTGGGAATGGTTAGCTGGAGTGAGGGAGCCAGGTGGACCAGCGGTCCTAACAACTGTACAATATTGCATTTGCATCGACCTCGTTTCTGCTTCTTTCATTCTATTTCGGTGATTCTTTGAGTAAAATTTCAGCAACCTTGTTGTTAGCCTATTTGAGTCACTTCAATGTCAAAAGCCTTTGCCAGTTACCTAAAACGTGTTTATATATAATACTAGGGGTTTTCTCACACTTGGTGTGTCTATAATGGACCTAACTATAATTAATAATTTATGATTAATTCACATCACATGGGTTGTGACATTAGGGAACAAGTCGAGTTATAATGTTTATTCATCAATGCAATAAACGCGTCTCTCCTAAACTAAAAAAGTCACTGCCATTTTTTTTATTAAAAAAAAGAAGAAGAAAGAAGCCACTGCCGCTATAAACACAGGAAACCTTTTCTTCTCCGATCAATCCTTTCTCTTCCAAACCTTCCTCACCGATTCCTTCCGTTCCTTCTCCTAAACCCTTCCTTATCCGGAGAATTCTCCAATCCATCGACTGTTCTCCGATAATCATGCACTAGCAATAGGAGTGTGGAGTTGGCGAGGTTTTTGTGGAACACATCGTTCTACATATGAGTTGCAAAAATGCACTTCACCATATCCAGAATTACTTAGAAATTTCAAAGATTTTTTTATTTAAAAAAAGGTCAAGACTATTCATTGTTATAGTTTGCCATTATTAGAATCAGCATTAAGAATATTCATATTATAGTTATGCCATTTACTAGAATTAGCATTGTAAAAGTTAATAGAATATTAGTTGCCACAACATATGACCTTACAAAGTCGACATTTATTTGTAACCAATCCCACGTTTTGAACGAAAATTAACCCCTTCACTTCAAAAATAAATAAATATCATAGATGAATATTCAATTTAGTATACGATTACGACAAGGTCAATTCTGCATCAAACTTGTACCACGTGGCTTCATGAATTTTCAAGTGGCATCTATAGGTAACTGCTACTCCCTCCATTTCTCTATATAAGATTTAGGTGGTTGGATTTCAGTGGAAAAAATAAGTGGATGAAATTGAATGTAAAATGTAAAAAGTAGAATGAGTGGATGAAATTGAAAGAATCTTAACAAAAATGAAAAGTGTGTCAATATAAAAGAAATAACTCAAAAAGGAAGTGTCAATAACAGAGAAACAGCGGAAATAATAACATGTCAGCAAATTAGTGTATCCGGCAGACAAATCATCACAAACACATGAAAGGAGACCATGAACTGTTGCCTACGCACAATTATCAATAAGTGCTTGGCATATAAGATCAAATTTACAACAAATAAAACTCCAAATGGTTTATTAGTAATCCTCTCTAATTAAAAACTATGGTACAAAGGACAAATCATTTTCTGACGCCAACTATGCACTACACATAATCATGGATGTGGGCAAAAATAAATCATTTAGCAAAAGAAGGGACGAATAAAAAAGCTAATGTTACACACAACAAGCTCTTCCTGTCATCAAAATTGGTCGAAGCAGTCACATGGTGGCTGCCTGCATTTAACATCTCTTCACTACAGCAGTAGCAAAGTAAGGATGATGACTAAACTCAAAGTAAACTTTGAGCGACGGATCAAGAGTGCCCAACCGGCAAATAAGATTTAGGGCAACGACATTGTGTTCTGCCACCTGTTCAATCTTCAGTAGTTCCTTTAATTTGTCCGCATCGTGTGAGTAACTCGTCCTCAGCTCCTTTGCGATTCGCTGAGCATCCTTGAACCCATGGTAAGTAGACAACGTCTGTGAAAAAAGGTGATCAATTAGCATGATTCACAATGAATTGCAAACTGAAGAGAGCCAGACTGTGTGGAGTTACTTACAGAAAATCTAGCACGGCCTATTGCCTCTTTAAATGAGTAGTAGGAGGCCACGTGATCAGGTACACAAGCTTTCTGTAGGAGCTCAAAATGCTGAAGAAATCTCTGAGAAAAATGCAATTTGATGGTTAAGATGAAAATATAACATTAAACTTTGGAAAGGGAATGGAGAAACAGGATAAGACACTTGATGCAAGCAAAGCATGAACAAGAATGTGCTTTAGTGCAGTAATTGTTCAAGTTAGTAATTGTTCAAGTTAGTAATTGTTCAAGTTAACCTATGAATAATGCATACCTCTTGCTCACTGTTGAAAGGACCAGTACTTATAAAGACATTACATTCATTCCTCAAAGCTGCCAGCATCTGGTAACAAATTGACACAATATCAGACCCAAAAAAACCAGAAAATTAATTTCAATTGAGACTTGAACCGAGTATCAACTAAAGCAAAATTAACCAATTTACCATTGCAAGGCCTTCAGCAAGATATATCTGGCACTGAAGGAATATGACCGCTGGAGGAATTTGATAGTCCTTTGACCTGTCCTTCATAGAGTCTCTTTTCTTCTTCCCCTTCCGTCTACCTGAAAAGGTCGTGAAGTATGTAAAAAACTACAGCAAAAGAAAGAATTACTCTTGGAACTTTACAGATCGTTAGGTGCACAAAGTAGCATGAATATGAAAGCACTAATTACAATCCAGTCTAAAGAATTCTAAGAACATCAATATATCCTTCATAGAGTCTCATTTCTAGAGCCGATGACATAACATGCATGGTAAGCAAAGGCTGCAAAGTATGTAAAAGCTCATGACAAGGGTAACATTAACTTCCTTTGTTATCTTGATGCTGTTGGATAGACATGATTGATGAAAGATCAAAGGTGACATAGAAAGGCTTGACAAAAACATCTAGCGTGTAGAATATAATACAGATAACTACCAAAATATTTATTCTAAGCAAATTGTCAACTTAACATGTTGCTCAGGTAATTATTTAGATAGGATAATTTTCAAACACATTTTACTTTTGTTTCTCCTTACTCATGCATAGAATTATTTATGATATTACTGAGCACAAACAATTGAGAACAGTCAAAAGATGAAGAATTATGTGTTGGTAGAAATTTGACCCCAAAGCAGTATCACACTAGGTGTTAGCCGATTTAAATTGAGCTAGTAAATCGTATAAAAGTTTCTGTGCTCCTAATACGTGAAAAAAGGAGACTAGTCATGAAGCATACTCACTATTATCACTGCTACTCATAACTTTCATGTGCGTCTTCTCTGCAAGCTTAATCAAAACTACATACATATACCAATACACCATGCAGTAGTCAGAAGGTGAATACAGCTCCAATTCGAAGCCCAGTGTGAGGAATCGAACTGCTATCCAGTAGGTTTGCTCCTCTACCCAGATGAAAATGTGATTGCATATCTTCATGCCCACACTCTGCAGGGATTAATAATCAAATAGACTTTAACATTTGCATCAAGTTTGAATCATTACAGTACCAGTTTGTAAAGATAGAAAGAAATAATGCTTGGCTGCCTATGCATAGCATTTGGCTGTAGTGAAATAGCAGCAGACCTGAGGGAAGAACTGCTCTATTTTCCAGGGCGGTAGCTTTTAGATCTATGCTACCTCAGAAGTCTGTAAAACCTACACTTATAAAGATATTTTCCCTAATTGTTTTTGTACCCCCTCCCCTGTCCTTGGTAGGACTTAAGGTAGTGACACCAGACTTCAACTATTGGGCCAACATCCAATTCCCATCAGGATATTTCCTATATACATGCATGTCTAGACAAACATTTAACGAAATTCCAAGTTTTATTTCGTCCAAAAAAGTATCTTTGGATCTTAAAGTAAGTAGGGCATCATGAGAACTACTAACCTCATCAATGGAAGTGCTCGATATATCTCCAACCTCTGTCTGGACAGCCATCTCCAGCTAATAAACACATAAGAACAATACAGTGCTCCAGTCAGTTCTTAATGTCAATTGACACCAGAATTTTCTCCAATAACATCTATGCCTTATCCACACTATTTGGTGTCAATTATATGGATGATATTGTGTCTGATCGTAATTGTCTTAAAATAACGTGAAAAAATCTGTCAATCACTGATTAAATTTGAAATGATGGGTCATTTTCATTTTAACACTGAAAAAGAAATAGAAAGGACCCTGCAACTGGAACTGATCAAACTTCTAAAATGCAAATCCAACTTTTTCAGCCAGATATCTTTATCTCTAGAAAGTATGCTTTATTTTGGAAAATACCCACTCAACAATCTGTCAATCAAAAAACTTGGCCCTTCCATCAAGAATTGGAGGACAGCATAATTCGGAGATAATGTACAGAATATTGTTTGTTACCTGCATACGAATGAACTGCCAGTCTTGTAATGTTTTGCCAAGTTTACGTCTTTGCCATGCAGCATTTGTGCAAAGAATTTTGAGCAAGTTGATTAGCAGCTGTATTAGATAGATAATTTACCACAATTAGGTACAATAAGCTTCCAATTTTAACCATTTATTCTCAAAAAAAACACACATATTTGAGGGAAAGAGTAATACACTCTCTGGTCTCTTAACAATGGCTCCCTTTTTCTGAAAATTTTTCAAGGAATGTTTGACAACCGATAACTTTAATTTCATACAATAACATACTATAAAATTTTACTTTTTAGAAACTACATGTTACGGAGAATCCAAAGACATCTCACATGACATCCGTTACTTTATGCAATTAAAGTTATTGATGGTCAAGCGTGCCTTGAATTTTTGCAGTCAAACGGAGCCAATGTTAGAAAACCGGAGAGTATGAGAAAATAATGCTTCACTACATGGTCAAGATCAAATCAAATGGCACATTTAATTCCCATATCTACACCTGCCCAAGTTGTGCTATGGACTCGGTCTTTTGCAAGTCGTGTTTCTTCGCCATTTCAGGTAAATAGGCAGCCTTGCAGATTACGGCAAAAAAGGGGTCACTTCCATACAGTTTTCCTTCTTGAATCAGCAAAAGCTGTGGATTGGGTGTGAGCATTAGAATCAAATTACACAAGAACGGAAAATTTGCAAACTAAAAACAAGAAGGGGAGAGAAAGACTTTAGAGATGTCTAAACAAAAAACATGAGGAAATAGTAGAAGATGATAGATAATTTGAGAAAAACTTATTGGCAAAAAAAAAGAAGTAACTTTAACATGAATAGGTGTGATGCCCCTGTAGGTGCAATGCTTGGGTTTTGGGAGCAAATCCTAGAGAAATTTCAGTTCTATTGAAGTTGTTTCTGAATTTTCTGGTTCTCTTAATTTCAAAATATCTATGTCCTACATTACTAAGGCCTGTAAATTTTTCTATGACCTGTAATGATCGAACCATGCGTGTGCAGTTGAGCTACATCACAAACACTGCTTATTCCTATAAAAAGTCAGCTTTATAGACAGTCTCTCGTTTTTATTGAAACTCCAAAACCCAAGGAGGAATGGCTCATCCATCAATACTGTACCTTAATATAATTCATAATTATTTTGGACTTAAAAGACTGATAAATAATATGGCAAAGAAGGATTATGCCAGCCTGATTAGTTTGCTAGAAGAACTTATCCACCAA
>JAULKM010000001.1:5389860-5402006 GCA_032355605.1 Rubia tinctorum
TATCTACTTAGTTGTATTTAGTAAGCATATTGGGCTTAAAATAGTATCTTTGAGAGGTACGGCGACGACCTCCCAATGCTTTTCATTGTCTTTTTTGAAATTATCCTTTACCTTTTAGTTAATTTTTCTTTTAATATTTCTCAACTTTGTAAGTATGTTAAAATTAGGTACTTGATACGATGATTCGAAAGATGAATCAACACTTTCCGGAATCAAATTCAAAATTGCTTAAATATATTGTGTGTTGACCCGCCCCCTCCTAGCATCGCTAATAAATAACCTTTTTCACAAGAGATCTACGAAGCCGATAGGGGACCATGATCAAAGATAAGATTTATATGCTGCTCCCGTTCGTACTACTATACTATCAAGAATGGTAGATAGTGGGACGTACTGGGGTCGTCCACAGAGATGTTAGGAATTTAGTAATCTACTAAACACAACCGTGGTTGGGTCATCAATCCGACCACGTGTTAGGAATAAACAGTGTTGTGAAAATACTCATTTGGGGGGATTTTCAACTATCAACTACAAGCATACAATCAATGGAATAAAAAAATATAAACTAACACTCGGGGAATATTTGCGTAACATGGTCAATGTTATTTCAATCTTAGATTTCATCAAATACATGAACTAAACCCTATTCTAGTGTTTGTGTTACGTGGTGCGGACAATGGTCACAACTTCCCCCTATATGCCACATATAGGTGCGCGTATAAAATCTTCCATCAGTCTCGCCTCCACAACTAGGGGAGTGCAACAACGGCTATGGCTCATTGCGCAAGTCTGATTCTCCCCCCGTGCGATTAAATCCCTGGCGGAACTCTACGAACGAAGTACCCCTAGGCCTACAAAGGCAAATGAAGTAGTTGTCTTATTGATGGCTCTAGGATTAACAAAACATTCCTAGTTTTCTACTACTGTATCTCTACCTGCAACCCTTCTGACCTCTTTGGTCGGCTAACTAGATGCATGGTCGATCGTGACAATTAACAACGGTAACATTCATCCACAAGCCCAGTTCCGAACTATCGTCACCCCAAGCACATCTAGGTTTCCTTAACCGAGGAGTAGCAATAGTGAACCAACATGAAGTAGACTCGTTTATGTTCCAACAAAGTGTGACAGCCGTGTAATTCAAAGAATATTAAGAACAAGCGAACATAATAATCACAAAACACATAGAAATAGATAGATATAGAAATCTCACAAAATAAACATTAACACATGAATACGAATAAAATCCCCAAGTTATATCTCTATTCCTTAAGCATTGAACCCGAGTATTTCATTGGATGCAACACATTTGGGCAAAAGAAAAATAAAAAGATGAAAAGAAAATAACCTAGAGAGAAGTGAGAGTGTTTTCTCTCTCTAGCCACCTACTAAGATCTAAAAACTGAGCATTAACTTTAAGCCAAGTAGACAAAGGCCCATATATATAGTAGTGTGGAATTGGGCCTAAAAATAGGCCCAAAAGTGGCCAAAAATCCTAGCAGCCGCCACTGCCGCGAGGGGTGCCTCGTGACACGGCCCGTGCCAGCGCGAGACACCGACCATGTTACGGGCCGTGCCGGTCGTGCTGGTGTGGAGCGCCGGCTCTGGTACGGGTTGTGCTAGTTTGTGCTGGCGCATCCCGTGTCATCTGGCGAAGGTCATCGGTCGGGTCTTCGTTTTGCTCCTTCTGATATGCTCCATGCGTCGTTTGGCGCGCCATGTCGGCTAGAACCTTATTTTGCTCAGTATCTCTGTGCTCCCCGTGTCATTATTCAAACCCCATGGGTTGGTATTGGCATTAGTGACTTGAAACGACGCGTGCCATGTAAAACGGAACTCTCGCTCCCATACTTAGCTGATTTTTGGAGTAAATATTTGACCCCTCGTTCTGGAATTTGACACGACCCTTGCTAAGTGATACGGGCCGTGCCAAGACCCCCTAACACGGGTCATGACAAGCGGCATGGGCCGTGCTAGCTTTTGGCTCGTGTCGAGCTTGTGCGGTCCGCTCCAGCTGTGGCTGGTTTGCTTGGCTAACTTCTTTACGGGTGAACCGTTGGTCCGATTTGGGAGTTCTTGTATTCAATTTTATAGCGCTCAAGAAGAAAAATCCAATGGTTACACCTTCAAGTACTGATTATTCTCGGAATTTTCCCAGAATTCCGTGCAACCTCGAACAACAATCCATATATTTCTCCTTTGGCCTTCTTGAACTTCGAATCCGCCTTTCTTGCTCCTATTTCCATATATTACCATGATTTGGAGTCTGTGGCATTCAATCTACTACCATCCTTGTGAATGACCTTTGATATCTTCTACTATCCTTACGAATGACTTTCAAATATCTACTACCACTCTCGCGGATGACCTTCTACAAAAGATAATGACAAAGCACTCACAAGGAACCTACTAATGAGATCAAAGAGGAAGATCTAGGTTCCCGTGAGTACAAAGCGTCCATTAGTTTCAATTAAGTCTACAAAACACGGGATTTAGACAAGAAATCCAATAATGTCCGTCTAAACCCTTTGTCGTGCAAATCTAACTAAAACTAGCAATCAATCAAACAAAAAATGATAATAAATGTGTTAAATGCATCAGCTAACACATGCATATTGGTGCACATCAGTGTCTTAATCCCATGGATTATTTTTCTAAATTCGACATTGGTATGTTGCTTAAACTTGCAATTTTGTATCTAGATGACTTCTCAGTTACTGACCTTGCAATGCTTGAGCATGAACTTCAAGCTTACATATAAATGTATTAGCCGATGAAGGATTTTTAGTGATTGAGAATTTGGGATATCTTGCTAAGAAAATGGTTAAAACTGATAGAGATTCAATCTTCCCATTTACATATCATTTGATTGAGTTAGCAATAGTGCTACCTGTTGCAACTGCTTCCGTTGAAAGGTTTTTCTCTGCAATGAAAAATATCAAGAATGATTTACGTAACAAAATGAAATATGAATGGTTGAATGATATAGCATGGTTGTGTACATCGAGAAAGAGGTATTAATTTGTTGGAATTCAGAGTGAGAAGATTTTGCAAAATTATCAAAAGATGCACGCATAGAATATAACTCTCTCCACTTAATTTTGCATCTGGTCCTAGTGTTCGGGAGTAGTTATTTTAAGAACTAATTTTGCATTAAGATTGTGTTATTATTTAATATTAATTTTATAATATGAATTTTGAAACTAATTATATTGGTCTTGTTGGATGAATTTTTTTAATGTAAAATCCGTCCCTTCTAAAATTTTGATCTGGTTTGGCCACTGACCATTCAGTATGTTTGGCTAGACAAACTGATATGCATGATTACTTGATGACCATATTAGGATTGCTCCTTTAAGAACACTCTAGCTAGGATATGACTGTAACTTGGAAACTACTTGTCAATGATTTTGTAAAACTGAACACCAATAGATCTTCTTTGAGAAATGGACATGCAGGGATAGGTTTTGCTATCAGAAATTCAGCAGGTAGGGTTCTACTTGCAAGAGCTGAGTATATAAATGTGAAAGATAGCTTGGAGGCTGAAGCAATGACACTAGCAATGGGAACGGAGGAAACTTTCTTCTCATAACACACCAACCTGGAGATCGATATGGATTCACTGCTTCTACTGAAGATGATTAAAAGGGAGTACATGATCCCATAGAAATTAACTAGGTCATCGGAATAATATGTAGCTTGCAAGATGAGTTTAATTGTACTTTTAATCATATTTTCAGGGAAACTTCATAGAAAATTATATGGCCAAGCTAACGAGCATTGCACGCTCTAATAATCTCTTTCATCAAGTAACACTACCCAGGAAGATTGAAGGAATTGTAGAACTAGATTGTAGGGAATTTTCCTAAACTGGGTCTCCTGACAGCCTGTCTATAAGGTTATGGACAAGCCAATGACCTATATGCAATTAACAAAAACTATAAAAATTTACGGGCCCGGTCGGATTATAACAAATAAGCCCATTCTCTCCCCCCACATTCTTCAAAGAACTGCGCTTCTCTTCTCCTTCTTCAAACCCTTCTTTTTCCTTCTTCTTCCTTTTGCGAACCGACCAGAAATTCATCATTCCTTCTTCTTCTTCAATCAATCTACAGATATTCCCCCTTCGATCGATAAGTTCCTCAAACATTCCTTCTTCTTCAATCTGCAAACTTCCTAGCGACCAAATCCTTCTTCGATTGATTCACTTTTTTTCTCCCAATGAGCTCTTCAAAAGAACGGTTTCTGTCTGGAGAAATATGCGATGAGCTCTTCACCCTACAACAAGATCCATACCAACAAATATCAATTTTAAACGAATAAAATTTAGTTTCAAGAGGATGAAATTTTGCCTAATAGTGTCCAATATATGAATTTTCACATTTATTTTGAAGCAAATAATCGGGCTCTTATATTATGAATTGGTAATTTTTGCTACCTATTACATCGCGTGCCAGGTTTTGGGCATTTTGTACACCCGATCTAGGGACTTTGATTACATGGGCTCCGTAAAAAACCATTGCTAGCATTATTATACTTCTAACTAGGCCCTTTAGTCCTAGAGGAATATTTGGGAAGTTATGGATATGGTTCAACGCCATTTTGCAGTCTGTTCATATCCAGATGTGTGTTGTTTCCATGTGCCCTGCACTTGTCATTGCTTCGTGTATGACTGCTAATTCAGTTTGAACAGCGGATAGTGCTTGTAGCGTACGTGTGCCATGCCAGGTCTCACCATTATCCCTTTGTGCTGCACCCCACCGTGCCTAGAAAGCCGCATCCGTGTCAATCCTTGTCCAGTTGGTGTATTCTTGAGTGTTGTTTTCTAGTTCTTGCCAAATCAGGTGAATGTTCCCAACGTTGGCCCTCCTCGGCTCACTTGTCGCACCCTGGTTGGGTTGGTTCACCCCTTTGTTCCAAGTGGTGCGATTGAGTGTTGCGGTTTGTCCCTGGACATTGATGAGACTGCTGCCTTTGGTCATCTTCTGTCTGTGCTGTCTTGGCGATGGCTAGAGTTGTTTCCACTGATGGTCTTTGCTGCTCTAGAGTTGCCTTATTCCTTGTACACCAAATTGCCCATATGATGATGCATGTGAGGTCCACCGGCGCGACCCTGAACCATTCACCCAGCCATTGTTTCAGCTATGGGGGATGCCCTCTCCCAAAGTCGAAGCCCAACCTAAAGGTTCTCCAGACTCTCCTTACCACATCACATTCTAGGATCATGTGTGATGGTGTTTCAACCATTGAGTGGCACATTTGGCAGATAGGGGATACTTTCATACCTCTGACTCTTAAGGCCGGACCTGTTGGTGCTGCATTTTGGATTAGCCTCCAGACTAGGAACTAAACTCATTCACATTCGAATGAGTTTATGTTGTTAAATTGCCTTCGATATTAATGAAAATGATGTTGAAACTTCTGCTGTTATGAACATGCAAAAGATATGTGGCAAATATTTGAAAAATGAACTAAATGTTGTTGAATATTTTCATATATACTATGCACCTGTTACTTTACAATACGTATCGTTTGTGTTAAAACATGCACCATTTTTAAAAACTATGTATATGAATTATGATAATTTTCTAGGAGACTATGTGTAAGTTAAGTTAAAATTTGTCAATTTAAAATTGTCATATTAACTTTGCATTAATTACTTTACAACATGTATTTAAATAAAATAGAGAAGTTATATGTAACCCTACCTAATTCACATCAATGCAAATATAACTTTTTTTATTATTGAAAGTGGAAATATAACCCTAAATAGTTGATGTAAGTGCAATTTCACCCATATGGGCAGTTTAAGGCCGAATTTGATTGAAAATATGCTTTTACCCTTCGAAAAAAGAAAATAAAAAATATATATAAAGTGAATTGACTACTATACCCTTAACCTAAACCCTAACCCAATCTTCTTCCTCATTCCAGATCATGTATAAGTTAAGTTAAAACTGTCAATTTAAAATTGTCATATTAACTTCGCATTAATTACTTTATAACATGTGTTATTTAAATAAGAAGTGCATATATAACCCTACCTAATTCACATCAGTGCAAATATAACTTTTTGATAATTGAAAGTGCAAATATAACCCTAGATAGTTGATGTAAGTGCAATTTCACCCATTTTGGCAGTTAAAGGCCGAATTTGATTGAAAAATGATTTTACCCTTCAAAAAAATAAAAGAAAAATATATAAAAAATGAATTGACTACTATACCCTTAACCTAAACCCTAACACAATCTTCTTCCTTCTCTCCTCATTCTAGATATCTCTTCTTCCCATTCTCCTCATTCCCTGTGCAACTCTGCCTCATTCTTCTCTTGAGAGGGGTGGCGTTGCTCGAACGGTCGCAGAGCTCGAGCAATGGTGGAGCTTCGTTTGAGCCGTGGTTGTGGTGGGCTTAGCTAGGGTTGGGTCAGTGGCGCCGACCCTAGGGCTGGGCTGGGCTAGCTCCAACGCTAGGGTTGGTGGCGAGTGGAAGCCCTAGCGGCTGGAGGGGTGGCTGGGGGTGGCGGAAGGAAGCCCTAGCAGCGGAAATGGTGGCGGAGTGTGGTGGGGGGAGCCCTAGTGGTGGCTCGAGGTGGCGATGGAGGCCCTAGCAAAAGAAGGGGTTGATGGGAGAGGTGGGGAGGCCCTAATGGGGAAGGGGTGACTGGTGGTAACGGAGGGAGGCCCCTAGCGGCGGGAGGGATGGATGGGGGTGGCAGGGGGAGGTCCTAGCAGCTGGAGGGGTGGTTGGTGGTGGCGAGGGGAGGGGAGTCCCTAGCGGCATGAAGAGTAGTTGTGTTAAAGAATCCTTTTCGCGTTGGACAAATAATCCTTTTCGTGGCATAAGATTACCCTCGAGAAGTAACTCCCTTAGCAATTCAAGTGTCTCAGTCATCCTCTTTGCCGGTTCACCCATATTTGGCCTTCAAATTAATCATCTTCAATGTGGCGCTCAGGATGGAATGTTAGACCCATCATACAATGTCGTCTTCTTGTCATTGTGCAATGCTTCTAGGGCCTCAGGTTTACTGTGAAATTTTTAGCAACATTCTCCACCATCTCATCAAATTCACCATCTCCATCTAATACAACATGTTTTTTATTTTTAACTTCTTCACCAATATCCATGAGAACCTCCCCATGCCATATCCAATGACTATAACTAGTTTGAAAACCTCGAATTACCAAATGTTCATGCAACTTTTTTCTCCCCAGAAATACATCATTCCTACAATCCCTCCATGGACAATGTGCACGCACCACTCCATCTTTGAGGCATGTTCGAAAGCTAATACAATAAATGACTCTAATAGGGGAATATAGTCGGGTGAGTTCCTGAGATCGCTACCGATGAGTTCAATTCTATCCATTAAATGCACCTACGTACCTACATGGAAGTGTGATTTAAACCCATTAGGTTATATGCAACACATTTGGATTCAAAATAAAATTCAAACATAAACCCTAATTCAACCCATTTCTAACATGAATTCAATGAATTCAAATAAGTGATTGAGTTGAGCATACCTTTACAATTACTCCCACAAGAATCCCCAAAGAGTTTATTATTCCACATCACACTTTCTTCTCGTTTTATTTGGCATTAAACGAAAAAAAATTATCTCATTCTTAATAAGTTCCGAGCTCAGAACTATACTTCCAGATATTACAAAGAACCAAAAATGGTCCCTAGTTTGGAACTGTTAATCGATGTAGTTACGAAGTCGGAATAACGTTTGGTTTTTCAATGGTGGTTTGCCCTTAAGGTTTCTGGGTCGGAACATTGATCGTATCCCTTTCCGATATTGGAACTTGTTTCGCTGGAAGTCACATTTGCATAACTGTCTTCCATTGTGCACTTTTAAAGACGGTTAAATTATGAACTGCCTTTAATTCATACAAATGGAAGGCGGTCTTATGAAAACCACCTTCCAAGCCAGTCGAACCGCTTTTGCTTATCAAAGGGGACTAGAAACGTCGAGTTCTGAGCTCATAACCGTCTCCAGAAGGCAGTTTTTGGTAAATTCTCTGGATCCGCCTTTGAATGGTGCCCTTAATAAACCGTTCTCCACTAGTGAATTTAAACCATTCTTGGTAAACTATTCATTTAGATAAAAATTCTTAACTTTGACCCTAAATTTGAATTGGTATATAAGTATAAATACTATTGATTGATACATTGTTAGATTAGTTATAACATGTATTCTCTAAATATTAAATTTTCACAAGTTTTAATTATCGTTAATGAAAGATATTAAGAATCAAATATTTTTCAAGTTTCAAGTCAACTGTTGAAAGTGAACCAGAAAATGGAACGAGAGAATAATAGATTTTAAAATGTACGAACAAAATAACGGAATGGATAGACTTCATACCGCAATGTGATCATTTAATTTGTTGCAACGAGATCCTTGTTCATCCTGTGCTATGCATATGGGAACAATTTCATGGGTTTCCAATAATTATTTGATTTTTGCTAGTATTTTTTATTTTGGAATAAGAACGATCACAATAAATATTAATTCAAACCAAACAAGGTTTTTCGTAAGATATGACCTCGATCCAAAAATGTTGAGCTATGAGAGAATCCGTTGACTTATTTATTCGGAATTTTACCACACCAGTCTACAAATGCTACACTCAACAAAGATGCAGCAGCTGTTTCTAATAAAAATGACCCCAAAAGCAACATATAAATGATTATTAGTGATATTTTTCCCCATCATATAATCCCAATTAATTTATTTCATTGTTGGTGTGGCTTTATTTCTTGACTCCAAACACTTAAGAAGGGGAGCCAATCCATCAGATGGTCAATTATGATCTCCAGATGCTAGGGAATTTCTCCTTGGATTGAATTTCCACAGCAAATCATGATGATACCTAAATGTTCATTCTCCCACCACAAAGAAAGGAAGGGCCCTGGCAACACAGAAATTAAATGAATTCAATAGTAAGTTGTTGAGAGACATCAATTTAGATATTATATGGGAGAAGTGGTCAGCGGCTGAAACTAGAGGAAATTAAAGTACTATAGGTGCTTCAATAAAACATCAGGGTAATATATGATCCACGTACTAACCAAGTATAGTATGATCAATTATACAAGGCTCATCCTGTTAATGAAGTCATGGTAATGTCTTAAGTCATCATATGAAGAAGCATCAGAATCCTAACGGGTTCCCTTAAAATTCATGCATGAGACTTTCATCTCGTACAGCTCAAGTAAGAACCGACAAAGACTATTTACCACAGAGAGCATTCAGCCCGGTGCTTGAGCATGAATCATAGTAGAGTATGAAACATGCTTTTGCTTAAATATCAGGAAAAAATAAATTCTCGAAAAATCTCTAAAGTGAGAAATCTAATGCGAACAAGATAATTTTTTGTACTAGTTTTCGAGTTTCATGCGTGACAAACTCACAAAAGCTTAGTAACTTACCAGCCACCATGCCTAGAGAAATAATCATTATCCAGGGAGACAGCGAGTGCTACAGCTACAGCTCTTTGTGCCAGAGTCAGTGGATATTTCACGCCTAATTCTTGAATCTGCAAGACAGAGTTAACATTTTCTGATACTCAACAAAAACTAATAAATCTGAACTTTTGTTAATGCTTTACCTCTCCAAAATGTGAACTGGAATCAGTAGCCCCAAATCGGATAGCATATTGGCCAGCATCAGTCAAAAGCTGCATCACATTGTAACACACATTCAGATGTCTTCTACCACTTCCATTGGAAAACATTTCATACACAACAATTATTTCCATTTTTTTGTTCTATTTACTGGTGAGGGTAGAGGAAAAGTATTAATATAACAATAAAACCTTTGTCCCAAAGACCTACAAAGATAATATATAATAAGTCCAATGTCACATAAAA
The DNA here is from genome assembly GCA_032355605.1 of Rubia tinctorum. NCBI lineage: Eukaryota > Viridiplantae > Streptophyta > Magnoliopsida > Gentianales > Rubiaceae > Rubia > Rubia tinctorum. The sequence goes on from JAULKM010000001.1 coordinate 5,399,742, forward strand.
TCAATGTCCATAAGAAGCAAGTCACATCTAACATCCTATCCAATCTATATCAAGACAACCACAAGAAGATACAAGTACTGAAACAAAGTCTGAACCACTCCCAAAAAACTCTGCCACCCTGAAAATCCCAAAACCATCACATACAACAGCAGAAAAAAAGAAAGGGTGGGGGGGATGGTCTTGAACTACATTGCTTACATGATGAATAAGGCAGAGTTAGAAATTAAATATAAGGGAAAAGACGAACTATGGAGAGCGGGTATAAAATAAATGCAACCTCAAAGCCAAAACCTCTCCAGTTACGATCTATTTCAGCCAGCACTTCCCCATTGACGTCTTTTAATGTAAAAGTCCAATTCCAGAATCCAGGATTCTCAACAACTGCAAATTGCTCATTCCTGCAAGAACATCACATCTTTTAGTGTTACTCTTTTCTAAAAAATCCTATGTATAACTAAAAAGAACACATGTGTGTACAAACATATGTTTCCATATCAATTGTCAACATCCTAGATTTAATATAGAGTGCAGGTAGTATATTCCGAAATAAAATAATTCACAGGTGTGGTTAGATCACCCCAAGTACAAGTCATAAATTCTTCTCCACAAATGCCATCTTCTATGAACAACACCAATTTCCTGAGGACATCAGACAAAATCAGCATCATAAGCAACTGAATGAGTGTCTATCCTAAAACAGCATTACACAAAATAAACCAAAACCATTGATCTTCATGACAAAGTGAATTTCACATCGAGTACCTTCCCATTGACCTCTGTATAAATAGAACTGTTAATCCACCAAAAAGGCCTGCGTACCTATTAGAAAGTAACGACAACACAATTCATTAAATAGCTAGAGACCACAAGGGAAAGAACAGACAAAAAGTGCTGTACTCACCCTGAATAGCTCATTTCCCAAAGCATCCGTGATGGATGCCACAAAAGGACGCCTTGAACGCAGAAACTGGAAACATGTGTAAAAGAATATGCTCAGCGTAAATGGCATATATCTTCAGTTAAATCTGTTTCATTAAAACTAGATAATCATTTCAGTAAACAAAAATTCAATAATTTTCCTGGTCAATTTTTTATTCATCAAACCAATAATCAGGGCTGTAGAACATAGGTTTATGAGATACATGGGAAATGGACTCTTAAAGTGCCAGGCCTTTGACTTCAGAAATTTTACTTATAACCGTGTAAATTAAACAGAATAAATATAAAGATGGTCATGCAATGCACAAGGTATAAGTTATAACAATAAGATAGAGAAGCAGGACACAGAGGAAACTGGGCCCTCATTGTGAATGGCATTTCTTTTTGAAGACCAAAAGAAATGAAGAATGATCATGCAGGTACAGAATTAATTCAGAAATAGCTAAGCTAAGATTAAAAGTAAAACATAGAGCAAGAAAAGATACAAAGTGTTAGAAAGTAGACCATAAACTCAAAATCTAGACACAAGAAATCAGAATTTGGGAAGATCTATTTAACTACAACTTCCAATCTGAGTATCAAAATGAAATGTCCTTCTTGAAGAACAAGCTCCACGACCTTTTATGTTACAGAATGCATAATCTATTGGCCATTAAATAATGCCACTCTACTATCAAGTACTTTACACACAATATTGGATTGGTTCGTGAATTCCAATAGCTACATTGATCAAGAGGAGAACACAAGCCCTCTTGTGAAACAACTAATTGCTCGAAGAATACCTGAAGAAAGTCTAAAAACCAACTAACTCAAGAAAGCACAGGAATAAGCATGAAGTAATCTAAAAAGCTAGGGGCCTATCAGCTTTCTTCTAAGACCTCAGTGTGGCCTTTGAAATAAATAGTAAAGGGCCCAATAAAATTTCAATAATGCCTCAAAAGACAGTCTATATGCTGGTTGTTCTAACCCATATAAAATTTTGAACGGCAAGTTAGCAGCACCTAGTTTTTAATAATTCCTGCGGAGCAGGAAATAGCTTGATCTAAGAAGTGGTTTATAAGAGCTAATTCAAAAAAGACATCCCAGCTATCAAAACTTTCATACTAAAAAACACAAATTGTTGAAAAGCTAATAAGCTGCTTTATGAAAGAGAAGAAAATGAGATCAGGCACAATTATTCTGAAGGAGAACCATTATAGTAATAATATTGTTATAATTCAGTGGAATGGGTTTTCCCTCAAACTCCACAAGTTCTGAAGGAGCGGGGTTAATAGGTTGAATAATTTATCATTACCACACAAATAGACAGGTAGAAATGAGATATGC
>JAULKM010000001.1:5402106-5414905 GCA_032355605.1 Rubia tinctorum
ATCCAGGATTCTCAACAACTGCAAATTGCTCATTCCTGCAAGAACATCACATCTTTTAGTGTAACTCTTTCCTAAAAAATCCTATGTATAACTACAAAAAACACACGTGTGTACAAACATAAGTTTATATAATATCAATTTTTAATATCCTAGATTTAATATAGCATGCAAGTAGTAAATTCCGAAATAAAATAATTCACAGGTTTGGTTAGTTCACCCCAAGTATAAGTCATAAATTCTTCTCCACAAATGCCATCTTCTATGAACAACACCAATTTCCTGAGGACACCAGACAAAATCAGCATCAGAAGCAACTGAATGAGTGTCAATCCTAAAACAGCATTACACAAAATAAACTAAAAACCATTGAGCTTCATGACAGTAAATTTCACATTGAGTACCTTCCCATTGACCTCTGTATAAATAGAACTGTTAATCAACCAAAAAGGCCTGCGTACCTATTAGAAAGTAACGACAACACAATTCATTAAATAGCTAGAGACTACAAGAGAAAAAACAGACAAAAAGTGCTGTACTCACCCTGAATAGTTCATTTCCCAAAGCATCCGTGATGGATGCCACAAAAGGACGCCTTGAACGCAGAAACTGGAAAAATGTGTACAAGAATATGCTCAGCCCAAATGGCATATATCTTCAGTTAAATCTGTTTCTTTAAAACTAGATAATCATGTCAGTAAACATAAATTTAATAATTTTCCTGGTGTCAATTTTTTATTCATCAAACCAATAATCAGGACTGTAGAACATAGGTTTATGAGATACATGGGAAATGAACTCTTTAAGTGTCAGGCCTTTGACTTCAGCGTGTAAATTAAACAGAATAAATATAAAGATGGTCATGCAATGCACAAGGTATAACAATAAGATAGAGAAGCAGGACACAGAGGAAACTGGGCCCTCATCTGCAGATGCATGTGAATGACAGGTCTTTTTGAAGACCAAAAGAAGTGAAGAATAATCATGCAGGTACAGAATTACTTCAGAAATAGCTAAGATTAAAAGTAAAACATAGAGCAAGAAAAGATACAAAGTGTTAGAAAGTAGACCATACACTCAAAATCGACAGACACAAGAAATCAGATTTTGGGAAGATTATTTAACTCCAACTTCCAATCTGAGTATCAAAATGAAATGTCCTTGAAGAACAAGCTCCACGACCTTTTATGTTACAGAATGCATAATCTATTGGCCATAAAATAATGCAACTCTACTATCAAGTACTTTACACACAATATTGATTGGTCCGTGAATTCCAATAGCTACATTGGTCAAGAGGAGAACACAAAGCTCTCTTGTGAAACAACTAATTGCTCGAAGAATAACTGAAGAAAGTCTAAAACCAACTAACTCAAGAAAGCACAGGAATAAGCATGAAGTAATAAAGCTAGGGGCCTATCAGCTTTCTCCTAAGACCTCAGTATGGCTCAAAAGACAGTCTATATGCTGGCTGTTCTAACCCACATAAAATTTTGAATGGCAAGTTAGCAGCACCTAGTTTTTAATAATTCCTGCTGAGCAGGAAATAGCTTAATCTAAGAAATGGTTTATAAGAGCTAATTCAAAAAAGCCATCCCAGCTATCAAAACTTTCATACGAAAAAACATAAATTGTTGAAAAGCTAATAAGCTGCTTTATGAAAGAGAAGAAAATGAGATCAGGCCCAATTATTCTGAAGGAGAACCATTATAATACTAACATTGTTATAATTCAGTGGAATGGGTTTTCCCTCAAGCTCCACAAGTTATGAAGGAGCGGGTGTAACAGGTTGAACAATTTATCATTACCACACAAATAGACAGATAGAAATGAGATATGCAGAGTAGTGTTCGGTTTTCAGTTCTTGGAAAAGTATGTCCAATAATAAATATCTAAGAACTTCTATAATTTGATGTACAAAGAAACAAAATAAATGTACACTAAGGCACTCTAGACTATGGTAACACGATTTTTTATATCTAATAGCTGCACAGGTAGCTCAACCTCTAGCTAAGCGCATAAATTCATGTACATAAAAACAGTCTAGACCAGACTCTGAGCAAAGCTGAATGGGTAAAGTTTACACATCGTCTGCTATCTTTTGCAAAAAAAATGATTTTTTTAACGGATACATATATTATACATAGTTTGCTTAATATTGTTGGCGGGAAATGAATTGAAAACTCTTCATGGCTCAGATGTCCAAATATTGATCCAGAAAAGAAATGAAGCATACCTGTCTCATTATCAGATTACTCTGCTCCCGGATATAACCTACAGGCTAAACATACAGAGCCAGAAAAGGAGAGATCATAAAACTATGAAACTTAGAATCTTAATCAGCTGCAAGACTCATGTATACTGTATAGTGAAAGAGAAAACCAAAGGCAACATACTGAGAGGGGGTGATAAATGTCAACTATGGCATATCGATTCTCCTGCAATTCCAGAGTCAAGGTTAGTGATTATTGTGTATAATGGAATAAAGACAAAGAGCTGCATAGTATAAAGGAAAAAGATGAAGACATAATTCATAAAATGATTCAATCAGGGCAAAAAGCCTAAACAGCCATGCTCTGGGGTACAAACAAGTACGTGTAAAGAAGATACAAACTAACAGAATCTATTTGTAAGTTACCACTTTCGCATTTTACAGTACCTAAGCAAAAGAAACAGTGCATCACTATAGGATAGCAACTCTCATGTTAGCATAAAAATAGCACATTCATACCAGTCTAATACAATAAATTATACAAGGCAGTCCAGCCTGAAAAATCAATGGCACTTTTCAAGGATAACACTAAAGACTCTTTCATCTTCAGAAAATGAGCCTGTCCTGTGTCTTTGGACGGAATAGGATGCACAAAATATTTTAAAATTCGTCATAGACCAAGATTTATTTATAATTGGTTTGAACATATATTGGCATGTCCCTGAGTGCCCCACGGAAGCGTTGTTTATTAGGTATCAACTATCAACAACTAAGTAATTCACTTTTCTAATCTTAAATGGTTGTCTATTTTTCTGCTAATTTGGTAAAACCAACTAAACAAGCCAGAGCACAGATTGAGTCAATGCTAGAAAAATAAATGATTACAGAGCATCATGTGACAACCACTCCCACCCACCCCCAAAAAAAACTCCATCCCAGACTCCCAGTATCTAAATGGGAATACTCAGGATCTTCAGAAAATGTTCAAAAACAGAAGTAAAAAAAATTGAAAGGTGTCTAGTCACTGTTCCATGGGAGAGCAAAAACATACCAATATTTCAACAACACTAAAAAGCAAGCAAACCATATAAAAATTTAAAAGCTGAAACTAAACAGTACCTGCTCAAAACCAAATGTAAGATTCGCCCATTCTATATCCCTAGTAATCAGCAAGTTAGATCTTGCAAGGAGTGGGGCTAGCTGAGCCTAAATAAATGAACAGCATAGGATTAGGAATAAAAGATACTGATTTTCCATAAGCAAAAACAATATGCATAGCCATTGGTAAAAGTTAAATGTCTGAAATCTAACCTCCTCTGAAGATGAAGGTTCCAGAGACCCCGTAATAGGTTGACTCATCGGTGGTTGCCTCGCGATTTGTTTCACCTCTTTATATGAGTCAAATCCAGCAAGAAAATGTCTTCCCGGTGATACATGGAAAGAATTCCCACTACTGTCATACATATGTTTATTCACTCTCTGCTTTTTAGCTTCTGCATGTATTCTCTTCCTATCTTCTACCCAAAGCTGGATGAAAACATCTCTGTTTAAGTCTGAATCATTGTTCCTGCTGTGCTTACATCTACAAGATACATCATTTATCTGTGTATTTGGAGCTAAGCTTCTGCCTGAAATGCCAAAAGGCAGATTCCCCATCCATGTCATCCTTCTTCCAGGGTGTAATGAATCATGAAGACGTGGTTGTCCATGTCCAACCTGAAAAGGTGACGTAGCAGCTACATAACCCCTTATTGATTGTGAGGAGGGGAAACTATGTTTTTCAGCACTTGGCGCTCCCTTCTTAAACCATCCAAGCACGAATGTGTTGCCCTTGGGCCGCTTCGATAAACCATCAAATGCTTTGAAATAGTTCTGGAAAAAAAAAATCAATCAATTCTAAGAAGTTTGAAAATTCCTCGATGCTCAGCCTCAGTTTAACCTTCTTGAAAGCACCTTGCTATGAACAAAAAATGCAAACCAAAAACTTCTGATCACATGTTATTGATAATTACAAATCAACAGATATCATATTTATTAACCAATTCTCAAGCAACCAAAAGCAGCATTAATGGTCCAATTTCTACAGTTTCTTTACCATAATTGACCTAACAAACATTGCTAATACTTAAAATCCTACATTTACTTACCAATGGCATAAAAGCTAGAACCAGTAAGAATAACATTTAGTATCCAATACAAATACACACCCAAATAAAGGAGGGAAAACCCCCCAATTTCCAGAAAGCAGGGAAATTTTGAAGAACAACAAGTAGTTGGAGGGAATGTGGGGTTCTTACATTCTGACCCCTCATGCTGAACGCATTGAAAACCCTCCAAAGAAACTGCGACTGCGAGAGGGCTGCTTGCAGAAGTGACCCTTTACGAAAGACTTCAGTTCTCAGACTGACAACGATCGCGAAAGTTAAGTAAAGCGTTCGACGTAGTATTGCGCAAGAAGTGACGAGGAATGTCAAGCTCAAACCAGGAATTATGGCCCCATCACGATGATTCAGTTACACAAAATATAAATATTTGTTGGAATCTAAATACAGGTAAACTTTAAAAAAATATATAATATTATCCTTAATTAGTATGGATCTTAATTAAATTTTAATTATTTAATTTCAGTTCTCATCCGCCATCATTATTTAAGATTAATCCGCATTAAATATTATAATTATACAAACACCTTAATAATTAAATTACCTTAAGAAGTCCGATGAAATTGTTGGACTCCATGGATGATTATTTAATCCAGGATTACAACAACCATATTTTTAATTGTGAAAATGGGAATCTCCTAGATTGGAGATTCAATTTATTGCTAGGATCAGTAAATCTTACGTGACACGTGACAATTGAAGTTCACTCTAACGAAGGCAACATTGGAGATGCTCTTAAATGCTTAGCTTTTGATGTTAAAAAGTTAGACACCAGCATTGACTCTTTTTTTAATGATAGTTGTTAGACTAAATCAATTAGAAGATTAGATTTGATTCTATTTTGTTTAGAGTTATACTTGGACTCTTCTACCTTTATGTTTTGTACTCTATTTATTCTCCTGGTCATCAATAATAATCATCACGGGAAATCATTCTTTCACTTGGGAAGGTGAGAATGCGAAGGTTATCACTTGGTTGGATCAACATCTCGGTTATTCATTCCATTGGTACTCAATTGGCCAAGTATGAGACTGCAAAGGAGGTTTGGGATGATTTGGTGAAGATATACACACAATCAAACTTTGCCAAACAATATCAATTGGAGAGTGATATTCGTACGCTTCGGCATAATTATTTGGTCATCCAGGAGTTTTATTCTTCCATGTCTTCATTGTGGGATCAGTTATCCTTGACCGAATCGCCTGACTTGCGAGCATGTGTACCTTACATCGCTAGGTAGGAAGAGCAACGTTTGGTTCAACTTTTGATGGCCCTTCGTGATGATTTTTAGGAGCTGTGTAGGGCGATCCTTCATCTTAACCCTCTTGCATTTGTAGATTATGTGGTTAATGAGTTACTAGATGAAGAGATTCGTTTCAAGTCCAAGATGGACAAGGAGACTCTTATACTCAGCAAACCCTCTGTTTTTGTTATTCCCCAGCGATCGTTGAATGGGAAACCTACTAGGAAGGTGTTACGATCTCAAAAATGTCATTTATTGTATTTTTATTTGTTTAGTATTTTTAGGAGTTTAACACTATATTTTTTTCCCACTGGATTTTTTGAAAGAGGTAGTGTGCTCATATTTAGAGTTAATTCAGAAATATTGTAATTAGGAGTTTTGATTTGATTAGAATTATATTTGGTAAGATTAGATAAAGTAATACTTATTCAAGATTAGCTTGAATAAATTTCGGCCATATATACTCATTTTATTTTAGATATTTTAGTTAGATATGGTTTTAGCTTCCTAAATCAGTCATAATTATTTTCAGTTTCTATTTGTACTAGCAGAATTATACCCTATAAATAGGGGAAGATCATCCACGAAATTTCAGACACAACATTATTATCAATCAAAAATTCAGAATTTTTGAGTTTATTGCTTGCGAGCATTAATTTTCATTGTTGCTTAATCCTGCGGTTTAATTAAGTATCAATACCCTTTGTAAACTAATCTTGCGGGCTAGTTAGTGAACAAAGAACCCTTTATTTGTGAGTTAATCCTTTGGGCTAGTTAACGAGCAAATTTTTGAATTGTGAACCAATCATGCAAGCTAGTTGGCTTTACAATTCTCGAGCTGTTCAAGATCTCGAAGGCTAGTTTTGATTAGTTTGTGCAGCTATACTAGTATTTCTGAAATCCCTCGTTTAGTCAAATATCTAAAATTCTGCAATCTAGAGTCTTCGCAAGGAGATCCATATCAGAAGGTCTCTTTGGATGAGTGTGTTTTTTCTGCAAGAAGAAGGGTCGCTTAAAGGCTCAGTGTTCGCAATTGTTGAGCAGAAGTAAGTCGCAACACCGACCTCCATAGCAGTCGAATGCTCCTTGGACACCCCGACCACTAGGGATGCCCAGACCTTGGCCAACAACTCCTTGGGCACCTCGGTCACCGGCTCCTTGGGCCCCCCGTCCATCTCAGTCCACTAGTGCAGTTGCTACCCCATATGTAGATTTGTACTTGTTAGAGCAGATTCAGCAGTTCCTTGCCTCGCAACCTCATGCAATGTCTGCCACTTCCTCTACAGGTTTGCCATCGCCATCATCATCATCATCATCATCTTTCTCAGGTACTTCATCCTCCTTGTGGATCCTAGATTCGAGTGCCTCTCATTACATATATCTGAGCTTGCCATCATTTGTTTCTTATCCCCTCATTTGTCTCTCTCCATTATGACTGTTGATGGTATCCCTATGCCATTTGAGGATGTTGGTTTTGTTGTCACCTCTCATATCTCTCTTAATGATGCCTACTATATAACCAATCTTGTACTAAATCTATGTTCAGTTAGTCAATTGTGTGAATCTGTTATGAGTGCCTTCTTTTCTTCTTCCTATCGTTGTATTCAGGATTCTCAGTTCCAGATGGTGATTGGGACATGCCATAGGTAGGGGAGTCTCTATGTGTTGGATGGAATCAAAGCATCTGATGTTGCAGTTTTAAGTGTGGATTTGTCATCTTTTCGTTTCAGTAGTTCTTCCTCACCATTTTATCTATGACATTCTTGTTTAGGTATGTTTCAACACCTCTTTTACAGTTTTTGGTCTCTAAGGGAGCTTAAGGACATTTGAACTCTCATGAAATTGCTGATTGTAGTGGTTGTAAACTTGCAGAATTTTCTGCCTTACCTTTACGTAACAGTGTTTCATCATCTCTTGCTCCATTTAAACTTGTGCATTCTGATGTGCGAGAGCCCTCTCCCATACCTATGAAATGGGGTTCTAAATATTATGTTTCCTTTATTGATGATTTAACTCGTTATACTTAGGTTTAACTTATGAAGGGTAGATATGATTTCTTGGAAATATTTCGTGATTTTAGAGCACTTATTAAGCACAAAATTTTGCTTTCATTAAGTATTTCAGGTGTGACTTAGGAGGTGACTACATTTCTAATGATTTTTGTCACCTTCTTGCTTCTGATGAAACTATACGTTGGACCTCTTGTTCCTATACTCCTCAGCAAAATGGTGTTGCTGAGAGGCAACACCGCTACCTTGTTGAAACATCTCGTTCTTTCTTGTTGTTAGCTGAGGTTCCCAAAATATATTTTGGGGGGGGGGCATTCATACAGCTGTCCATGTCATCAATTGTATTCCAACCTCTCACAATTCAGGTTTGTCAACTTTCAAAAAATTGCCTGGACGTGCACCTGATTATTCCTCCTTGCATGTTTTTAAATCCACTTGTTTTGTTCTCCGGGCCCAATTTGGGTATAGTAAAATGTAACCCAAATATGCCTTATGTGTTTTCTTGGGATATGGTAGTGGCTAGAAGGGATATCGTTGTTTTGATCCTGTCAGTCAGAAAATTTATGTCTCTGTCATGTAGTGTTCTTAGAGCAATTTTTTTTCTTCTATGTTCCCACTAGTTCACATCACATGACTTAGTCAGATCATATTTGCATTTATCCATTTGACATCATCATTGATGAGGTTCCACCATTGGCATTTGATAATTTGGTTCCCGACAAGCACACACGCTCCTTCAGCCTCTCCTCCTACACTGACTCAATCACCTCCTGAGATTGCGGACAATCATCCACTGCGTCAGTCTACTCGTATCCGTAAGTCAACTCAACAACCTAATTTTTCTTATTCCTCATATTCTCCCTCTTTTGCATCTTTTCTCGTGTCTATCCATTCTTTGTGTGAGCCTACGTCCTATAGAGAGACTGTTTGTGATCCTCTATGGCAGGCTGCTATGGCTGAGGAACTCACTGCTCCGCATCAGGCTCACACTTGGGATTGGGTACCTTGCCTTCTAGGAAGCACACCAATGGTTCTCGTTGGGTCTATAAGATTAAAACAAACTATGATGGATCCATCAAGCGATACAAGGCTCATCTTGTTTCCAAAGGTTATTTTCAGAAGTATGGCATGGGTTATGAGGAAAACTTTTCCCCTGTTACAAAGATGACCACCATTCGTAGTATGATTGCAGTTCCTTCTGTTCGTCAGTGGAAAATACCACAAATGGATGTTAAGAATGCATTCTTGTACGGTGATCTTCATGAAGAGGTTTACATGACACCTCCTCATGGGGTAGCGCATCAGCCTGGGCATGTATGCAAGCTTCGTAAGTGTCTATATGGTCTCAAACAAGCTTTCAAAGCTTGGTTTGAGAAATTCTCCACGGTGATTTACCTCTCTTGACTTTCCTCCCAATTCTTATGATTAGGCCCTATTCATCAAACATACAAGTAAGGGTCATATTCTCCTCTCCTTATATGTTGCTGATATGATTATTACTGGTGATGATTGTGATGGCATTGAATTACCGAAGTGTGACTTGGCTCGGTGTTTTTATATGAAAGACTTGGGTTTACTCCGTTACTTTCTTGGTATTGAGGTGGATTCTTCTTCTAAGGGCTATATTTTTATCCCAGTCCAAGTATATAGCGGATCTTTTTTAGCGTGCACATCTCACTGACAATAGGACTGTTGACACCCCTCTTGAGACCAATGCTCGCTGCTCTCCCACTTATGGGTTTCCTGTTTCCGATCCGACCTTATATCGTATAGTGGTTGGAAGTTTAGTTCATCTCACGGTTACTCGTCTAGATATTGCTCATGTTGTTCATGTCGTTAGTCAATTTGTCACTGCCCCTACTTCGGTTCATTGGTCTGTTGTTCCTCGTATTCTCAGGTATCTTCGAGGGACACAATTTCATAGTCTACTATTTCCTTTATCATCAACTTTATAGTTGCGTGCATATTCTAATGCTGATTGGGCTGGTGATCCTAAGGATCGTAAGTCCACCACTGGATTTTGTATCTTTCTCGGTGACTCACTCATTTCTTGGAAGATCAAGAAACATGATGCCTACCACCACCGACCATATGCGATGATGATAATCACCAATGACACTGAATGAAAACCACCACGACCACTACCAGCCACTGAGCACTCTAACACTGACCACTGTCTATGAGCACCACCACTTGAACGCTAACACCGACTACATCATCCCGCTGCCGATCCCCACTTCTAATCGTAGACCACCACCGAACATCAATGATGTTGAACGCCGTTATCGAAAATCGATGACAATGACCAACAACAATCTTTGGCAACAACAATTATCACTGCAATTCTTTCTCAATTGAACCAAGAAAGTAGATAGAGAATAAACTATAAAGGAAAACTTTATTTTTTTCCTGATTTGAATCAAATAAAGAGAAGAATAACCACTTCATTTTTTCTTCTTCTTTTCGTTCCTTATCATTCCCTTAGCTAAAATGTTACTCCCTCCGTCCCAGGGAAACCTGCGGAGAGAGAGTTTTCAACTTTTATTTTCACTGATGTAAAATGTCTTATACACCCTTATCATCTTCTTCATTCGGCTAACCTTTCTCAACCACTCTTCCGTCATTGCCTCTCCCTGCGTCGACGTAATTCCAGCTCACCACCATCCTTTCTTCCCGCATTGGCGTCGATGCAAGCCGACCACCATCCCTATCCTCTCCTCGCATTGGTGCCAACCCACCACATCCCTAGCCTCTCCTCGCGTCGATGTCGGCGTTCATACCAATCCACCACCATCACCACCATCCCTTCTTCCCGCATTGGCGTCGATGCAAGCCGACCACCATCCCTAGCCTCTCCTCGAATTGGTGCCAACCCACCACATCCCTAGCCTCTCCCCGCGTCAATGTCGACGTTGATACCAATCCACCACCATCGCCACCATCGCAAACCACCCACCACAGGTGTCTCCCCCGACCACCCCAACTGCCCAGGAATTCAATTTTTTTGGCCCAGGAACTTGGATCTGCAAAAGCTCAGCACTTTGGAAAAAAAAGTTGATATTTTGGAGGAGAAATGTTGAAAAGCAAGAGAGTGTGAGAAAGAGAGTTGCAGAAGTGAGAAAAGAGAGTTGGGAAAGTGTATTTGCAGCGAAAGTGGGTAAAGAAAGGGACAAGAAAGAGAAAAAAGTGTGAAGAGAGAGGGGGGATAAAATGAAAAAGAAATTGATTTTTAAATATATTTTGAAGGGTAATTGGGTCTTATGTCATGATAATTTTTTCATAAAATGGAAAGTGTGCACATTTGTTTGGTACATGCTAAAAAAGAAAGTATGCAGATTCCTTTGGGACCGAAGGAGTAGTTCCTTTCCCTTTCTATGTTATCAACCAAACAATCCTAAAGTTTGTTTCTTCCCTCTACCCCATTTCAAATTCCACTATTTGACTTTTATCAGTTTATTTAAAAAAATGTTTGATACTTAGCAAAAGATATTAAGGATAATTAAAACTTGTGAAAAGTTGATATTTTGAATATTATATACATATATACATATTATGACAAATCTAACAAGGCTTCACACAATAATATCTATATTATACACCAATTTTATTTTATGGTCAAAATCAAGAAAACATAATAAATAAATAGTTAAATGCATCTTGAAATGAGACGAAGAGAGTAAATCATAAAGAATATTGTAAACAAGAGTATTTAGCAAAAAAACTTATTATATGTAGGTTTTTTTTAATCATTCAAAGATGTTGGGTAAAACACCAAACAACGATGAAAATAAGTGGAATTGATGTCCATTCTTACTTGACTCTAGTAATAAGTAGCATATTGCAGGGATATCTAAATTGCACGTTAACTAAACTGATCGTCTGTACCATTACAAATAGAGACCCAATAAAAACTGTAACATCGTCCACATGGATATTAACTCACTTCCCGCGAAATCAAGACTATTTGGCAGAGATGAACGTATCAACATCAAGATCACAACGCCAAACATAAATCTTCTACAACTGAAACACCATTTGATCCAACCGCGATCTATGTTGTCCAAACTGTAAACACTCTGGAAAATACAGATCTGGAAAATCCAAAAATAAAACCACAACAAAAATTACGAACACATGATCTATACAAGCATATTGAGAACAAGACATCGATGCGAACAACTAAATCAAATTATCATCATTAATACAACGATCTAATCAATCGGGTCGAAGAATAAAATCAATGCACGAAAACAAATCTCACACTTATTCAATAACAAAAATATTAATTAAAATAAATTGCTATTCACCATTTAATGGGAAAAAGAAGATTGAAGAATGGTAGAGTTTTTTGGGAGAAAAAGAAAGAGGGTTGCGGGAAGTTATTTTTTACTATACTACTCCCTTCGTCTCAATTTAAATTACCCATTTGCATTTTGGGCATTGTTCTCTATCAAATTTTAACCGTATATTTGAATAAATATATGAGCAACAATATTAACAAATGTGATATTATTGAATTCGTCGTAACAAGTAATTTTCTAATATCAATTTTTTATTTACCGTTATTATACGTAAGTAAACTTATTAACGATAAAAAAAATGTTAACCACGTGATGATGATAGATGTGTAACATAAACTGAGATGGAGGGAATTACGTAAGTTCTGATTACTGAAATGTGAGGATTCACATGGAACCACTTTCTTCTTTTTTTTTGAAAAAAACATGCAACCACTTTGCACAACCCATAAGTATTGTGATTTGCATGATCATGGTCTTAACTTTTTTCAGGATGCCCTGATTCTCGGCTGATTTGATCATTTAATTATTAAGCCACGTTCTTGTATTATACAATATTTCAAATTAAATAAGATTTGATTAAGTTAAGCCCACATTTTTTTGAGGAATTTAAACTAAGCCCACCTCACCTATGAGAAATTCTCAAGATACGTATCGTCTGATGGGAAAGAATAAGCTCGTGCCTGATTTGATTAGGGAATGCTAAATCACAATACATGTCTATTCCCTAATATGCATATATCGCACAATTATTTAATTTTATAAAAAAAATTAAAAAAAACATATGATTTCTAAATTCAATTTTGGCAAAGTCTTGGGAAAGACGGTCTTTCCATAGGCTTATGGAAAGACGGGGTTTAATTATAATAATAAAAGGT
>JAULKM010000001.1:5425001-5436581 GCA_032355605.1 Rubia tinctorum
CACAACAGCTAAAAAACCATGTCAAACAGAGCGAAAGAGTCTGGGACTCACCATAGAAAAGTCTTTGGAATTATGGGAGCCATTTGTATCACCACTGGATGGGAAATGCCTGCAAAAAAGAGTTGGAAATTGGTAAATATTACAAGAAAAAAATTTGTTTTTACAAGTAGAATGAATAATAGTTTAAATTTGTAAATAGTTACGTTACGCGTAATAATTCTTGTACGGCTAGTAACGGATACAGTTAAATTGTTTAAACGTTTTAGACACTTTTCGTCAATAATTAAAAAGGCACAAGGGGGGAAAAACGTTTCATTTACTTTTCGTCCATCGTGGGAAAAACTAGGTGAACGGATACGTGGGATCCATTTTACATTTATAGTGGTGGGTGCATTAGAATTTGCTCCAACGTCTAATAATGTGACCTAAGATTTCAATGTTCTTAATTGTCAATTTTAAATAGGACGAAAATGATGGTCCGGTCCCTAATAAGTAATAACTATCTAAGCTATATTAATATGTAAGGAGCTAAACTGCACAACTTTTGATTAATTTTCAAATGTGTATTTGATTGCAATGGTGTTAAACATTCTTTGTCTGTCCCTCAATTGGTGGATGACTTAATTGTTTATCAGTTGATACCATTTAAATCGTAAAATTTCATATAAATAAATATAAAAAATTGTCATGTGATGTAATATATATTTTAAAAATATTTATATTTATAATGTTTTGTTATATAGTTTAAGATATTAAACTTTTAAAAACATTTATTAATAGTTTAAAAAGAAGAAGTAAGACGCGCTTATAAAGGAACAAAGGGATTTAAAGCAATTTAAAAAATATTATTAGAAAAGTGTGCAGTATAGATTATACTTAAGTTGTGGTTTGTTAGCCAACTACTTCCTCTGTCCCAGTTCAAGCTGCAATTTAACTATTCATTTAGTCAAAATTTCTCAACCTTGACCCTAAAATTGAATCGGTATATAAGTATAAATACTATTGTGTGATACATTGTTAGATTCGTTATAACATATATTCTCAAAATATCAAATTTTTACAAGTTTTAATTATTCTTAATTGAAAATATTAAGGATCAAACATTTTTCAAGTCAACTGTGAAAAGTCAAAAGGTGAAGATTCAATTGGGACGAGGGAGTACCAAAAGTGTTGGCTCATCAACAACACATGAGATGATGGGCATTGGGCAAGAAAGATGGGCAGCATTAAAGACTAAGTCCCGTGAAAACTTAAAGGAAAGACAAATTATTTAGAGAATCCCATCAGCTGCAACCTGGGATAGTCAAATGCCTTTTGAAGAAGACGATTTAATATTCAGTATACATCAGTGGCTGGATCCAACACACATGTGCTGGAGATTTTCTTTCTCGAGCTGTAATTAATTAAATTCGGCCCTGACAGCTCCCGGAATAATTAAATATCCATGCCTTTTCCAATCTCTTTCTTTGTCTAATTATTTCCAGTAAATAAATTGCTATCAGAAATGAGCACGTGAATCCTGGAAGTTGAATTTGAAGGAAGCGTACCGTGTGAAGATCGTGATGAAATCAGCCACTTGCGAAGCATGCATTCCGTCCGCAATCGTCAATCCCAAAAACAGGATGAATCCGAGCAAGTGCCTGAAAGTCAACCAGCCCTAATTGATGAACACACAAAGAGAACGGACATCAACAGTCGAGTGGATTAATTCGCACTTACGTCCAGACATTAAGCGTCTCATTATGCCACCGGAACAAGCTGAAGAACGCCTCCTTCGCCGGCCATTCAGCTCGGTAGTGATTGAGTATAAACTCGTTATCCTTCATATACTCCGGCAAATCGTCATACGAAACGAGGTCGTATTCGCCTCCTCCGCAACACTTTTTCTTCGCCCTCGACGGATTCCCGGCGTCGTCTAGAGAACTGCAGTCCTTCCGGTCGCCGGAGGAAGGAAACTCCATGTGAAGCGATTTGGATCTCCGGCGAGAAGTGGTGGCGATCCGGTTGTCGCTCTGCATAATTTGACTGATTCCGGGAGAATTGGCGGAAGTGTGTGAGTGAGTGCGGGTTTTTCGTGTGGGTTTAATAGGGGGGAAATGTTGGTAACCAGAAGAGTCCCAACGACAAACATTTAAATGGGCGTGACCCAATTGACAAACAGGCGGCCAATACATGTGGGTTGGTTATCTACAATTTTCAATTTGTCACGCTGGCGTTGTGACTTCTCCATTTTCTTATCTTTACTTGAAGAAATTACCAACGCACTTAACACCATTTCACAGCACTCCTTTTTTGGAACGTAAACGATTCATCCAAATCTCAGGTGTCCTTAAGGGTCCCTAACTCCATTGCATTCATATTTCCTATAATGGTGCGGTGTCCCCATAAGTTGTACTAATTGAACTAACATAAAATCTTATTTTAAACAATCTAAACTTTATACCAGAAATTATTATGCAATTATAAGAAATTTCATTTGTGATATGATTTTTTAAAATATGCTGAAAAAATGTAGGGACCTACTGAGCAATCATCAAAATGTTATATATATATATATAAATAAGAATTTTCATTTTTTTCTTCTCTTCGATCGCCGATCGGAAACTGCCACCGACCAACGGTTTAACTTCAAATAAATCTAATTGAATAGTACGTAGAAAAATGATTTAGAGAGTGCAGCTTAATAACGGTTTATCAGTTATCATTATCATTGACGTAATTTTGGTGAAAATGGGATTTGTGAGGGGAAAAAGAAACTCACTTTCCTATCATATTTACACCTCTCATTATTCACTTAGTCAAAATTTAGTAAATAGAATAATAAATTTCAAATAATATATAAAATAATATATTATTTCAAATAATATATAAGATAACATCTAATGATATCGCACCTGATATCATTAGAAAAAACTAATACTGAAAGAGGGACGGAGGGAGTTCCTAGGTTTGCAGGGATTTGGGACAAAAAAATTCCTCAGATATTCTAAAGTCATTGCCTTGTTGAATAATTGAATTCAACGTCTAGCATACAATTAAGTTACCCAAATTGTTGGCGCTAAGAGAGCTGCTATTGCTCACCAATATGATTAGCGTACGTTTAGTAGACAAATTTTCCCAACAAATTTAGCTGACCAAACAAACAATCTTCACCTCAATTAGCCAAAAGAAAAGATACGACCACATTATTTACCCATTCCATTTTAGCACGTGTGACAAATGGTCTACCATTAAACTGAGTCATAAATGGCGTTGTTTCAAAACGCGCTTTTGTTTCTCCAGCAACTGCAACGCCATAACAGTATTAATTACTACGGACTAGTCCACTCCAAGTTGCTGCTTACTCGCTAGTCAAAGTATGGTAAAAATGAGACCATCAATTTATACTCTCCTCCTACCCTTAAATTACATTAAAATATATGCTTTCTGAGTTTTTCCATGTATAATAATAACATTGCTTCAAACTCTAACTCTAACCACTTGTTCTATGAAGTTGATCTGATCTAATTTAAAGTTAATAGAATTTAAAACTCACAAATAATTGTGATTGTGTGTATTCATATATATAATGAGTACAAAATTGTATACAAAGTAAAAACAAATATGGAACAAGACATATACAAAACCAATTAGAAAGGGTATTCCTTTCTTATTCCAATTCTAATTGATTTACATCTCTATTACCCCCCTCGAGCGAAGCGTGAGACTGGTCACAACACAAAAATTGGAAAATGTCATAACCATATGTAAGCCTACGAGTCTCAATACAACGAGTTCAATCAGCATCCGAATAACCCAAAACTGGTAGAGCGAACGGATTTGCGCGAAACTGAATAGTGGAGAGTACCATGTACATAGCGCATAATTTGAGTAACAACCTGGTAATGGTCATCAGTAGGAGCATGCATGTACTGACTGACTGTGCTCATAGCATAGGACAAGTCGGGACGTGTCACCAACTAAAGAACGATAAAGTGTGGAATTTCCGAATGGCTTGCCGGGAGAGCTTGAAAGTTGCAAAAATGCAACAAATGGAATAGCTACAGGCGCCTAATCATTCATTCCAACACACACACAAATATCCTTGGCATATCTGGCCTGACCAAGGAATAAGCCATCAGAAGTATAAACATCCTCCAATCCAAAAAATACTGTAAAGTGCCAAGATCGATAATCTTGAATTTTAGACTAACTCGATCAATAAACTTCCGAATGAGATGACCATCATTCCCAATGAGAATAATGTCACTAACATAAACCAATAAATAAAGTAAAGGGGCACCCTGTGAAAACATAAATAAAGAGGTGCTTGTTTCACGAGGTGCTTGTTTCAAACCAAAAAATAACTGAAACGTTAAAACCAAGCACGAGGTGCTTGTTTCAAACCATAGACCTTGCGTCAGTGAGGTTGCATCAAATTGATAACCCTTGGAGAAACATGTAACCATTACCATTACAAGGAATATCGATGTCTTGATCCTCTCACGAAGAAAAAGTACACCACTCATCATGATCGATTTGATAAGTTATTTTTTCTTAGTACCCGTACTGGTACTGTTACATATTTACCATTATAGGATATTTCAGCTTTACCGAAAGCTCAAGGTTCTTTCAAAAATTGTATATGTCTGCCACAGGGTGACCATCAGTATGATCTACAGCAGCCAGCGCCACCAGCTCAACCGACGATGCCGCAGCCGCAGCCGCTGACCCACGCGTTGGCCTCCCCGGCCGTGCATGCGCTTCCACGTCGCCAATTCGGACGCCACCAGCTTCGCTGGTTGATCTGGCGACCTGACTTGAGATAACCTCAAGGCTTCTGAGGCTACCACTGCTCATGATGCTTGGATTCAGACAAATCAGCTAATATAAGCCACTCTTTTTTCATCCCTGACTCCTTCTGCAATGTCAGCAGTTGGCGGTATGGTCACTGCTGCTCATGTATGGGATGTTTTATCCACTAAATACTAGAATAATTCTCGTGCTCGTCGTCTTTATCTCTGTGATCGTTTGTATGACATTCCTCAAGATGATCAGTCGGTTCAGGAATATTACTCTTGTTTTAAGGACATTCTTGATGAATTGTGTGTTCTTGGTCATCCTCTTAATGATAAAGATATTGTTGTTGTGTTTTGTTAAAAATATACAATATACACTATGAGGGTCCAGTTTATGCGCATCATATGGCCTCAAATACAGGAAAACTAAACAACCAAATGGATGAAAATTGGAGTAGTCAGGCGTAGTACCAAAATTACTGAGAGAGAAGATTGGACAGATAAAACCATAGTAGGCAGTCTGTTAATGATGTAGACTGTTGTCGAAAAGGCATCATACCAAAATTAATGATGAAGGCCATAATGCAAGAGAATCAATAAACCTACCTCTGTAATATGACGATGCTTCCTTTATGCGCGACCATTTTACTTCGGAGTGTAAGAACATGAAAGTTGATGATGAATGCACTTAGATGTAAAATGAGTTCGCATGGGATGATTCAATAATTCAGTTCCACCATCACTCTGAAAAACTTTAATAGTGGTAGAAAACTGATTCTCATCAAGTGCTTCAAATTGCATGTACGCCTCCACAAAATTGGACTTTCGTCGTAGAGGATACAACCAAGTAAACCGAGAGAAATCATCCATAAAAATGACATAATAAAGGTACTTAGCATGAGAGACAGCATGTGAGGGTCCCCAGAGGTCACAATGAACTAAATCAAGTATGTGTGATGCCCGTTTTAAGTTATCATTAAAAGAAAGATGCTTTCCTTTATCCATTTCACAAGAAGTACATAAATGAGGCTTAGGTAGAAAACTAGTAACTAACAAACTACTAGTCTTATTCAGAGATGGAAAAATAGAAAAAAGGAACATGTCCTAACCTACTATGCCATAGCTCGAATGAAGCCTTAACTTTATTTTAATTAACAAAAGAAACTAAAGCAGCACCATCATAATCTAAAATGTAGAGACCTCTCTCATTGTGTCCTTGGCACACGAGCTCCTTGGTAACCTTGTTCTGAATAGTGAAAGAAGTGTCATCAAAACAAACAATATAAATTAGATCACTTGTTAAATTGGCAATAGACAATAAATTCTTGGTGATATTTGAAGCAACTAAAACATCGGATAAAGTGAGGGAATCAGAAATCCGGGAACTACCAATGTGGGAAATATGTAAAGAAGAACCATTGCCAAAATAAACACGACGATTACTGCTATAAGGAGCGGCGCTATCCAAGTTGGAAGCTAAAGCAGTCATATGATTGGTAGCACCAGGGTCCATATACCAATCAAGAGTTGCATTAAGCTGCTGATAATAATGTGGCTCAGCTATGTCTGCAGAATTTGCAACATCTTCGCGAGCAACATGTGACAGTTTGTAATAAAATTCAGCAAGATGACCAGGACGGTGGCACCATTGGCAGATGTAGGCTTCAAGGCCACCTTGCGGAGGGGCGCCACCGCCGGTGGGCGACGGGGCTTGACCTCCACCTCTTCCATGGCTGCAGTGCCCTCGGCCACCCCTCCCTCGCCCAAAACTGTGACCTCCTCTACCGCGGCTAACCTGTCCGGACATCTGTTGACTAGAAGAAAAAGCAGAGGGTAATGGTCCAGAAGTAGACGAGCAAGTTTTAAGTGATAATTCTAAAGCCTCAACATCACCAACAACAGTATATAAAAGAGGTAAAGGGTCTTTCACCATTTGAGTAGATGAAAACCGTGACAACTTATCTTTCAAGCCACGACAAAACACAACAACAATATTTTCATCATTAAGAGGATGACTAAGAACACACAATTCATCAAGAATGTCCTCAAAATGAGAGTAATAGTCTTGAACATACTAATCATCTTCACGAATGCCAAACAAACTATCACAGAGATAAAGGCGTTGGGCACAAGAATTATTATGATATTTAGTGGCTAAAGCATCCCATTCCTAGGCAACAGTGACCATACCGTCAACTGTTGACATTGCAGAAGGAGTCAGGGATGGAAAATGAGCATCTTGGACTAGTTGATCTGTCAGAATCCAAACCTCATGAGCAACAGCAGCCTCAGAAGCCTTGTCATCGGGTTCCTTGGAAGCCGAGCTTGCAGGAGCAGCGAGACATTTGAACGAACCATCAACATAACCAATCAATTTGACAGTTTGTAAAACAGAGGTAACCTGAGTACGCCAGTGAGAGTAGTTGGAACCATCAAGCTTGATGGTGATGGACTTGAACAACGATGGAAGCGTAATGGTAGTCATCAGGAACAAGCAAGAACATATCCAAGCACAGAAGAAAAATCAAATCGCATCAAACACAAAACAAGCTTGTGAATGGCAATGGAAGACAGATTTAACGATTGTGTGTGGATGAAGCAGTGGGAGCGAGAGAAATTGGCAACGTTGGCGAGCTGATCGGCGATCACCGGTGAGCAGGGGAGCAGTGGCGAAGATCAGCAATAACGAGATGAGTGGGGGCTGCCTTTGATCAGAAAAAAGTGGGGAGAAAATTTGGAAATTTTGGGAAAGACTGATACCATGATAGAATGTAAAATCCACAAATAATTGTAAATGTGTGTGTTCATATATATAGTGAGTATAAAGCAGAAATAAATATGAAACATGATATATACAAAATCAATCAAAAAGATTATTTCTTTTTTGTCCTGATTCGAATTGATTTACATCTCCATTAAAATTGAATTGAACTGAATTAAATTAAATTAAATTGAACTAAATTGAGAATAAATGTGTTGAAAATATTGATTTATGATTAAATTAAGTTAAATTTTACCAAATTAAATTTACACTAAATTGAATTGAAATTCAGATAAGTTTTTGTAAACAGGGCCTAAGTATAGGCTAAGAATTTGTTCTTCTATAATGAACTAATTCTACTTTAATTAAACTTAAAAATGTAAGTGAACGGAATAATAGTCATGATAAATTCATATTTTTTGAACCAAACTAAAATAAAAATAAAAATAAAATAAATTCAATGCAATGCAATGCAATTCATAAGTTGAGAACAACCAATACAAATATAAAAATATAAGCAAAATATATATAGTATCACATGCAAAATTATCAATTGCATGTATTCTACTACAACATAAATGTACTAATCTTGAAATGGGTACTGTGTATGGATAGAGACACTAGATATTATCAACTCAAACTTTGCAACAAAGACATTTTATCTTTCATTATTATAATTAAACTCCATCTTTTCGTAAGCATAAGAAAATATCGTTTTTTCCAAGACTTTGCCTTAAAAAAAAGATTGGATGAGAATTTGTTGATTTTCAAAATGGGCACAACCGATTTTGCGTGAAATAATACACGTGAGATGTGTGGGGACCGGGGAGAATCTTGAACGTTTGTTATGTCAGTGAAATGGTTTAGTACGTGTGCGTTAGTGAGAGAGAGCGAGAATTTTGGTGGAGTCCGGAGACAGAAATTCCGTGTACAATTGCTAGAAACAAATAAATGTCATGCTTATATAATTATATAGAGTAGTAGAAAGAAGTACATTTTTTGGGCAAAATTTATAAAAAGATCGTATTTTCATAGCATATGGAAAGATAGAGTTGAATTAGAATTATAGAATGATAAAAAGTTTCAGTTGTA
Organism: Rubia tinctorum; assembly: GCA_032355605.1. Taxonomy (NCBI): domain Eukaryota; kingdom Viridiplantae; phylum Streptophyta; class Magnoliopsida; order Gentianales; family Rubiaceae; genus Rubia; species Rubia tinctorum. The sequence goes on from JAULKM010000001.1 coordinate 5,433,633, forward strand.
ATATTAAAATTTTATTATGCAACGTGCAGAAGTTATAAGTTTATAACCCGATTAATGCAATCCGGAAATTTTATCTTGATTTATTCTAATTTTCATATTAAACTTTAGTTTTTCCATAATTGATTGGAAGACCGTCTTTCAAGAGACGGACTCAATAAAGAGAAAGTCTCAGGAATGACGGTCTTTCCATAAGTTTATGGACAGTCCACATTGGCTTTTACCTTAAATGTTGTAAATTTTTATAAAATTCAAATATTGTATTTTAAAATTTAAAACAAATAATAATATGTATTTGAATGTGAAAATATAAAAATATATAATATAAAAATATTTTAATATTTTAAATTTAGTATGTTATTTAACATATGCAGTGTATAAGGTAAAAAATAAGTGGTATGTCCGGCCGCCATTGAAAAAATCCACTCGATGATAAATTATATGTTAATATATAAGATTACAGGTCACTTTTATATAGTATCAATTAATCTTTACGATAAAAATCTAAACTCTAAATAATATTAATAGAATATTAAATCAATTAGAATCAGGTTAAGAAAGCAATACGCTTTCTGATTGATTTTGTATATAACATTTTTCATATTTGATTCTACCTTGTATACCCTTTATACTCACTATATATGTATATATATGAATACACACAACCACAATTATTTGTAAGTTTTACATTTTATTATAGTATCAGTCAAATCTCTCTAAATATTCTCTGACTTTTACCAAAAAAAATTCTTCTTTTTTTTTTGCGTATTTCCAATCGACACCCACACCCACCCACCTTCAACAGCGATCTTCGCCGCTGCACACCCTGCTCACCGGAATCGGCTAATCGGATGCCTCTCCAATGCCGCACACACCTCCATGCGCCACCTCGCCGGATCCCACGAGCCGCCGTCGTGTCTCCCACGCGCCGCCGCCTGTGATCCCATGATGCACTTGCTGCTCCGTCCTTGCACAATAGTTAAATCAGTCGTCCACTTCCGTACAAAAGCTTGTTATGTGTTTGGTGCAATTGGATCTTTCTATTGTGCTTGGATATGTTCCCGATGACGACCATTACGCTTCCTTCATTGATCAACTGCGTCACCATCAATCTTGATGGTTCCAACTACTCTCACTGACGTACTCATGTTACCTCTGTTTTACGAATTTTTAAATTAATTGGCTATGTTGATGGTTAGATTAAGTGTCCTCCGGCACCTGCGAGCTCGTCCTCCGAGGAATCTGATGATGATGCTTCAGACATATCAGCTTGTCCAAGCTACACCTTTTCATCCCTCAACCCTTCTGCAATGTCGGAAATTGACGGTATGGCCACTGTTGCTCAGGTATGAGATGCTTTAGCCACTAAATATCAGAATAATTCTCGTGCTCTTCATCTTTATCTCTGTGATCGTTTATATGGAGTTTGTTAAGAAGATCAGTCTGTTCAGGAATATTTTGCTCGTTTAAAGATATTCTTAATGAATTGCTTGTTCTTGGTCATCCTCTCAATGATGAGGATATTGATGTTGTTTTTTGTCATGGCTTGAATTATAAGCTTTCCCAGTTTTCTTCTGCTCAAGAGGTGAAAGATCATTTACCCCCTTCATATACCATTGTTGTTGATGCTGAGCCTTTAGATTTTTCCCTCAAAACTCGCTCGTCTACCTCTGGACTGGTACCCTCTGATTTTGCTGCTTCTCAATAGGAATCCGGATAGGTTAATCGCGGTAGGGGAGGCCGCGGTTTTGGGCGAGGGAGGGGTGGCCGAGGCCACGGCCGTGGAAGAGGAGGCGGTCGGACTCCGTCGCCAGCCGACGGTGGCGTCCCTTCACCGGGTGGGCGGCCTCCACCGGGTGCGGCCCACATACATATGTTAGTGGTGTAATCACCCTGGTCATCTTGTTGAATTTTGTTACAAACAGTCACATGTTGCTCGCGATGACGTTGCAAACTCCGCGGACACATCTCGGCCACATTATTAGCAAGTAAATGCCACTCATGATTGGTACATGGACTATGGTGCTACCAATCACATGACAAATCCTGCTTCCATCCTAGATAGCATCGTTCCTTGTAACGGTAATCATCGTGTTTATTTTGGCAATGGTTCTCATTGGCATATTTCTCATGTTGCCAATTCCCGAATTTCTGATTCCCTCTCTGTATCTGATGTCTTGGTTGTTCCGAATATCACCAAGAATTTATTGTCTATTTTCAAGTTAACAAGGGATCTTAATGATGTTGTTTGTTTTGATGACACTTCTTTCACTATTCAAAACAAGGTTACCAAGGAACTCGTGGGCCGAGGACATGGTGAGGGAGTGCTCTACGTTTTAGATTATGGTGGTGCTTCTTTAGTTTCATTTGTTATTTCAAATAAAGCCAAGGCTTCGTTTGAACTATGACATAGTCGGTTGGGACATGTTCCTTTTTCTGTTATTTCAATTTTAAGTAAAACTGGTTGTTTGTCAATCACTAGTTTGCTTCATAAGCCTCATTTATGTACATCTTTTGAGATGGCTAAAGGCAAACGTCGTTCTTTTAATGATAATTTAAAACGCGCACCACACATACTTGATTTAGTTCATTGTGACCTCTGGGGATCCTCACATGTTGTTTCTCGAGCCAGTTGCCTTTATTGTGTTATTTTTATTGATGATCACTCTCTGTTTACTTGGTTATATCCTCTGCAACGCAAGTCTGATTTTTGTTGAGGGTTATATGAAATTTGAAACCTTTGTTGAGAATAAATTCTCTAACACCATTAAAGTTTTTCAGAGTGATGGTGGAACTGAGTTTGTGAATCATCGCATGCAAACTCATTTTCCTTATAAGGGCATTTATGACCAGCTTCCACACCCTTACACCCCAAAGCTAAATGGTCATGCAGAGAGGAAGTATCGTCATATTACAAAGACTAGTCTATCGATGCTATATCACTCTGGCCTT
>JAULKM010000001.1:5476398-5488697 GCA_032355605.1 Rubia tinctorum
ATTATTTTGATGCATGCTTGTGTTAATCTTATTTTCGAGAATTTAATTGTGATATTTCCAATATAAACTCCAACAGTTATTTAGTTTTATTATCAACATGCTGATTACGAATATATATATATATATTTTATATTTTATATTTTATTATCGACACAGTTCAGACAGATTACAAAGGTAGGGAATTACGTCACGTAGGATCATCCAACCCAAATTACAGATACAAAGGCGTGATTTATAGACCAAAACAAATGTATACAAAACTCACACCCTCACACTCTAACTCTCCCTATAAGTGCAGTTCAAAAGTTTTCAAAATCATGAATCTAACTCTTCGAAATTCTCAACTCAGGAATCAACCCTTCAGTTGTCCATTCATGAATCCATAGCTCTTAACTTCCTCATAATTAGTATTTGGACCCAACAATTTCCCTCTCGATTCAAAATTCCAAATACAAAAGATAGGAATATTTTTTTCACTTCTAGTTCTCTGTAATTTTGATTTAAAATTACTATTTTCATCTCATCTCATCTCATAATTCGAACAAATGTTCACGAAATGTTTTGTGTTTAGTAACTCCTTCTTGTTATGGTAAGTGCTACTCTTTTGTTGCTGTTTATCACCAATCACTTTGTGGGAATGCGAGTAGAGTCTGGACTAATGAGTATTGCCTCTGTTCAAATGATGATGGGTAAACAGATTAAGCCCTTTATAGATTCACCTGCAGACCGGCCCAGTGTAACCGTTACCCAGACCATTGTGCAATCTCTTTTCTTTCAAAGCACTCTGAGTACCGATCTTCAAACAATGACACTCTTCCTTTTTTTGTATGATCGTTAACAATGACATTTTTTTATTTTGATTATTTTTATCAGCTTATTTTTTTGTTGGAAATATGATATATACATATTGAATCAAGGACAAAACATCATTTTTATAATAATTTATAATTGTCCATAAATATCAATAGATAAACAAATTTTCAGCTAGTTGTCAATCAAATTATAAAATTTAAAAGTTCAATTGTATGATTTTAACTGCATCAGAAAAAATAATAACACATCAAAGGCACATATACAAATATAACTCTATATATTTGAATAAGTGCAAATGTAACTATTTGATAATTTAAACTACAAAAATAACCCTACCTACCCAGTTGATGAAAGTGCAAATATAACCCTAAATCACCATTCCCGAAGTTGACCGACGTTGACCACTAACAAAATGACTAAAATACTCTTTTGCCTAAAACCAAAAAATGCTAGGACAAATTTACCCACAGACCACCACTAGACCGCCGCCTAGTTGTTGCTGCATGACCACCACCCCCATGCGCTCCAGCCAGCCCTGCCACCACTAGCCCCACCCTTCCAGCCTCGCCACCACCAACCCCACCTTTCCAGCCTTGCCACCACCACCACTATACTAACACCGCCGCAACTTTACTTTACTCTGTCGTCGTGATACCATAGCTTCACTTCGCTTCCAGCACCACCTATTGCCGCAACTCCCGCTACTCAACGCCCAACCTCGATGTCCAGCCCCACCACCACTTCCGCCTCCACCCCCGCGAATCACTCCCACCCCCACGGTCGCGCGACATCAAAACCCTAGTAACGCCACCCATTAACCCTACCCGTGCCACCCATTTCGAACCCTAGCTCGTCCCGCTCATCGTCCCCACATTATCCCACCCAAACCACCGCCCCAACACCTCCACTTTCCCCTCTCTCTTACGACCACTTCGTCGCACCCAAATCCAAACCACCACAGCCCACCCAAACCCAAGTCGCTCCTTCAGCTGCCCTCATCATCACCAAATCGTGTCAAACCACTCCATCGCACATCGCCTGCCATTGCAGATGATGTAAAACAGAGTCGGAAAAGAAACGGGGGGAAGGAAAAGAACAGCAGGGAGAAGAAAGAACGCGGAGAAGAAAGAACGCGGATAAAAGAGTAAGGAAAATTAGGGTTTATGAGCATTATAAATATATATTTTTTTTCAAAGGGTGAAATAGTCTTTCACTCCTAAATCTGCTAGAATAGGTATATTTGGACTTTCAATTATCAAAATGTTGTATTTACATTTATGTGAATTAAATAAACTTATATATGCACTTTTCTCTCCATCAAAACTCACCTAAATAACTCACTCCTAGATTTTCTGAATTGAAATTCAAATAACCTGAATATAAAACAGATCATCTAAATCATGTAGTCTATGAATGAATCTTGAACTTGATAATTAATTAATTAATTAATTAATTCTCAATTATTAAAACAACACCACTTAAATCCCACGTAACACAAACGATAGACGTGTAAGAAAACCATTGACTAAGACTCCACGGGCCCTTTCAAGCGCTCCGTCGGCAAGAAATTTGTCAGCTTCCGACACACGAAAAGCGGCTTTCCGAGCGCTGTCTGCCGGCCGTTGGATTTTCTTCTATTACATCGTTCAACACAAAGAAAACCAACAATTGGAACAGTAATTGTACAGTTGTACTCACTCGCATGCCATCAATGTCAGCACTATAGTTCTAATCACATCATTAAACGTTTGGTTAAAAGTCAGATTACTAGTAAAATCCTCTCTCTCTCACACGCTCACGCAGTACTTACCATATCGAGATATTTTTCTTTTCACTCAGTTGAACTGTACTTTGTTAGTGCTACTGAAGTTTGAGATTATGGGGTTTATCGTTGGGGTAGTTATGGGGGTGATTGTGGGGCTGGCTATAATCGTCGGATTTGTGCGCTCCGAGAATGCCCGATCCAAGGCCCGCTCCGACCTGGTACTTGCTTTTCTTTTACTGAATTTATCATGTTTTTTCCTTCTGAATTCTGATCTGATTTTTTTTTAGTGTATAAGTTATGCTTACTTTGTATCTGTTGAATGCGTGTGAAAAGGCGACGACTGTAGCAGCCTTTGCTAGAATGACTGTTGAGGATTCTAGAAAGTTACTGGCGCCGGAGCATTACCCTTCTTGGATGGTCTTCTCCAATCAGCAGAAGATCTTTTGATTTTCATCTTAAATTTGAAGTTTGATCAAAAGGGTTGTGTAAAATAGGTTTTTTTATCATCTGTGATTCTGTTTGTGTAGTTGTCTGAATTGGATATTTTTTGGTTGGTTTAACTGGTTTGGTTGAATGCTCATCTGGAAAATATCTAGCCCTAGGTCAATGAAGTAATCCCTGTTAGCCTTTTCCTTTCTGTTCGTTTTAAAGCCTTTTGTTTTCGAGCCCTGCCTTATGCTTCTGTATGTGGTGATATCTAGGCGGCTTCCGATATGATCAAAGCTAATATTGAACCTGTTTTGGAGCAATATAGGCCAGGATTGTTGGCTTCTTTGACCTTCTCCAAGTTCACTCTCGGAACTGTTGCGCCGCAGTTTACAGGTTCGAGGTTCTTGGTTTATGGAAGTGGATGTATGGCATTGTTGAATGGGACATACGTGGATATTTATTTAATCATTTATTAGTTTTGTAGGAATATCCATACTAGAAGATGGAAGTGAAAGAAGGAATATCCCTAATTACTAATCATTCACACTTGTGCATTTAAACATCTGCGTTTAGGGTCAAACTGGAGTCTTTGGTTGAGAAGAAGGTATTGTTCTTGTATCCAGCATGTGATAATGATGATTCTATCTGCCAAATGCACACATGATCATTTATGTCAAGATTTTATTTGATGCAGGTCCTACCACTCTACCAGAAGTTTGGATGCATGTGATAATGATGATTCTGTTTAGAAAGATAAGGGAAATGGGAAATGCTGAGTTGAAGCCAAATTCATTTACGTTGGTAAGTGTCCTTGAGTTCGTCTTGTTATAGCTAAAATTTAAACACTATTGCCGGTTCCCATGGCTCTGATTGATAAGACGAAGAGCGTGGTGAATGGGAAGTTGGTGACAAAAACTGAAAGAGGCGGTTGAGAAGGCTAGAGCAAAGCAGCTTCAGCCTTGAGAACCCTGATAACTCGGCTATATAGATGAAGAGTAACCATACTGTCGGAGAAAATTCACAGTGAAAATCATGCAATAAAAAAAATCAAATCACTAATCATATTCCTTACAAAGTGTAATTAAAAATAGTTATATTAGTCATTTTTTATAATGCCACAACAATCAATATAATGTTTCGTGGAGTGATTCATGTTAATTATTATATGAGAATCATAAGTTTAAAATCATAAACAAAAAATTCAAATGTATCACTAAAATGAGCAATTAAATAACGAGATTAATAATAATTTAATGTTTCAGTGGGTCAATTTTATGTGTTTATTCATTGAAAATTAAATGTTAAAAAAAGTGTGTAGCCAAAAAAATAATTCTTCAATATAATATTCATACTATCATTAACCAAAATTTGATTATAGCACAGGGATAAGAAAACTAAAATATCACCAGAGGGAAGTAAATAAATGGGAAAAAATAACAAAAGGTAATTCTATTTGTTAGTCTAATGAGATTTGAATATTACTCCCTCCAAACTTTTTCAAATACCACGTGCAGTTTTTAGAGTCAAATTTCTTAACTTTGACTCAAATCTTATTGATATATCAATGAATTATATTATTATGCATTATTTTGTTAGATTTTGTATAAGTATTATTATCAAATATTATTTTTATAATATTTATTTTTATGTAATCTAAAATATTAATCATCAAATATGTGCGCTGAACATCATGAAAAAAGGTGAAAAATTCAGCAGGATATGGGAAGTGCAAGAATTTAAATTTAGAAACTCTCAGCATGTAGGAAAGATTGTTATTAATTTAATAAGTTAAATTAATGATTGAATTGATGTCGACATTCTCCAAATTATCCTTTCTCTCTCTACCAATATAGAGAACCAAATTTCAGTTTCATCAAAATCTCCATTTTGGAGAACCATATGGAGAATCTGTTAGAGCAAAATACTTGTCTAAAATCTCTAAAAATAATGAAACTCTCCATTATAGAGAACTCATTGGACTTGCTCTAATATGATGATTTTAATTCTTTACTATATATAATCAGTCATAACTTATTTAAATATATAACTTCTAAAGATACATTTAAAATCATAAATATCTCATACTATATCTATATATCACTAAGAAAAATCTAAATAAACACATAATCTAAAATAACAAAATGTTTGTATTTTTTAATACAATGATAGAGTAGTTTTTTATACATTTATTTATTTATTTATTATATAATGTCCTCATTTAACATTTAGTTGGTTTAAAACAAAACTGTCATACATAATAAATAAATAATATGTATCCATATTTCTATAAAAGTATTTTATCATTGTATTAAAAAATCCAAACATTCTGTTATTTCAAATTATGTGTTTATTTGGATTTTCTTTAGTGATATGTATATATAGTAAGAGATATTTATGGTTTTAAATATATCTTTAAAAGATATATATGATTGATTATATGTAGTAAAAAATTTAAATTGGTAACATATTATAATATTAACATGTTATTTTTTGACAACTTGGGTTTAGTTTTGTCAAAATTACTTCAATATTCTCGGTTGACAGTACCAAACAAAAAAATTCTATTATATGGTGCTTGGGATTTGGAAAATAAATAATTTGTATCCATATTTCTATCAAAAGAACTCTATCATTGTATTAAAAAAAATCAAACATTTTGTTATTTCAGATTATGTGTTTATTTGGATTTTACTTATTGATATATAGATATAGTATGAGAAATTTATGGTTATAAATATATCTTTAGAAGTTATATATTTTAATAATTTGTGATTGATTATATATAGTAAAGAATTAAAATCATCATATTATAATATTAGTATATTATTTTTAGACAACTTGGGTTTAGGTTAGTCAAAATGACTTCAATATACACGGTTGACAACACCAAACAAACAATTTCTATTATATGGTGCTTGGGATAAAGCGATAAAAAATTGAAGAGATGGGAGGTGATTCGAAAAATGTCAATGGTAGTAAGAGAAATACAACGAGAGAGAGGTTGATACAATTAATTTATAGATGAATTGATATAAATAAAAATCAATGTTTAAAATTCATAATAGAAGAATTTATGATACGAAAAATTTAAAGAGAATAGTAGATTATTTTTAAAAAATATGTAGTGAAAAATAATAAGATAATGTTTAAAAAATCATGATGTGTAAAGTGGTCTAAATAAACATTCTTTTGCTTTGTATTAATTAACTTTATAAAAATATTAATATTAACATTATTTTGTAAAAATAATTTGAATAATATTTCATTAAATTATTAGCTACATTATTCATAATGTGTATTTTGAAGTATGAAATTATGCATTACATCAATGTATTTGTTTATTTTACACAAATATGTATTGTATGTGTTTATTTTTCTACAGGATATAAAATGATGCTTACAAGGTGACTTGATGGCATCCAAAGTGTTAATATCATGCTTATTATTAGAATGAATCAGGCCAAAAGCACCTATTTCTCGCACAAAGTTGGATCATACTGAGACTCCTATAAGTAAGAAGAGACCAACTCAATCTTTGGAGAAGAAGATATGAGCTGCCCAAACCAAGGAAGCAAAACACGCTAGAGGACGTCCTCTTTTCACTGAGAACGATAGCAAGACTTTAAGAAATCATCACCAGGATGTTAAAGCACATGTCGAGAAAGGCAGAAAAGCAACTATTGAGGTATTTTGTCACTTTTATAGCTACTTGTTATTTACTGATTGCTCTATTTACCTTTCTCAATAGCTAGGCTTCCTTTTCATAATCCATCTGCATCAGGAGCTTCAGCAACCTTAGACAAGAATGAGGATGCATGTTCTTCTAGAAAGCCATCATCGAAGAATCATGGATCAAAGTCTGGATCATCTGTCAAGCCAAACATGCCTACTTAGTGAACTTCTCAAATTTTGTTCTTTTTTTAAACTCTAAACAGAGATGGAAAGCCTAAACCAGCATTTCAAAGCAAAGTGAAGTCTACAACTTTATTGTCATCCTTCTGCTTAAGGAGTAATGAAAGGGCTGCTAAGTGTAAAGAGGTAATGTCTGAATTAGAAACACAGTGCAAACCTTCTCTTTCATCCCTCTAACTCAATGTGATTTTGTGTCTCCATTTGCAATTTCAGTTCTTTGAGAAGTTGGAGTAGCAGAAGCTCAGTTCAGAGGCTGAAAAAGAACTGTGCAAATCAAAACAAAAGGTGAAGTAGATCTAATTGATAGTAGTAGCATCAGTGGTATTGCTATGAACAAATGACGTTTTATAGTGATTCAAGTGGCAAATAGTCACCTTTCAAAGCTTCAGAAACAAATGATGAAAATTTGAGATGGCAAATAGTCAGAAATCGGCAGGATCAACATTCTCCATTACAATTAGATGTCAGTTGATGATATCTATATCTTTGCTATTTGCAGGAAAAGGCAAAAGGTGTATCCAATGTTCTTCATCAGTCCGTTCCCTCCCTCGCTGAAGCAAAAGTGAATTACCATTCTTCAACAATATCAGCAAGTATTACCACACAAAAGGTACTCTATTGTACTTTAGTTATCAGTTTTATGAGATGAGCATAAAAAATTAGTTTTGGTCATGCTAACTGATGGATTTTAGCTGCATATGTGCGATAAAAGTTACCATGCTATTGTAGATATATTGGCATTAATTGATATGTGAAAATCATCTGTTTCATGCATATGATATGTGAAAATCCATCTGGAGCACATCTGGTCAAGTGTTTACCTTTTTTATTTATGTTTAGTGTTTAATCGGGTGTGCTTTACATCGTTGTAGCTCCCGACACAATCTTATTTTCAACAAATCAAAAAGAGGCTAGCATCCGAGGCTTGAGATAATAATTCTAGACCACCATGGAGATTCTTAAAGAAGACTGATAGCATTGGGGATGCAGCAGAAAAGAGACTCCAATGAAGAGCAAAAGTGAGAACACTTGCCCTAATATTCAGCTTTCTACGCGTAATAAGCTCGCGCCAAAAAGGATACTCAGTGCCCAGTGATTAGTTCTCAGATAGAATTAGATATAGGCATACATAGTCATTCTATAGACCTATTAACTTTTACCCGATCACATGTTGTAATGTTGCATTAGCTAGAGATTGTGAAAGTCCGAATCTATTGTATAGTGATCATAATATTAATCATCCCGCAAATTCTCTTTAAATCTTCTGTTCTTGTACACTTTATTGTGGAACTTCAATCTTCATCAGAAAACAGTTTCCAGTAAAAATAACATAGTACAGTTAATTGGATTATGAATATCAATAGAATCATTCTTCTCAAAAGATGTTTACAGCAGAACATGTCTCACACTATGAATAAACCATGGTCTGTCATGGACTCAAACGAGTACTCAACTTCATACTTGAGTGAATCATACAAGAAGGCCGGCTGCATTTCAAAGTGTAGCTCCGGGGATCTGTAAAATGGTCCGTCCGTAAATTTATTGATTGATCACATTTTCTGAGACTTCTCCATGTTACAAAATAAAATGGTTGAAGTAACAAAGAGAAAAATCAATATAAAATTTTTTTATAGAGAAATATTAATACCAGAAATATTGAAAGAAATAAAGCGATATGAAAATTAAGAGAGATGAGATAATTCGATAAATGTTAAGAGATATTAAGAGAAATGCACTTTGAGAAAAATTAATACCATTATTTAAGAAATGAAATAATATAAATAATATAAGATTGAAAATAATGTAAAAGACAAAGCTTTTTTAGTGTTTGGTCAAATGCTAAAAAAACAGTTTATTTTGGAAGCAGAAACTGTTGTTGGGTGAAAAACAAAAACTAATCTCCCCCTACTTTCAAAATAAGTCAGCTTTTGTTATAAGCACATCTTTACCAAACACACCCAAAGTCTTGAAAAAACCACATTTCCATAGGCATATGGAAAGACGAGCTTCAATTAAAAATCTAAAAAGGCAAAAGATTTTATTTTATTATTAAAAAATTATCATGCAACCTGCAGTAGTTATAAGTTTATAACCCAATTAATTCAACCCAAAAATATTATCCTGGCTTCTTTTAAGTTACAATTTAAACTTTAGTCTTTCCATAACTAATGGAAAGACTGCTTTTCAAGAAATGGATAAAAATGTATATAAATAAATTCGTTCATAAAACCATAAACAAAATAAAGTGGTATAAAATTAAGGATAGATAAAGTTACATGATAAATTCTAAGAGAGAAATGATAGGATAATTTATTTTATTAAATATAATATAAAAGTTATGAAGTAAAAAGTGATAAGAGAAAGTAAAAGATATACTACAACAAAAAAAGTGACCATTCCTATTTTTCCTTCATACTAATTATTTTTTATAAAAATATAAAACAATTTGAATGTTAGGGATTTTTTTCATTATTTAACCCATAAATAAATGTGTATTTTAAAGTATTATATTGTACATCATATGTATTGTATTATGAATGTGTATCTTAAGTAATTTTTCCTTCCCCACAATGTAAAATATCATATGGAGTGATTTGATGACATTCAAAGTGTTGATCATGTAGTAATTTGGTCAAGATTAGATACAATTACAAATTTAGCACTTCTGTATACTTATAATTGTAATAAATTATGTATTTTAAAATAAAGTCAAAAGTACTCAAAGTTTTAAAATACCTATATTTCTACCACTTAAAATAAATCATGATTTATAAAAGGGTCCAAATAAAAATTATTTTCCTTTGTATTAATTAACTTTATAAAAATATTAATATTAATATTATTTTGTAAAAATAATTTTAATAATATCATTCATTATATTATTAATTACATTATTCATAAACTTTATTTTGAAGTATGAAACTATGCATTACTTCCATGTATTTCTTTATTTTACGTAAATATGTATTGTATGTGTTTATTTTTCTAGACGACATAAAATGATACTTAGAAGGTGACTTGATGACATACAAAGTGTTAATATCATGATTATATTTAAAATGAATAATGTTAGAAGTAATGAAATTGTTCGAATAACTACATTTCTACTACTGACATAAAAAATATGTAACATAAGATGATTTAATCATATCAACACAATAAATTATTACACAACACATTGAGAGTCATCAATGAAATATATAAATATGTGAGCATCACAATAAATATGACACATTATTTAAAAAATCATCAACAAAATATGTTGCAAAAATGTATACCACAAACACCGCGCTCCGCTAGTAAGTTTATTGATTGAGAATTTGAGATTGCATGTAAAGTTATGTGCACGCACGGGGACAGAAGCACATGGCGGTGAAATTCATTTTGATTTTGGACATTGACTCCCGAAGCTGCGTAGACTACTACTAGCTACTTATGTTTGACTCTTTTAACAATACTCCTATGGTTATAATATATTGGTCCTACATAATTTTTTTAAAAAAAGTAAAATGAGTGGCGTAGAATAAATTAGGAGAATAAAAAGTATATTGTGTGAATACAAATAATTTAGGATTTATCAAAAGAGAAAAACGGTAATGTAAAAAAAATTCTTCTAAAAGAAATAGTGTCAATATAAAAAATCGGAGGGAGTATCAGTGAGGACGAGTTATTTAATCCTTGGACTTCGTGCATGCATCTAGCTGGAGTTAGAGTGTTGTTTATCGTTTAGGTTAATACCAATTTCTTAATGTGTACTGTGGGCTAATTACCTGACAAACTTATATTCTTAGTGTCCAGATTTTTACTTTAAACCTCGCGATTAATCTAATGTTAAGTGACTAAGTTTCCAAACTGCTTCTAACTGTGTTTAATTATTGTAAAAGTACATCACCTTTGAGTCAGCTATGTTTTACCATTGTCCAAATTTGAGGGTGTACCTTAGGTGATTACTTCCCAACTCTTCTGCTGCTGCCGCAAACCCTCCTCTAAAAAGTTTTTTCTTTTCTTTTCCTTATCTTCTCTCACCATGGAGAAAAATAGCTTCTTTTAATTGATATTTTTGAACATTTATGTTATTGGATGAGTGTGAATTTGTCTCTGCGCATTAATTTTGTTATTCAACTTGATAGATCGTTTTATTTAGGATGATTACTTGATTTAGTTGTTCGTGTTGATACATTGTTCTCGATCTGTTTATAAAAATCCCGTGTTTGTGTTTGTGATTTTGTTTTTGTTTTTACTATGGTTCTAATGTGTGTCAAGCCACGATCGTGATATTCAAACCTTGCTTCAATAGACGATCATGCAAAACAAACTGTCGAGGTATCGTGGGAAGAAACTCCGATGACAAAGTTAGATAAAAAATGTTTAATTAGAATATTGAGAATTGAAGGAAGAAATATATCAGTGTTTATAAGGCTTGATTCTCGAGAGGTCTTCTAATCACGTTAGAATACATATTATTTTCCTTACATGAATAGTATCTTACCATAATAGAGTGACCATATATTCGTCATGTAATAAGTGTACCTAGAATGAAAATGTAATCCGGAGGTGTAATCGAATTCAGAGACCTTCCATTTGCCTGTTGGGCTTCAGGCCATTAGAAAGCGTAATATGCCTTTAGGCTCAAATGTAAAATAGTAGCATGGCTTCGGGCCATGGGAGAGTCTGTCTGACCCATTTCACTTTCCATTTATTTGGATTCGTCAATTTGTATTTTTCAATGTTTTTACAATTTGACAATATAAATTATTTTTTTAATCAAATGATTTTAAACTTCTAGAAGATTCCTATTTGGCTTAGTGATATACGCTCCTCACTGCCAAATGATCAATTTTTTAATGGAATCAAGTTAATATTACGAGGACGATATTACAGTTTTATTGGATCTCTATTCTTAATAGATGATCAGTCTGGTTGACATGTAATTTAGATATTCATGGAATGTATTGATTAGTGCTAGATGTTAGTTAGATTGGATGTCAATTTCACCCATTCTAATAGTCACTGAATATTTTTCCATATAAATGATTGAATTAAAAATTAAAAAATGTATGATGTTTTTGGAAGGCTTGGGGATATTATTTGAAAATAAAAAATGTAATCAACGTAAGATATCAAGATTGGACAGGCCCAGATGAATAGTCTATTACACTATGTAAGGATTCAATCAATTAAGAAAGATAGAAAAGAAAATTCACAGCTCAACTGAGCTGTAACTTCTGATTACAACCAAAAGCAAAGAAAGAAGATGGAAAAGCTTCAGCAATTTGATCAAGTTCCTAACCGATGACCTTTTCTCCTCACCAATTCTATGCTATATACATCCCGCCACAACTGATTCGGTTACAACTTGTCATAACGACTAACCTCCGTT
>JAULKM010000001.1:5502025-5519007 GCA_032355605.1 Rubia tinctorum
AACAAAAAATGTATGATACAAAATTAATAATCAATGTGATTAACATAACTATCAAATAAGCAGATGACTTGGGGCGACGAATGAGGCTATTGTTATAGTCGACATGAATCAAACCAAAATGCTTGGTATAAACAAGCTGTCATTCAAAGTTATCCATCAAAGACCAAGGAAAACAACCCTTCACAGAGAAAACAAAAGTTAAAAGAAAAACCACAACAGGTACATATCCATCACAACTACATATCCACAGCAACCAGCCAAAGAAAACAAAAGTTAAAAGAAAAACCACAACTGGTCATCTAGTCATCCCGAAATTAATAATCTATGTGACTAACATAACTATCAAATATATCTATGTGACTAACATACCGACTATACTAGGTAATGAAGTCCGCTTAAGTAACTGCACTACCACATCCCGGTCTAAATATATCTTAAGATAACAATAATATCATTCAGATCATCATTTGCAAAGAATATTCCCATAGCAAGCAGTACGCTTTCTTTCAACTAAGTATTTATAAGGCACAGAACCATGAACATGGACCTTGCTCTTTTTGTTATTAAGAATGGATAAAACTACATGAAAATTTCAGCTTGTATGATAGTGAAAGAAGGTAACAAAATTGGACTGACCGATCTCTCGTAAGCATGAACATGGCCTGCAAAGACCACATCAACTTTATATTGGACAAAAAAACTCTCAAATACTGCTCTCATGCTCTCCCTTTCCATGAAGTGGGCTTCATTGCTATTATATATGGGATCATGCATCAAGAAAATGAGCCAAGGAGTCTGCGACTTGTCGACCCTTTTGAGCTCATCACAAAGCCACCTATATTGGGGTGTATATTTGACTGCCAAGATACAGATAGAGTTGATTAAGATATCCATCAAATAACAAACTTTGACACAAATGGTATCCTAAAAGAACAAGCGAATTTTTCCTCCTTGGTCATCCTAAAAGTATTAGCAACAAAGATAAAATAGAAATCAAATGGTGACATATCAAACTGCATTTCTCTTACCACCTTAAATGTTAGGAAAAACCTTCAAGAATCGAGAATATATAGAATCAAACATATTGAGCCCTCAGTAGTGGTGATCCGACTATTTGCCCAGTTAAGTAAGATAGTTCTTTAGTTTTATAGGATTGGAGAAGCATGTTGTACCTTAAATTTGTTTCTATATATAGATAGAGTTTCAGCATTAGCTAAGAACACATGCGATAAGGATGAAAACATGCAATAAACATGCAGTACGCTTTCCTTCAACTAAGTATTTATAATTTAGTAGGATGTTAATTTAATAATAATATTAACTTCACAAAATTGATAATATAGAAATATAATAAAAAAATGTATGATACAAAATTAATAATCTATGTGACTAACATAACTATCAAATATGCAGATGACTTGGGGTGGCGGATGAGGCCATTGTTGTAGTCAACATGAATCAAACCAAAATGCTTGGTATAACCAAGCTGCCGTTCAAAGTTACCCATCAAAGACCAAGCAAAATAACCATTCACAGTGAAAAGAAAAAGCACATGTGATTTTTTTTAAAAATCCTTATCCCCAACCATCCTCATCAAATCAACAACATTAAAAAACATTACATTGAGATACACCATGATTTAAACATTACACAAAGAAGAAACAACATCTCCTATAAAACAATGAAGTTTGAGCTATCAGTATACTATATAGGCTCATTTTCTTACAAGGGAACACCACAAGTTTCAGAAAATTTTACAAGAAGAAATGTTAAACGTCGAGCAGATAAGAAGTTTCAAAGGTCACCTAAGTTAAACTCTTAGTCAAGAAGAAGAACTTCTTAATGTTATGCATTCACCAATAAAATGCTTTCGGATATCATAGACAAAAATATAACATAGAGTGGATCTAATAACAAATCAACAAATCATAATATGATTGTATAAATAACGTTTACGGTGAAGACAATACAAGCATAAAAAACCACTTTAACATGGATAACATGTCAATAACTCTATTGATTTGATGCTGTTAGGTAGTGCTATCATGGAAACTCAAATATTACTAGTAGAAATATACTGTATATATACATATATAGTCATATACCCCCAAAACTCTCAATCAACAAAGCACATTTAAACTCGGAACGTTAAATACAATTCGGGATGCACAAAACACTCTATCATCATGGTGCCAAGGTGAGGGTATTTCCCCTTTTTGTGCCCAGGAAATTCTATTCAAGCATAATATCAAACAACTAGCATGCAACCCAAAAAAAACAAATCCACAAAGAAGAACATGAGGTGATGTTCGGGTTCAACATCGAAATGTATAAATTCATCAAGAGAAGGGAAAAATCAAATTCAATACCATTATGCTTGAGCAAAAAATAGTAAATTCGAATTCAACATTAGAAGGGATAAATTTCTTAAGATAGAAAAAATAAATTACCTAGTGATGAGCTCATCTCTATGGTCACCAACGCCTTGGCGGATCTACGGCAGAAACGATCGTACGGAGGCGGATTAGGAATTGCGTATGGCGGATGGGAGAGGGAACGAGAAGGAGAAGAGAAGGGAATGATGAAGAGAAGAGAGTAAAAGAAAAAAAAAGTGTTCATCATTTTTCATTTTATATGCTTGGTTAGGGTTTTCCTTATTGGGCCATTTTTTGGGCCAATAAGTTTACTAATAATAAACATATAAAAAGTTAATTTAAAATTAATAAGATAGAGATGACTTAATTATGTATAGGTATAAATATTAATCAAATAAAGTAAAATAGTTTGCCTGTAAAGTTTTTTTAAAAAAATAAGTATTGTCAAAAATAAAAATTTAGAGGATTAAAAAAAATAAGAAACAGTTAATTAGATAAGAGACATAAAAGTATAAAAAAATTAAAATAAACCTGAGTAAAAAAATTAAGAAAATAGATATATACATTGGATTAAGAAAACATGATATATATATATATACACAGATAATTTAAAATAAGGTTTTACCGTTGATTAGTTAAAGTCAACTTAGTTATTAGTGTTCATACATTAAAAGTCAAATAACTATTGACCGTTGATAAACTAAAGTCAACTTAGTTAGTAGTGTTTATATATATAGAAAGTTAAGTAAGTGTTGACCGTTGATTGATTAAAATTAACTTAGTTATTAGTGTTTGTATATAATAAGTCAAGTATGGGTTGACCGTTGATTGGTAAAGTGCCTGATGACAAATATTCCATTACGGATTTGGAAAATAAAATGGGGGTATATAGGGAAGCACCACGTTCAAACGGATTTCATTTTGGAGTTACGAGTAAAGTTTTTACTTTTTGCACTTAGGTCCCTCTAAGAAATTTGGAATTGGCGAATCATGAAATTGGCGACACCAAAGTTCAATTGAATAATATACGATTGTGACTTTGTGATTTGAGCATGTATGGGTTAGTGGAAAGACCTCAAAAATCAACATTGATTGCGTGTACACAATTTTAGAAAATTATACCGTGGCCCAAAATTGTGTTTCCCCATTATCCATTGCTCCAAAATACACGATTTTTGTTCTTCTTACCTAAATATAAAAATATTAAATAAACTATTTTTTGGTCAATTGTGGGAAATCGCTAGTAGATGTTCTAGAGTAATTTAGAGTTGATTACATAAAAGTAAGGAAGAGAAATCGGAAAGGATTACGAATATGTTCTTGTGCCCGATCGATGATAAATATTTCCTTACGGATTTGGAAAATAAAATAGGGGTGTATAGAGAAGCACCACGTTCGAGCGGATTTCATTTCGGAGTTAAGAGTAAATTTTTACTGTTTGCACTTAGATCCCTCCAAGAAATTTGAAATTGTCGAATCACAAAATTGGCTACGCCAAAATTCAATTGAATAATATAAGATTGTGACTTTGCAATTTGGGCATGTATGGGTGCATGGAAGGGCCTCGATGTCAACATTGATTACTTGTACACAATTTTGGAAAATTACACTTTGGCACAAAATTGTGTTTCCCCATTATCCATTGCTCCAAAATACATATTTTTTGTTATTCCTACATAAATATAAAAATTTAAATAATATATTTTTGGGTGAATTGCGGGAAAGCGCTAGTAGATGTTCTAGAATAACTTAGAGTTGATTACATAAAAGTAAGGAAGAGAAATCAGAAAGGATTACAGATATGTTCTTGTGCCCGATCGATGATAAATATTCTGTTACTGATTTGAAAAATAAAATGGGGGCGTATAGGGAAGCACCACGTTCGAGCGGAATTCATTTCGGAGTTACGATTAAAGTTTTTACCTTTTGCACTTAGGTCCCTCCAAGAAATTTGGAATTGTTGAATCACGAAATTTGCGACGCCAAAATTCAATTGAATGATATACAATTGTGACTTTGCGATTTGGGCATGTATGAGTGAATGGAGGGTCTCGAAAGTCTACATTAATAACTTGTACACAATTTTGGAAAGTTACACTGTGGTCCAAAATTGTGTTTCCTCATTATTCATTCCTTCAAAATATTTTTTTTGTTATTCTTACAAAATATATAAAATCTATTTTTTGGTGAATTGTGGGAAAGCACTAGTAGATGGTGTAGAGTAACTTAGAGCTGATTATATAGAGTTAAGGAAGAGAAATTGGAAAGGATTACGGATATATTATTGTGCCCGATCGATGATAAATATTCTGTTACGGATTTGGAAAATAAAATGGGGGTGTATAGGGAAGCACCACGTTCGAGCGGATTACAATTTGGAGTTATGAGTAAAGTTTTTAATTTTTGCACTTAGGTCCCTCCAAGAAATTTGGAATTGTCGAATCACGAAATTGGCGATACCAAAATTCAATTAAATAATATATTATTGAGACTTTGTGTTTTGGGCCATGTATGGGTGAATGGAAGGGTCTCGAAAGTCAACATTGTATGGGTGTGGCCCGAAATTGTGCTTTTCCATTATCCATTGCACCAAAATACATGATTTTTGTTATTAAAACATTTATATTCTTATTTATATTAGGTCAATAAAGGTTGATCGTTTATTAATTTAAGCTAACTTAGTTATAGTTAAAGTCAACAGAGAAAGTGAAAGATTTTTAAAGTTAAGAAAAAAATAATTTAGCTTAGAGCAGTTGCGTGCAACTGCGCCAATCTCATAATTTTTTTGGCAAAAAAAATTAAAAACTTTTACCTTTTTTTTAAAATTTGGGGGAGAAGATTGAATTTTAAAAATATTTAACACCAATTTTGGCACCGGTTTTCTAAATATTTTTAAAAGTCCGTGGTTAACCGTAAATGAGTTAAAGTCAAATATTTTCATTTGTATTTATATTTACTAAATCAATTAAAGGTTGGACGTTAGTTAGTTAACGTCAAACATTTTTATTCTTATTTATATATATTACGTAAGTGAAGGTTTATAATTGATTAATTTAAATCAAATTAGCTATTAGTTAAAGAAAAAAATAAGTGAACGATTTTGAAACATAAGCAAAAATATAATTAGCTTAGAGCGGTTGTACGCAGCTGCGCCCATCTCATGAAAATTTGAAAATTATTTTGAAATTTTTTGTAAATTGTTTTGAAAATTTTGGCATGGAGGTTGAATTTTAAAATTTTTAGCACCAATTTTTTTAAATAGCATCGGTTTTTTAAAAACCTGTGCTAAATTTTGGTGAGTTTATTGAAATTTTTGGCGGGAATATTGAATTTTAAAATTGTTTGTATTGGTTTTTTAATTAAAAACCAGTGCTAATTTTTGGCGAATATTTTGATATTTTTTGCCAGAAGATTGTATTTTAAAATTTTTAACACCAGTTTTTTCAATTAGCACCGGTTTTTGAAAACCGGTGCTAATTTTTGGCAATTTTTTTGATTTTTTTTGCGGCAAGACTGAATTTTAGCACCATTGTTTTTAATTAGCACCGGTTTTCAAAAAACCGGTGCTAAATTACCACTAGTTTTTTATAAACTTTCCAACCAATTTTCAAAAACCGGTGCTATTTTAGCACCGATTTTTTAAAAACCTATGCTAATTTGAAGAAAAAAACCAGTGCTATTTTATCTGGGGCATCGATTTTCAAAAAATCAGCGCTAGAGGGGGCACTCTGTGGTAGTGAGTGCCGAAACACTGCAATTCATGAAGATTCCACAGTTTTGAAAGATGACTTATCTATATATGGTTTTGACCCAATGTATACAACTGGGTTTTGGAATGGGGAGAATGTTGATTAGTCAATAAGAAATAACAAAGAGGCCAACGAGGATGATGGGTATAATGATTTAGCTGAGAAGGTTGTGAAAACTACAATGGCAATCCAGAAAGGCTTTCAAATTTGCACCAACATAATGAGACAGTATTATACGATGGGTGCTAGGTTGCACTTGATGAAGTAGAAGCTAAGTATTCGTATGGTGATGTTGCCTTTTCAGGGTTGTAAAAAATGTTGAACGAAATGCTACCTATGCGCGTTAGACTATCGAAAACAAACTATAGAAAAAGTGAAGAAGATATTTGTCCAACGGGCATGGATTATGAGAAGTTCCATGCTTGTTGGAATGATTGTATTTTGTATTGGGGATATCACTTGAATTCATCAGTATGTGTGAAATGTAATACTCCAAGGTACAAATTGAAGAAGTTGAATAAAGAAAGAGACACTGCGAAGCAGCAAGCGAAGAAGGTTTCCGGCAAGTTAGTTTAATTAGTATTTGCCTATTATTCCCCAACCGAGAAGCGGGGAATATGAGTTGGTATCCGGATCAGATTGTGGTAGATCTTGAGGGGATTAGTCATTTGACTTATGGCTATTAGTGGAAAAGATTTAGGAATTCGGAAATGATCCCTGTAATTTGAGGCTAAATTTATGAATGGGTGGGATAAATTTGTTTGGTAATATGAGCAAAAATCATAGTTCGGGCAAGTGATGTTAATGATTTACAACTTATCTCCATGGTTGTCTATGAAAAGAAAGTAATCATGGTACTGTCTCTAATGATCTCTGGTCCGAATTAATCGGGAAACGACATCGACTTGTACCTTGTCCCCTTGGTAGATTATAAAAACTCCTTTTGTATCCTAGATTGAAGATTTTTTATGGGTTTCGCAAAGATTGGTTTCAATTTAGGGTCATGTTGTTTTTGCACGGTTAATAAATTCAATGACCCATGGAAATTTGTCAGGGTATTTCGTAAAAGACAAAAAGCATTGCCCCATTTATTTGAATGAAAGAAATTATTGTCAATTGAGTCATGAAAATAAGGCAATGTAAATGACGTCCGAAGCTGCAGTGTAGCAATCTAGTATGTAGCAAAATAGTCCTTTCTCAATCTAGAAAAATGAGAAATGATTATTTTACCCAATCTAGTATGTAACAAGATCGAAACAGTGTAGCTGCAAACACAAATGATTGTTGGAACCTAGTCATTTCAAATTTCAAAACCTTTATTAGAGAATGATGGTTAGGGATCAATTTCATTTCATAAATTAAAATATAGATTTGGGAGTTACGGAAGCCATTGAAGCGCGGGGTATTTGAAAGATCTTCTCATGATAAAACAATGGGCATATATATATATATGAGTCGAAAATCGTTAAGATAATGAACTGAATTAGTTTTTTCCTTTCTTTTCATGGTAATACAAAACATTTTAGCTTCAGGACACCCCATAATACAAGTCGAAAATTAAACTCTTCATCGTGAGATCAGCACATGCAATGACAAAAATGATTTGGGCCTCGACGCCAAGCGAAGAATTTGCAGTGGCCTGCCTTGCAACAAGTCTTGACGCCCCCAACCATTTTGCAAGAATTTTTGCAGAGGTTATCGCATACGTTGTCGTCCGAAGAATCTGGGACACAGCGGCCAATATGGTTGTCGTAGCAACAGGTGAGGTTATCAGCTACCACCGGACGGCGGCTTGCAATAGCAGCGACGAGAAAGGTGCATATAATCAGCAGACACCGTGATCTCTCCATTTTTTTTCTTCTATTTCCCTTATTTCTGAAATTGTTGTACGCTTTGGTTCGAGGGAGGGGTTTATATATACGATGAATGCGTTCTGTTGGATTTGTGTAAAATCATATTTCATAACGAAATTAAGCATTTTGAAAATACGATTCTAAGAATTTGTGTTTAGGATTTGGACTGAAAAGTTTTGTACAAAAATGGTGTTAAAATACTTGATTAATAAATATTTTTGACTTTCTGAATCTTATATTCCGTGACGTTGATACATTTGATTAGCAGAATCTACCCCCTTTTTTTCTTTGTAGAATCCACTGGATTCGCATGCAGTGCACAATTTAAAATAATGATCATATTTATTACTACGTTATTTTTTATAAAATTATTTAAATTAATATAATTTTTAAAAAATTACACGTAAAATATTTTTTTATTATTTTGTAAAAATAAAAAATAATTAATTTAGAGTCTATCTTTTGAAAAAATAGTCTTTACATAGATTATGGAAAAATCATGGTTTAAACTGTAAATTAGAAGAACTGAAGTTAAAAAAAATTGGTAGCATTAATAGGGTCTTAAACTTATAACTACTGTGCACGTTGCATAATAAATTTTTAATATTGCAACTAAAATCTTTTATCATTCTATAATTTTAGTTCAATCTCGTCTTTCTATATACATATGAAAAGACGATATTTTCTAATATTTTGCCAACTTTTGATATAAATAAAATATTAATGAAAATACGAAATATATATTCATTCATCCATCCAAAGCACAATACAACAAGGATTCTTTACTTTCAACTATGGGTGTGTATGTTATTTTTTTGGTTTAATTGTTTAAACAACGTTGCTTTAAGATAATATAAGGATTCATTGCTTTTGTGATCAATCGGGAGTAATTATGTTATTTTCCCCTTCATAATGAATCAATAACTCTATAATAAATTATAGTAAAATTATCCTTTTATTGGAAGAAAATGGTAAAAACATTCTTAGTTATAATTAGAACGGAATGATTATATTTTTCTTTACTAAATAATATTTTTGCAATTAAATAAAACATAATTGTTATGTTAAATTGAACGAAAATAAATTAAAATTTTATTTACTATTTAATTGCTGCCTTCCACAAGTAGGGAAGAAAACTTCTTGATGAGTTTCTTCTTAGTTAATGCTAGAATTATAATAATTTACAGTAAGTTTAGGAGGTTACATAATATAAAAATGACATTGAGCTAAATGGATTTTAGCTTTTCATCCAATAGTACTTTCTCGATGCTATTACACTCATTACTTTGTCAAAAGCTTGCTTATTCCACGGTTGAATTACTCGTATCATGATCGCATATGCATGTTTCCTTCACCGGTGTTATATCTCTTATGTGAGAGAGAAGCTTTATGCCATACTGCAATTAATACAACCACATGAAACCATTAGAATATGGAAACACAACTTTATTTTTCAAAAAAAATATAATGCAGAAAACGTAGCTTGGACCCAACATACAATTGCATGCCCTGATTTCCATCAAGTCTAACCATCCTGGCCTTGACCATCGCAATAGGGACGTATATAGTAGGCGGGAGAATTGACACCAACTGTGTTCTAAAGCTAAGGATAGGAGGGTGATCGTACCGTTCATAGTAATACTACCCATTGCCTGCATCGATGCCTTGAAGGATCTATCCACAAAAGTCTATACACAATCAAGTCAAGCCTCACCACTAGTCGTGGACCTAGGAGTGAATGGTTTGTCATAACTGCACTGAGTGGCCTCCCCATGACCAAACATCGCCATGGAGGTCAACGGAGCGATGTACCTCATCGCGGATTGGAGGATATACGAACTCTTGCTCTTCTTGTCCCTAGTCTTGTTGGTGATCCCTTGCTAGAAACTATCGAAATGGAATCCGGCAACATTAACCTCAGATACCCGCACTACATCATTGTATTTCCCTTCGAAATACGAATAATTGCTATGGCGGATGGTGGATGCGACTAGGGAGTGCGCATTATTGAAATGCGCTCGGTGAAACGCGCATGACCGAAATGCGCGCTCGGTGAAACGCGCATGACCGAAATGCGCAATAAGTGAAACGCGCATGACCGAAATGCGCAATAGGTGAAACGCGCATGACCGAAATGTGCAATAGGTGAAACGCGCATGACCGAAATGCGCAATAGGTCACATGCAGAAAACTCACAGAAAACTCACATGCACAATCAAAGCTACTGACAATGCGCCACACGTGGATTACACGCACCACACGTGAATTATACGTAGAGTGAACGAGTTGTTTTTTGGACAAAATGAATCGAATATTGTCGAAATGATATTTTTCTTATAAAGTAAAATTTATTAATAAATATCACTATTTCATAATTTAAACAAAATAATAGTTATAAATTCGAATATAAATATATTATTTCTTATATAAATCATTAATTAATTATTTTTATGCTATAAATAGCAATATATTTTTTTATATAAATATAACTATTTTACATATTGGAAATTAATCATACTTTATATTTATTTTCAAAGTAAAAATTATAAAATTATAATTATTTGTATAAAAATATTATAATATTATTACACGTGGATTACACGCGTTACACATGGATTACACGCGACACACGTGGATTATACGTGTTTTTTGGACAAAAGCATTAATAACATTTATGAAAAAATTATATTACAATTTACTAAAAAAAATTGGACAATTTTCCAAAAAAAACAATAACAATTTTCTGGAAAAAAAATGGCTAAATCGGAGTGTGCATTACCATGATGCGCACTCCATAATTTTCAAAAAAAAAACCCCTCCGAGTGCGCATTTTCATAATGCGCACTCACCCCTTTGCATCTGGCTCTCATTTTCACCCCATTCAGCATCCATTTGGGGGACAAATCACCCCAAAAATAAAGGACTCAGACTTCAGCCTTCAATTTTTGTTGAGCAAAGAGTCTTCTATTTCTTTCCATCCACAAATTGTACATGCCAGTACTCATCACTGCAATTAGTTTTCCATCCTTCCTCTAAATCTTAATACAACAGGCATGTGATCTAATGTCATTTCACTTTTTACTTCACAATAAGCACCCTTCATCTTTTCTAGTCATTCTCTGTTAACTACTCCTCTATCTATTTTGCTTAGTATTTTCTCCCTTTCTCATCTTCTATTACTCCAGGTTTAGTTTAGCCCCACTGTTTTCATTCCCAACAGAACCCAATCCTCCATCACCTACTCAAAGTCTTCCATTTCTTTTTCATCAACTTGCTGGCCCGTAATTCTATCTGCTGGTTTTAAAAGAGAGTTGAAATCCCCAATAATTAACCAAGCATTGTCTCTACTTCCCCTTTCCTTTAAAAAATCTCACATTTCCATCCTTTCCTTCTATGTGTTATATCCATATATCACTATGATATAACGTAATGATTGTGAACACTTGATTTCACATCCCATATTGAAGAGTGCAGCAGAATTCAAGTACCAGAAGCATTCAAGTAGCAGAAGCAACACTGGCGCCAATTCCTTTTGCTTCAAATTTAAGCGCCAAATGTTTTGAACTAGAGGAACGGTGTCGTTTTGTTTTATTTTGTTTTAGCTGCTAGTTTGTTGTAACTCTGGACACGTGTTGGCCATGGATTGGTCTCTCTCTTTTGCAGTTTAGATATAAGCTTGGAAAGCTGCATTGGGTGTTGTATGGTTTTGTTTTGATCTGAAATACAACAAACTTTTCTTCCTTTTTTCTTCTTTTGGATCTGGTTTCAAACCAAATTTTACATATCTATCCACTGCCTCCCTTTACCTACCATCTCTATCTCGAACAAATATTCTTTCCACAGTAGCCATATTCTTCCACCAAGTTCATTTCCTCCATTTGTATCCATCCTCAAGTTCATACCAATACTTCTCATCATTTCTTTTTCTTTTTTAACTTTTGTTTCCAGCAAACTGAAGGGACCAACTCTATTCTGAGAACAGATTTCCTTATCAAGATATGCTTGCTAATTTTACTGAGCCCTATGATATTATAAAATGTCCATCCAAACTCCCTTTGGTGGTTATCCTCCAGACTTTGTTTCCCAACTCTAACATCTTCTCTGTTTTTACCCCTAACTTCCTCAAGTCTTCTTGATTCTTTTTCCCCTTATGCTTCTTCCACATCATCTTTATTTTCATTGTTCTGATCTTTTGTTCTCGGTATCCCTGTCTTAGCTTTTTCCTCTTGTATCTTCACAGGAATGTATATCCTTACCAGCTTCCTCTCTTTTGCCTCTATAACCTTCCCCTCATCTCCCCCTTCTTTATTCCAGCATTTACTTCCCATATGACCTAACTGATGACAACAATTACATCTCACGTATCAATATTCATAAGTTACATTTTGACTCACAATCACCCCATTTTCATTCAAACACATCACACTTCCTAGCACCTTATCTCCAATCCTCATTTCTACTTTAACCCTAGCATAGATCAATCTTTCATTTAGAGTTGCCTTATCTAAACATATAGACCTACCAAGCAGGCTAATAATTTACTAATTACTCTAGGATGCCAGTATAGATTTGGAAGTGTTGGCAACTGGATCCATGCTGGAATTATATCTATTTTATGAAAATTTAGATCAGGGGACCAAGTTTTCATTATAATTGACTTTCTATAAAAAAAAACATATTACACATTTCCAATGCTTCATCTTTACATAAGCTACTTTTATAATGTACCATAAATAATCCTTTGTCAAGCATTCATACCTTTTTTTCAGCTTGTTCTTCCGGATTTTGGCAAAATAACCCTCCATGACCCGAAAAAAGGGGGATTACTACCCATCACTTTGCATACTACTGCAGCATCCCATTTCTTAGCACTCTCTTCCACTTCTTCAATCATAATCTCGCCCATCTCCATCCCCGTAATTGTAATAGGTTGATATAATTTAACTTCACTTTCCTTCTTAAACATAGAGCTCCAGTGTTTCCCTTCTTCTTCCTCCATTCTGTCTCCCTATGATATACTTTTACCCTCCACCATATCCGATTTAGGGCTTTAGGTTTCCCCCTTTTCTATTTTCACAATCTTGCTTTGGAGCGGAGGATTAATCCCAATAACTGTTGGGACTGCCAAGCCCACCACAACCATAATTAGTATGATATTGTCCGCTTTGGGCCAAGCCCGCACGGTTTTATTGGGTCCAACCCCAAAATGCCTCATACTAATGTGGTGGGACTCTAACTTATATGGGAAACTAGTACCCTCTCAACTTCCAATGTGGGACTTGGGTTGAACACACCCAACAATCTCCCCCTCGAACCAAGGACCACACAACGGTGTCCTTCATCCTTGCTGATCATCTTGCACCTCCGCCTCACCTGCGGGACACGCCACCTGACAACCACCTTGGTCAGGCAGACTTTCGACACAAGGGCACTCTTGCAACCGCCAAGGGCACAACTGAGGGCCTCCACATTGGGTACACATGCAGCCCCGTCCCGAGCACAACCAACTATGGCTCTGATACCACTTGTTGGGACTGCCAAGCTCATCACAACCATCATTAGTATGATATTGTCCGCTTTGGGCCAAGCCCGCACGGTTTTATTGAGTCCAACCCCAAAAGGTCTCATACTAATGTGGTGGGACTCTAACTTAGATAGAAAACTAGCACCCTCTCAACTTCGAATGTGGGACTTGGGTTGAACACACCCAACAATAACTTCCACCCCACTTGATTTAGATTTCTGACCCCCTTCTTTGCACTATGTTCTCCAGTGTGACCCCGCTTTCAATTTGCGGAATTCCCTTCGGGCCTTCATCACTGGCCTTTCTATCTTCCAATGTTTCCTTTCCAAAATTTTCTATGAGTATTTCCATCCTCAACCTTGCCTACATTTTCTTTACCCCCTTCTTGCCACCGGATCTACCCATCATGGTGTTGTAGAGTTCACCCTATCAAGATTCAAGAAAATCAGTGAACACACAGTGAAGGTGTTTTTCGCCAATAGTCAAAGAAAGCTGTTGTTTATTCCTACTCAACTGCTTTATTATTGCTTAAAGGAAAACAATTACAAGTTCGCTTTGCATGAAGACAAACAATACATGGATCGCTTCACTAACTACTTTCTAGTAACATTAAATCCTGGTATATTGAAATTTAAGAAAAAGTCAGGGTGACCTAACATTAATGTCATAGTTTTGAAGACGATGTTAAAGTAGAAGAAACATGCATTCAAAATCAAATGACCTCATCCCACGGTTAACCAACTTCAATAATCATTTTCAAAATGCATTCCTAAATGACACAATTTTATTAGTAAGAATGACAAGAAGCCATGATTCACATATTAAGTGAATAGAAGAGATCAAAATGCAATTAAAATTGGGAACAAAAAGACGTTGATCAGTCCCTGGTTATTGCTTCTTAGCTTGGGACGCAATGGCAGTCTAGCCATCAGGTAAACAACAGTGGTAAGAGAAATATTATGCGATTTAAGCATAGATTAGTTGTCGATCATATGATACGAAGTGCCAATATCAAGAATCCAGTGACCCAATATCTTGCACATTAGACAATCCTTGAAGTACTTGATGCTCACAATCATGGTGTTCCATTGATCGCAGTAAAGGCGGGAGAGAGTAGCTTGGTCCTGTTGATTTAGGGATGCTAGAAGACAAGTTTGGTGTATTAGAACCTTGAGCAACACTGGCTACGCCCAGTATGACTACAATAAGGTGGTGGTGGTGGTGATGGAAATTTGAATAGGGTAGGTTGGGGTTAGTATTTCAGTTTTGTGGCTTCGATGCCATGATAAATTGAAAGAAAAAAATTTAAAAATTTCTCTCTGTAATTTTAATTAGTTGTGTTACAGTATAGACAAGGTATATATGTTGCATGGAAATTGTGATAACTATGGAAAAGGATATTGATGCGGGGATTCCTTCTGAGTAAGGATAGTTCCAGGATTAACACAAAGAATATAACCTCTTCGAGTCCTGCAAGAAAATCCTCGAGGTGACTCCGGGGAAAAATTTCTAATGCCCAAGTTAGAGTTGTAGTTTTATCAGTATTCATTTGGGCAAAAGTCACTCACTTGGTTTGTCATTTTTTGTACTTATTTATAATTGAATCGTGTGATCATGGCTCGCGTATTGAGATCCCCTTCCTAGATCGTGGCCTAACAGGAGGTGTTTGCGATGAGTGTACTTTCCCATAATTCCTAGGCACGGTTTCTTTCGAGCGAGGCGACATGCGTGCTCAGTGAATCGGTCTGTTACTGCGAGGTGATTATTCTAATACTAGATTTCACTTTTCTGGGACTGGGTAAGTTATGTATATACTAGATAGTATAATTCCATTCAACAGCCTATACAAAATATGTAAAAATTACAAACATATCCTAATACATTTTCTAAAACAAGCCCATACTTTTTGAAATCAGTGGCGATCCAAAATGGCGAACCTTGCACAAGCCACCCATATAATTAGGGGTGGGCAAAAAAACTGAAAAATGAAAACTGAATTATCCAAATTCGAATAACCCGAACCGAATTTAATATACGATTTTCGAATATCCGAATTGAATAAACTAAATTCTGAATATAGTTTTTCGATCGGTTTTGGATATTAAAACTCAAACCAAAACGCGAACCAAATACCGAATTGTAATTAATTAAATAAATATATATAATAATTAAATTTTAAAACAAAAAATTTAAATTTATAAATAAATTTATTAAGTTGGAAGATCAATCTTTATATTTAAAAAACTATCCCAAACTCTAAAGACTTAGTAAGTTTGGGGTAGTAAGTAAATAACACGAGTTACCCTAAATAAATTTGTGGAGTGATTGAAGATGAAGGTGAATGTGAATGTAGAGTGCTTGAAGGCTTGAAGAATGTGAAGGTTTTGAAAATGAATATAAAAATGAACTATTTTTCTTTAATCTTAAATGTAATGCTAAAATTTTTATGGTTGAATTTGTATTGTACTTTTTGAATTTTTATTTTGTAAACTTGATTTTGATGATGTAGAAATTAGATTACATATTTTATTTTATTTTAAATTAAATTATTCGATTTTAGTAATTATTTTTAAAAAATTGCAGTCAATTCAGTTTATACGGGTTGAATTCGGTTTCAAACCGAAACCGAATTCCGTATTTGGTTTCAAACCACCGAATTTGGTTTCAAACCGAAAATGAATTCCGATTTCGGTTCGAATAATTCAGGTTATTCAGGTCAGATTCAGTTATAGGCTTTTCAGGAGAAAACCCGAATAATCCGAACCGAATAAATCAAAAACCAATTAAACCGAACCGACGTCCACCCTTACATATAATCCATTTGTCAAGAAATTCTGCTCTCCACCCTTTATTTTTTTTATATATAAAGAATCATATGAGATCGTCATATCATAACTTATGGTGAGAATAGGGGCTAAGTAAAGTTTTAAATTTTTCAAAAAGTACCACATGTCTTTTTTTTAAATAAAATACCCACGTCAGCCAAAAAACCTAAATAAATAGGTATGTTCACGAGATTGAAAACTTGATTCAAACAATTACATATGCAAAAGTGAAAAATATCTCCTTATAGATTCTCTATATTTAAGAAAGAATTGGTGGTGTTTTGGTTTGTAACACCTCAACCCCCTAGTGTCGATGTTTAACAAATGGCTGGACCTCCAATACTTTCCTAAACATTCGAAAGTATTTCTCCCTAAGTAGCAAAATAAGTTTGCTGGTATTATCAGTCATTTCCAGTTGGAGTGTTACTTTTATTTCCATAAATTTTGTGCTCATGTTTGCTGCCATGTTCAGTTGATGACTCTTCCTTTTGGTTTGATCTTGAAATTCATCCAAGTGATCTTTATTTTCTATGAATTCCTCTTTCATGCTTTTGGAGGAAATTATCTTTCTGTTGAAGTTTGTAAAGTCACGTGTGATGGATTTAATTATGGAGAGATGGAGAAGACACGTGTGGTTAATGACTTAATTGATTGAC
>JAULKM010000001.1:5522360-5536907 GCA_032355605.1 Rubia tinctorum
GCATGATGTATTTTCTAAACATCAAATTTTAATACACCATTATTGTACATAAATAAAGTTATCGTTGGTCAAACATGATCCGAGAAAGTTGACCAAAAAGTGTACAGGTTGAATTGGTACCGAGGTAGTAAATTATAACTCAAATCATTAATATAATTACAACATTATTTCCTACACGTACGAAAAACCACGCTGGAAGTGCAAATAAACAAGGCATTTTTCCCACCACAAAAGGCGTCATCGAGATCCCCATTTTCCCATACAAATCTCTGATTTCATGCGAATAAACACAAGAAACCTCACTACCAACTCCACCAAAATTACAAATCATGAATGTTGGCACTATGCAAATCGATTGAATCACAATCCACGGCTCCCTCGGTTCTACCAAATTTTTCTGCTTATCATTTTTGTATGTTTCAATCAAAACTTCACATTTTGATTATTATTTTATTTGGATTGAAATTTGTAGCTAAAATTTACCCAGCTAATTTCAATCATTTTCTTCCTATGGTTCACTAATATTGGCTAGCTTACTTTTGACAATTAGATTGTGAAAAAATAGAATTGGTAGTGGAGAATGTATTGAAAGATTAAAAAGTAAATTGATTTGATGAAAAATAATCTAAAATTTATCGAAAAGGAAATGAGTTAATATTAAAAAACTATCTCAAAAATAAAAATAAGTCGTTATTAGAGTATCGGATGGATAACCTTTGATTGAAATTTGATGATATCAATATGCTTAAATATTCGTATAAAAAAGTGAAACGAAGATGGTATACTTTTCGCCTTCATTCATTCACCCCTTTGGTCAAAATGACACATTTCACAAACCAAAACACCGCCGCCACCGCCAAACGCCAATTGGTACAACACATACAAATCAAACACGCGAACGAAAGACTAAAGACTCCGTTTCAACTCATCCATTTTCATTCCATTGAATTACTGAATCCTTCTTTCATTTCTCCGGTTAATTACACTTTGATCGGTCTTCCGCCATGGATGAAGGCGGCGGAGCAGCTTCAGAAGCTACTGTAACTTCCTCCCACAACCACCAAGTCCTGAAAGTTCTCGGAGCCCTCAAAGAAGCCTCCCGCGAGCTGCAGAAAGCCACCTCGCCGGACTCCTCCACTTCGTCGGTCAAAGCTCTGCTCCAGCTCCAATTCGCTTCCAACTCCATCCTCTCCTCCGACCGCCACCTCGCCGCCCTCTCCGCCCACCTCGCCGACCTCAAGACCTTGATCCCGATCCGAGAAAACAAACACCCCGACCCGAAACAGGGGAAGATAAGGTCGTTCTTGACGAACCGGGTTCGATCCTACGAGATATCTCGGGTTGCTGCTGCTATCGAGTCGGAAATCCAGGCGTGGATTGACCGGGAGAATGTATCCAACCTGAAGCAGACTCTCGAGCAGTACCCCGAGTGGGACGAGGAAATGCTGCGAATTCAGCTGAGTTGGTTCAGGAGCAGACTCGCTCTGGGCTTCGATATAGACTTGCAGAACACGCTGCTGAAATCGAAACTGCTCCAAGAACTCCAATCACTCCTCTGCAGAACGGAAATCCCGAAAAGGGTTCGCGAAATGGTACGTGGTATGTAGAATTAGAGTATGTATCAGTACATTTCATTTAGGAAAGCGTAATTATATCCTGATTGACTCGATGTGGACTTCCTAACAGGTAGCGTGCAGCCTGAAAGAAGCCGTCCTCTTCAACAGAGACGTGTTCATCGGAGAAGTCGAGATCGGAGTGATCATAAAAGCGCTGGCGTCGATGGGTTCCTTGTGTTCGTTGCAAGTTCTGGAATCTCTGACGAAGGCAATCAAGAGCCCTCTCGTGGACGAGCTGGAGTCGTGCGGGGTGATCCTGAAGATCATAACCGCACTGGATTCGGCGGACTTGGGGACGAGGATGGCGGCGGTGGACTGCCTGATGGAGGTGGGGTACTACGGGCGGAAGGAGGCGGTGGAGGGGATGATGAGCGGCGGGATTGTGGGGAAGCTGGTGGGGTTGCAGAGGGCGGAGGCGTTTGCCGGCTGCGTGGGGAGGTTTGCGGTGCAGCTGGCGGAGGGGGAGGGGCTGAGGCGGCGGCAGAAGAGGGCGTTTAAGCAGCAGATTTTGAAGGCCATTCGGGAGGCTTCTGTTTCTGATGCAGAGGCAGCTACTCTTATTGCTGAGGTTTTATGGGGTTCTTCTTGATTTTTATACTACTACTGTGTTAGAATTAGTGTGTGCTTTCTGTAGTTGGTGTAGGAATTGTTAAGATTGTTAGTGTAAAGGGGTACATTTCCGGCTGTATAAAAGTGGCATGACAAATCTTCAATAATGAATTTCATCAACAATTTGAAGAGTTGAGGTTGTATTTGGTTGAACTGTGTTTATAAGTCGAGCAGTAGGAGATCAAATTCCGCTCTCCACTGGAAAAGCTGTCACCTTCAAAATAACCGTGTTTTACCAATCACGTAAAACTGTTTCGCCTTATAAGTTCGGTCAAACACATTTTGAGAGGTCCGAAATAGTAACGCTAATCTGGTCACTCGGATTAGCACTCTTACATATACTCTCCCCCTTCACTTGTAAAATTCAGGTTTAATATGCTACAAAACTGTTTCAGCACACTACAGCAAAGCAGCACAGATTATTCTGCAATCTGCAAGAGAATCAAGTCTAAAACACCTGATTGATACTATTTGACAATAATCAAGTGAAGATCCTGAGAATTTTCAAGCAGCTTAAGCCTTTATTTTCCCTACGCACCGTATTGGTCAGTTTGGTTCACCTCACTGCATTCTGCCAACGTTACGTAAAAATCATGAACTAGGATGCATCCAAATCTTCCTCCTCAGCCTCCAACAAGGTTTCCTGTTGTCATCAGATTCAGTAAGAGCCTCTATATGCAATGTACAAGATACATATTCCTATCTCAAGCGTGCTAGGTCGCGTCATTGGCTGCATTCGGGGGCTTTCTCCGTAGCAGAGCTCCAAAAATGGAGATTGCAGCTACCAAAGCTATCTCCATGCACTCTGAGCTACTAGTCTTAATGCATACCTGCCCTGTTTTCCTTGTATTTAAGTTACCATTCACTGACATTTTGGTTCCACGCCTCAACCTGAAGTCGGACTGTAAATTTGCACCAAAAACAGTGTCCTTGTCTGAAGAAAGGACTGTCATTGTGAGACTAACCTTGTCGTTTCTCACAGGGTAGTCTCTGCCTCTCAATGTTGCCTCCAAGCTCCCACCATATGCCACTTCACCACCGCCACCCATCATCTGACCAGCATTGACGGACAGCTTCACCCTCTTGCCTATCAAGATCCTGTCTTCAACCTTAGCGCCGAAGAGTTTCTTGCTCCCGAAAGATGTCACACAAACCCCGCAATCAGTGAAGTTGTATTTGAAATTCCTCAGCTTTATATTGCTGTGAAATGTGCAGATTAACTCTTTTCCACCAGATTGAGCGTCGATAGCTACACTGTATGTCGGTCCCTTGGGATCACTAAAAGCAGCAGCACATTCAGACTGAATACTGAAATCCTGCTTGTCTTTGCTCATTTGTCCAGTGACACATGCGAACACATTCTTCCTTATCTCTAAAGCAGTCTCCATGTTGATTCCATCAAATCCCACATCATGATCCCATCCATGCGGATCTAGAACTGGTCTTGCAAGCCACTGATCACTTGTCACAAGGCAGCGGTATCTATGGACTGGATGATCAGAGTCGAAACTAAGAGGAACAGCCATATCTGGCAAGAGTACGGGTTCAGATGCATCTTCCTGATCAGGGTCCACATTCCCAGAATCAGAAAGTTTTCCCCTTTTTCTACGGTAATCTTCTCGCATTTGTTTTTTCAAATAAAGGGTTTCTCTATAATCCAACTCATCCAGATATTCCTTCTTCTGGGAGCCACTCAACTTGTCAAATTGAGCTTTTCTCAAAATACGAATTGGGGGCAACTGATCATACTCATCTTCCCCCTCTGAGTCTGACAGAAGATAGTCACCGGTTGTGTCATCTGCTTCCTGTGGGTTCAGTTGAATATGATGCTTAAGAAAAGAGGAGAGAAGATGAGGCAGAGAAGGCACCCGCTTGCTATTTGACTGTCCCAATTGCATACCTTCTTCGAATTCCAGGAGACTGTTAACATCACCCAAAATCTTGGTGCATAAGCATAACAAAAAGAATTGATCCCTCCAAACCTGTCCATTCGGAAGTACCTTTTCGCCTGTGTTATTTGTCCCACAATGATAATGATTCTCTACTAACAGCACAGGATTTATAAGTTTGGCATCTGATACTGCTTGGTGAATATAGTGTTGCAGTACATCTGTAGAGCGTGTGATGAAAGAATCATAGACAACAGGGAACCCATTTGGGCCTTCAGGAAGTGATGATGATGCATGAGTCATGACAATGATTGTGTTGAACCAGATTGCTGGACCAAAGACTTCACTTACAAGCTTCAGCAACGGGAAGTCACTATAAGCCACATTCATCAAGTCTAAACGTTCGAAATAAAATATGATGTCTGGAGGGGATTTTTTCAGAAACCGTTTCACAGATTGCAAAACTTTCCGATTTTTCCTGACCGAATTTGGCGAGGAAGGCAATAGACCTGGAGTGTCAATGAAGGATATTCTAACACCATTCACAGTTCCCACAACCTCCTGAATGCCATGAGTAGCAGGTTGAAAAGCATCAGTTGTAGCCTTCATTTGATTGAATATGGAATTTATGGTTGAACTCTTCCCAACACCAGTTCTGCCAAGAAGAAGAATTCTAATCGAGAAGTCCAGTTCCAGATGACCAGACACTTCTCTTTCTGCTGCAACTTGTTGCGCCTTATCACTTCTCAGATTAGCCCTCTTAAGATCAGATTCACCCGCTCGTACCAGAGTTGCCAGTTGGATCCTATACAGCACCTTTGATACAAGTAGGTTATCATGTGACAAGCCAAATCTTCTAAGAAGGCGCAAGAATTTGATTTGAAGAGATTCAATCTTTCCCACAGAGTCCAAGTTTTTATCATCATCTCCATAGCCACTAGGTGAAGGGTTTCCAGTTTCAAATTCCAGAGAAT
Source organism: Rubia tinctorum (assembly GCA_032355605.1). Classification (NCBI taxonomy): domain Eukaryota; kingdom Viridiplantae; phylum Streptophyta; class Magnoliopsida; order Gentianales; family Rubiaceae; genus Rubia; species Rubia tinctorum. The sequence continues at coordinate 5,527,449 of JAULKM010000001.1, forward strand.
TAGCACGTTCCTGACCTTCCTGACCATAACCAGTTGTTGAAGGAACATGGTTAGCATTCTCCTGATCATGTCTTGAATGGCTAAATGAATCAGCAGAAACAGGTGCTGTGATTGGATTGGAAGTGATAACTGCACAAAACAATAGCATCAAGGAAAACAAGATCACATATTGAACTTCTCCTAAAAACCATAATAGCAAGCTGTACAGTAGAAAAGGCTATCAAAAAGGTGGTTTTTGAGTACAACCTTGGTGGAGGAGGAGGTGGAGTAGCCACCTTGGTGGAATTAGGCACCACCACAACCTTAACCCCATGCGGCATGCCTTCCCCAACCCTAACCACCCACCTCCTTATCGTCTCCGCCTCTACCTCCGCGTCACCATCCTCCGGCGGCGGCGCTTTTCCAAAGTTGATAAGCCCACATTTCTCTAGGAAGGTGAAGAACTTGTGGAGGGTGGTGATGTCGCCGACGAGGGACTTCCGGATGTGGGTGAAGAAGAGGTTTCTAGAAGGATCTTCCTGGTACTTGCAGATGATGAAGTCGCGGTACTCCTTGTATATTCTCGGCGACCGCGTGAAGGAGGAGCCATCGAAGAACTCCCGCAGCAAAATCCTCTCGATTTCATGGATGCTGCCCCATCATAACCAACCTGATTGATTGGAGAAGCAGAGTTAGATGTCGAGAAATCCTTGAGATTATCCATGAAATCGAAGAAATCATTCGCCTCTGCTTCCTCTTTTGATAGAGTACACATGGCTTTATATTTGTCCACCTGGGGATGAGATCGCCGATGGAATTCAATCGTTGAACGGTGATGGAAAAGAGGGGATTATAGAGAGAAAAATAAGGGATGACTAAAGGAGGGAAAAAAGTAAAAGAAGGAATTTCGATCGACGAAAGTTCACCGTAGAAAGGGGGATTCTCGCTTTTACTATTTAGATATTTTAGCGTATATTTTATGTAGTTATAGATTTTAGCCTACGTAATATTTTCATGAGTTAGGCAAACAAAAATTTTATATTAAAATTTTATATTAAAAATTCGAAGCTTTGTAATTATTAACAGTACACATAGTTAAAATATTATTCTCTCTAATTGTTTTCCATTTCGTCACAAAAAAAGAGCGGTTTGAACTACCTGATCTGTCTGAATCCAAACTTCACGGGCATCGGCATCGTAAGGAGCGTTGTCAACGGATTCTTCGGAGGACGAGCTCGCAGGTCTAACATGACACTTAATCGAACCACCAACATAGTCAATTAATTTGATAGTCCGTAAAACAGACGTAACATGAGTACGCCTGTGAGAGTAGTTGGAACCATCAAGATTTATGGTGATGCAGTTGATCAAGTAAGGAAGCGTAATGGTCGACATTGGGAACAGATTCAAGCACAATAAAAAAATCAAATTGCTCCAAATACACAGCAAGCTTGTGAATGGCAGTGAATGACTGATTTAACTCTTGTGTAAGGACGGAGCAGCAGGTGGGGAACAGGATCACAGGCGGCGGTGCGTGAGGATCACGGCGTCGATGCGTGTAATCCAGAGAAAACGGTGGGGCAGCGCATGACGGCGCGTGCGGCTGCGGAAAGGTCCAGCCAAATCCGACGGGCAGAATTTTGCGGCGGTGGAGATCGGCGATGTAGAGGCAGGTGGGAACGGCCGGCAATCGGAAAAATTAAGAGAGAAAGCTAGAAAATTTTGGTAAAAGCCAGAGAATAATTAGAGAGACCTGATTGATACCATGATAGAATGTAAAATCCAAAAATAATTGTGGTTTTGTGTATTCATATATATAGTGTTCACAAAGGGTATACAAGATAGAATCAGATATGGAAAAGGATATATACAAAACCTAATCAAAAAAAGTTTTCCTTTCTTAATCTGAATCTAATTCATCTATTATTCTATTCGTTTTGGTTATATGTTAAATACTTTTTTAGTGTTTGGTTAACTGATAAAAAAATGTTTATTTACAAGCTAATCTCCCCCTCGTAAGCAGAACCTATTTTTTGGAAAGAAATAGGATCTGATTTGTAGGGCGGTGCTGGAATGTAGATTTAGCACCGGTAGTGCATATCCGTACTGGAAAATAGATTCCAGCACCGGTACACTTACCGGTGCCTATGTAACTAGGTATTAGCACCGGGTCAATTAGGCACAGTATTTCAAAGGCTCGAAATATTGATGCTTAAGCGGTGAAAATACCAGTGCCTATGGGGATATTTTCCAGTAGTGTGATAGGGTTTGAAGGACGACGTCAGAACAATCCCCGTTGATCGAGTGTGGCATTCTCCGATGATGCCACGAATGGCGGAGCAACACCTCGATCATGTAATATAGTGTCAAGCAATGGTGGTTTTATTTATATTTTAGCGTATATTTTATGCAGCTATATATTTTAGCCTACGTAATGTTTTTATGAGTTAGGAAAACGAAATTATTTTATCAGAAAACAAATATAAAGGTTATGAAGGTTTGATTAGAAGATATGATGTCCGTAAATAATTTGGTACTCCGGGTTTACATAGAATGCTGTATTCCCAAGTGATAATTTTAAATTGAAAATCGAAAATTCTAAAATTGTGGATAATGAATTACTGTATATCTTTTTTTAACTATTAATAATTACTGTATACCCTTAACAACATTCCCTCACTGATTGATGAGTAAGATAATCTAGACTTAATCAAACACATAATTAAGGAAGAATTAAAAAATGCTGTTTTTGGTTTAGGAAAAAATAGTGCTCCTGGTCCTGATAGTTTTAATGGTGTCTTGTTTACTTATTGATGGAGCATAATAAAAAGTGACCTACTTAAAGCGTGCAACCAAATCATTAATGGCACTAGAATCCCTAAGAGCATAGCCTCAACTTGTATAATTTTAATCCCTAAAAAGAAAATTACATCTAACTTATCAGAATATATGCCAATTAGTCTCTCCAATTTTACTAATAAAATTTTCTCAAAAATAATGATGGAAAGGCTGAAACCTAAAATGGACAATATAATTTCACATGACCAATCTGCATTCATGAAAGGTAGAGAGATCTCTGATAATATAAATATATGTGTGTGTGTGTGTGTGCGGGAACTTTTCAGATTTCTCAATAGGAATAATAAAGATCCCAATATCATTATCAAGTTAGATATGCAAAAAGCCTTTGACAGGGTTTCTTGGGGTACTTCTTAACTCAATACTTCTCAAATTTGCCTTTAGTGGTATTTTTGTTAATTTAATAATGTCAAATATAAGTACAACATGGTTCTCTATTTTAATAAATGGGTGTCCTGTAGGTTTCTTTAGATCAACAAGAGGGATTAAACAAGGTGACCTCATATCACCTTACTTATATAACATACTAATTGAATCTTTCTCTAGAACCCTAAAGCATGTAGTAAACCTAGGCCTAATAAGAACCTACCAAATCCCAAATAGAATTATTCATCCAACACACAAAATGTATGCTGATGACACAACTTTGTTCACAACTGCAGATGCTACAAATCTTAGGAATCTGATAAAAAATCCTACATGCCTATGAGCTTGCATTAGGGCAGCAAATTAACTACTAGAAAAGTGAATTTTTCATAAATAAATAGGATAACTAATTCTAGAATGCTTCTGATTAAAATAATCTTAGGGATGAATCAAGGTAATACTCCAATGACATATTTAGGAACTCCAATCTTCCAAGGTAGAATAAAAAATGAATATTTTAGCCCCCTACTGGATATAATTGAGATTAAACTCACAAATTGGAAAAATCTTTGGCTATCACCTGCAGGAAAATTGACATTAATTAATTACAGCCTTTACTCACTAGGTACACACATTTTCACAATTCTTAAACCAATAAGGCATGTTATTAAAAGGATAAAATCTTTTGCTGCAAACTTCTTTTGGGGAGACAATGATGAGGGTAACCATAAACTTCATTGGAGATCTTGGGAAAAGTGTTGTATCCCTGTAGAAGAGAATGGTTTGGGAATTAGAGATCTTTCTACTTCAATTAAAGCATTATCAGCAAAATTGTGGTGGAAACTTCAAGTGAATAAAACTATGGTCTAATCTAATGTGGTTGCTTAGTAACACAAGTCACACTTCCCATACTAGATCCAAGATTGAGTTAATCACAGAAGAGTGTAATGCTAACTCACATGTCATTTATGGATTAGGATATAACAGTTTTTGGAATTCAAACTGGCTTGGAAATGAGGCTTTATTTTATAAATGACCTGTAGATATTGACCTGCCTTTCTCTGGTATTACTATATCTCAGTTTATAAATGACAAACAATCATAAATACCTTTTTTGGAGCCTCACTTGGCTAGCAGTGATATTCTTCTGTTGCAGGAATCTGAGCTAAAAGCCAACCATGAAGATAGACTCATCTAGAAACCAGCAGCAAATGGAAACTTTACCACTGCATCTGCCTACAGAACTTTCAGACATAGGAGATCAATAGTGGCTTCACTCAACCAAGTGTGGAACAAAAAAATATCAGGGAAGTTATCTATCTTCATGTGGAGACTAATGAATTCACTTTTACCATTTGATGACATGTTAACCCAAAAAGATTTCACTATTGCTTCTAAATGCATTAACTGTGAAAATCCTGACTCTATCCAGCACTTTTTTAATGACTGTCATCATACTACTTCAGTTTGGACTACTGTGCATAACATTATTGGTATTAGGGATAGATTTTTTTTAATTCAATTTGGGATAGAATATCTTTCTACCTAACTTTCCAAGGCTCAACAAAAACTCAGAATAAAATTGTGCGGAGTTTTGCTATCGTAACATTCTAGAATCTGTGGAAAATGAAAAATAAAAGAGTATATGAGGGAGATGGCAGGAATATTAACTCTGTGATTCTTAATATTAAAAATGAAGTTAAACACTCCTTAGCAGCTAAACCATTAACTACAGATTTGAATGAGGAAATATTTTGGGTATCAAGGGATTGTGTAATGTTCTTTAAAAGGAAAAGAAGGATAATACCAAATTTAGTAAAATGGTCTAAACCAACCACTAATTATAAAAATCAATGTTGATGCTTCCTCGTTGAAAATAGACCTTTCTGCAGGCTTAGGATAAATTACTAGGGATAGAGATGGAAATTTTATCAATACACATGCAGAATCTCAATTAGCCATTTCCCTCTTACACTCAAAACTTCTTGCTATCCATTTAGGACTTATACAAGCCAGGAATTTTGCTAATTACTCAGTCCAGATTGAATCAGATTGTAATTTAGCAATCAAATTCATCACAAACCCAATAAAAGCTCCATGGCAACTCTACTCTTTGTGTTGTAACATATATGAAGTTTTAATAAGATCGAAGGCAAGATTGATCTTCACTAAGAGAGAGGGTAACCTTGCAGCTGATTTCTTAGCTAAGGATGCTCAGAATCTGAATAACCAGGATCTATCATGGCATAATTTGAAGAAAAAAAAAGAGCTTAAAGAATCATATTAATGGATAAAAAAATATATTCCTAGCGTTAGAATGAGGATTACATGATATCATTCTAATAAGACACAACAGGAATAGCGGACCTCTTCTGAATGATATCACATACTCTCGGATTCAGTTATGAACATTACCATAGTTGATAATGCTGTCTCATTTTTCAGGAATCTCTTAATGACCTTTTCTCTTTCTCAATAAGGGAATTCCCCTTCCAGTATTCAAGATCTAACCTCCTGGTGAACTCACATTCTTTATGGTGTACCGCACTCAAGAAATCATCCTATGTTGTTGTTTTTAATGGAGCATGACACATCTCATAGTGTAGTCCTGCTATCGCTAGAACTTCAGAGAGTCTTTGGTTGTTGACAGAATGAGGGTTACAACTGCGCTGATGCTTAGTTTTTTGGGTGGAACTTCAGCCTAATATCTGGCTGGTGCTCAACTTTTGGCTGCTTTTTTTGGGAATATTTTCACACACTTATTTGTTAGGGTGATGATGGGAATTGTTTTGAGCTGATGCTGAGATGCTTCACTTTTGGCTACTTATTTTGACTATTAGTGACATGCTTAGTTAGGTTTTCATACCAACCCTCTTTCGTATATTACATCGTTTCAATGCCCTCATTAGCATTTTATCTCTCTAGTCTGATCTTATGGGAGATCGATTACAAGTTACATATCCAAATAGATCACTAGAGCTTCCTCAGACTAGCATTATACTTTCAGGATCAACTACTATGTATAACCTTAACTATTTTATCTTTTTTGTCCCTATTTATGGGTTTGGAGAGCCCAATATATCTCTCCCATCCACTAATGGTGGATGTTTTTATTAAAAATAAATAAATACAAAGCATCGAATTTTTAATATAAAATTTGTAAATTGTGGATAATAAATTAATGTATATCCTATTTTTTTTAGTTTCGTGTACTGTTAATAATTACGGGAATACCAAATATTTTGTGTCCTTGGATACGATATAACAATTGATCATGCGTTATGTGTATCTACAATTATCAAGACTATTAAATGATATGATATGATTCTTTTTGTAGACGGAGTATATACCATCAGATGCATGCATGTAATTCAATGGAATATTTCTATTTAACTTCTAAATCTTTACTCCTATGATTTTTTTTAATGTTGTCATCTTTTGGGCATCACTTCTTTTAATGTATGTTTGACCATGGATAATTTTATCTACGTATAATAATGACACATAAAATTTTATAAGAAAATCTCTTGGTAAACTGACTAACGGTTAGAATAACTATGAAAAGTTTCATTTCAATAACTTTTATGATCAAATTATAATTATTTACACATTATGATACATTTTTATAAAAAAATAAATTAAAGTTATAGAAATCTCGTAGTAATAAATAAAAACAAGCATCGATCAAATCACCTCATTAGTTATATCAATTATAAAATGATCTCATCTAACAATTAGTAGATTTAAAATAAGAGTCCGTCTCTTGAAAGACGGTATTTCCATAAGTCATGGAAAGACCAATGTTTAAAGTGTAAATTCGAAGAAATGAAGATAAAATTTTTGAGATCGGGTTATAAACTTTATAACGTTACATAATAAAATTTTAATATTGCAACTAAGACCTTTTACCTTTTATTATTGTAATTAAACCCCATTTTCTATAAGGTTATGGAAAGACGGTGTTTCCCAAAACTTTGCCTTAAAATAAAACTTTGTGAAATTTTGGTATATATAAAATCAAGTTTAATCCATTCACTTTTATGTCGATAACAATATTATTATATGTGATCTTAATTATTGATTTATCATAAACACACACATATACACATATAACTTCTTAGAGATCGTCTTTTGTGAAACTGTCTAAATTTCTTCACATCTCCATAATTCCATAATGATTTCTTTCTAAATTTTAGGCTAGCGAAAACAAAAATTTGTGTAATTTTGAAACTTTATGATTATACGTTATTAATGATAGTCAAATATATTTCCGAATATGGTAAAAAAAATTGGTGAAATTTAATGGCAGTCAACTATATTTCTCTAATATTGTAAAAATGATTCACTGAATTTTGACAATAATAGAGTCTGATCACACATTTAAATAGTTACATCTGTGGAAACGGCTAGCCCAGTTTTACTCCTATAAAAGCCCTCTAAAACGCACCACTCCTTCAAAAACCAAGGTCAAATTAGCACAACATGAAAACCCAAATCTATCTCTCATCCCTATTACTGATCATTTCATTTTGCTCTCTTCAAACTGATGCGTTATTCGAAAAGTACAAAGTGATCATTCAGAACGACATCGATGACGCTCTCCCACTCTCTTATCACTGCTACTCGAAAGATAATGATCTGGGCTTTCACGTCCGCAAGTTGCACGAAAACTTCAGTTTTGAATTCAAGAATAGCGTTTGGGGTAGCCAATTTTGGTGCGACTTTTGGTGGAATGGATTGTACAGAGAATTTGATGTGTTCAACACCGATTTGGCGCGCAATTATTGCGGGATGGATTTGTTCAATATCTGCTATTGGTCGGTGCAAAAAGATGGGTTTTATCTTGCCCGGAAAGAGAATCCGGCACCCGGTGAACTGTATTTGATTCAAAGATGGTTAGTATAAACGTTGAGTACACATTTCATACAGCTGATTATAGTTGTGATAAAGCCTTTTGTTATTCTTGTCTTCGTTTTGTTTCTACTTGCATTTTCTATTTTCCTGAATTTCTATTCCGAGCATGTAAACATAGTCAGATGCACTACTGGGAAAGATGGCCATGGACACCACTATTTTCACGTCGGTTAACCATAATTGATACTAGAAATTAAATATACATCGGAATTACTTAAAATTGAGAAAATATCGGTGCTTGTAAGTCAATTCAACACTGGTTTTTGAAAATTTGTACCCAACCGGTGCCTATTGTGTAAAATGGACAAAAAAAAGTGTTTTGCTGCACAAATTGAAGAGGAAACGGAACCAATCGGTGCTAAGAATTTGTGCCAATGGTTTAAAAAAATGTTTAGCATCGATTTAGTGGACAATTAACTTGTGCTTGATGTGCATTAAACGCTCACCTACTCTAATGAAAAAACTCAACGACATAATAATATGTCAATTTCTAACTCTATAAAGTAAACTTTTAGTTTTAAAAAAATCTCCTTTCTTGAAAAACGATCTTTCTATAAGTTATGGAAAAATCAATGTTTAAACTGTAAATTAGAAGAAATCAAGATAAAAATTGTGGGCTACATTAATCGGGTTATAAACTTATAACTATTGCACGCTGCATAGTAAAATTTTAATATTGCAGTTAAAACCTTTTACCTTTCTATAATTCTACTTCAACCTCGTATTTTCATATTTCCATAGACGGTCTTTCCCAAAATTTTCCCTTTCAAAAATTTTTATAATAAAATAATTATTTTTTATAACCAACTATACACTTTTAATACATGTACAATTCAATTGACTAATAGACCATTGCAATTGGATTGACCGTCACACTCACATGGTTAATTATATTCTAATCGATTGGTTAATTAAAATAGTAGTCATTCTCAAATTGAGCTACGAATTGTAGGTTGCTGAAGCAATTTGGAAAGCTCAACTAATGTGATTAAAAGGGTCTAATGGAACTAACTGGGATCTGTTAGAGCAGGATATATATAGTATTAGTGTAGGGTAATAGGATAATGTCTTCTAAGCACGTATTTGATATGCTTTTCTAAAAGAAATTTATCGACCTATTATGAACAACATGTTACATGGTAACTCTTTTGAGATATGAAGAAGAAAAAATTGAATCTTGGTTGTTGACAAGAAACAATCAGACAAGACTTTGCGGTTTTGTTTATATCTATAAACAGAAAAAGTTCTCCGCATGAAACCTTTTCAAGGCAAGAAAGGTAAATTATTTTTGTACCTCATACATATGGTAGACCATTCTTTATATAGAGAATGATTTGTAAG
>JAULKM010000001.1:5545428-5556702 GCA_032355605.1 Rubia tinctorum
ACCAACAGCCTTCTTTCAGGTGAATACCCTTGCAGCGGAGAAGCTTTATACACTTGCTGGTGAGTGGGCGGGCCTGGGTCCAGATACCCTACTCTTTTATATCTGCTGCGAAACAGGAACTATAGGCCTCACCTTAGCTCACCATGTTGGCATGGTAATGCTCTGAAGTCCATTGCAAGTGTTTAACTCATTTTCGGAAGAGATTTAAGGAGACGTATATAATGGCATCAATGTGTATAGCAGGAAAGGTAACTGTGTGTATATATATATATATATATTGTTACTACTAAATTTTGGAAGTCCTACTCTTGGCTTAGTTTTGTTGCGAATGTGGAAACTGTTGAGAGGCTGTTGGTTATAAAAAAAAGTATTGAGCTTTAATTCTATTTCACTGAGAGCATATCCAGCAATGGTTCTATGGTGTAGTTGTTAGCACTCTGGACTTTGAATCCAGTGACCTGGGTTCGACTCCCAGTAGGACCCCTTTTTTTTATGAATTTATTGTCTTTCTTCTTTGGCACTCCAATTCTGGCATACTCTTGTACTATAACTTTTTTGTTGATGTTTGTAGCTTTTTTTATCTCTCATGTTGACTTTTTTTTCATTTTTGGGTGAGGTTTAATTTGTATGAGTTGATGTTTGTAGTTTTTTGGGTGACATGGGTTGATATTTGTAGTTTTTTTCCTCACATTGATGTTTTTCATTTTCTGGGAGATCTTTAGGTGATAGAAGCTGATGTTTGTAGCTTTTTGGGTAGATAGATTGATGTTTGTAGTTTTTTTCTCATATTGATGTTTCTCATTTTCCGGGTGAGGTTTAGGTGATATGAGCTGATGTTTGTAGCTCTTGGGTGATATAGGAAACTGTTGAACAATTGTTATTTGTTGTAGTGGTTAGCACTCTTACTCTTGAGGTTGAGGTCTTGAGTTCAAATATCTGTGTGCCCTTTATTTTGAAGATTTTATGTTCTTAATGTATATGTTGTGGTTTAATATTATTTGACTGAGTGTATGTTCAATAAGAGTCTTTGTTGTAGTGGCTATTGCTCTATGCATTGGGGTTAGTAATTTGGGTTCAAACCCCACCAGTTGAAGAATTTTTATTTTTGAGGTACTGTAACTTTTTGCTGATGTTTGTAGTTTTTTCTCTTATGTTGATGTTTTTCAATATTCGTGTGAACTTTAATTGAAATGAGTTGATGTTTTGTCCTTTTTTGATTGATATGGATTGATATTTGCAGTTTCTTTTATTTTCTCATATTGATATTTTTCATTTTCCGACTGAGGTTTTCGGTAATAGGAGTTGATGTTTGTAGTGTTATTTTTCAGATGCTTATGTTTTTTATTTTTCGAATGAGGTTCATGTATTAGAAGTTGATGTTTGTAGCTATTTTTGGTGATATGGGTTGATATTTGTAGTTTTTTCTTTTTAAAAAATTGTTGACGTTTTATGATTTTTTGAGTGAATAATTTATACTCTTAAGGTACCGTAATTTTTTTGTTGATGTCTTTATTTTTTTCCCCTCATGTTGGTGTTTTCATTTTCCGAGTGAGTTTTAGTTGATATGAGTCGATGTTTTTGTATTTTTTGGGCTATATGGGTTAATATTTTTTGTTTTTTTCTCTCATATTGATGTTTTTCATTTTCTCGGTGAGTTTTAGGTGATACGAGTTAATGTTTGTAGTTTTTGGTGACATAAGTTGATTTTTTTGTAGTGTTCTTTTCCTTATGTCGACGTTTTTCATTTTCTAGGTGAAGTTTAGTTGATAGGAATTGATATTTTTAGTTTTTGGTTGATATTAGTTAATATTGTAGTTTCTATTAAAAATAAAAAATGAAAATTTGTTGATGTTTTTATGATTTTTAGGTGATGTTTTGTTAGTTGTATTCGACGTTTTTTCAATTTTTTGTCGGTTTTTATTTGATTTTTGTTTGATTTTTAATATTTTTTTGCTGTTTTATTTGTTTTTTAATTATTTTTTATCCAATTTTTTAGTTGATGTTATTTTTTTATTTTCGTTGATGTTCTGCTATTTTTTGTTGATGCTTATAATTTTCAGTTCGATGATTATATTAATTTTTTGCATTTAAAAGTATTTAAAAATATTTTTTGATTTTTTTGATTTTTTTTGTTGATTGCAGATGGCGGGAAAATGATGGGAAAAATGAACAAAAAAACCCCTGAAAAAATATTAGCGATAGGTCCCTGTAAAATTATTAGAGATGGGTCCCTGTAAAATTATTGTAGATAGGTCCCTGGAGCTAGAATATAGTTAGAATTGCATAAAGACCCCTGACTAAAGTTTAGACTGTCTCACAGGAGACCATCTCTAAGTTATAAGACTCATAATTTACTATTTTAAAAATATTTAATTTCTATGGAAAGTCGTCAAAATTGCTTATATAAAGTAAATTTAGTTCTAAAGAGATTTATTGGTAATATACTAATATTGCACTTAATTAAGAAAAAAGCGAGCATGTATTTGTATAAAACGTTTACAATGAGTAAATAGCATAAAATAAACTTCGTCAAAAAATTATGAATCAAAATTTTATACACATATATAATTATTACTAATTAAAGATAACAATAAACATATATGATAATAATTATTTATATCATAATATTATTAACATATTTTAAAATTTTAAAACATATGAATTATTTTAATTTATACATTTCCAAGTATTAGAACTTAATTTTTTGTGAAAAAATAAACAAAAGTTAATGATTTTGTTGGTTAAATTATTCCTTAAGTTAAAGAGATCTCTGGTTCAACTCCCCAGAACAACAATTTGTCATTCCTCCCAAGTTTTTAAAATTGCACATAAAACCTTACATTTTTTCATTCCTCCAAGGTTTTTTAAATTGCACATAAAACATTGGGTTCGTAGAAGTATATCTTTTATATTAAAAATTGCACATAAAACCTTGAGTTTGAAGGAGTAAATCAGTTTATAAAACGTTTACAATAAGTGAAATAGATGAAATTAAATTTTTCAAAAATGTATATCAATTAAAATTTTATTAAATAAATATACACACATACATAATTATTGTTAAGTAAATATTACAATAAACATATATCATAATAATTATTTACATAATAATATTATTAACATATTTTAAAATATTATTAATGTTTTGTTATCTAATTTTAATATAGTAATCAACTATAAACATGCAAGTTAGGAGTTTTTTGAGTTATGATTTTAAAAAAATAAAAAAAAATCTAAATACAAACTATTCTATTTCGTTGGTACATAACATAATGTTTAAGCGATAATGCCTATCCATTATGCTTACTCATATAATATATTTTTCACAAGAGAACCGATTTTCTTTTTCATTTTAAAAGATCGGAAGTATACATTAAAAATTTAACTACATAAAATATAATATGTACATATATAAGAGATTAGTTTATCGTGAAAGTCTTTTAGAAAAATTAATATATTAAAAAAAGTATTCATTTACCTTATAATGATATTTTGCTATATGAATCTAATCAAGATCCGAATTGAATATATCAGAATCTGACCAAACTCGACCCAAAAGAGGATGTACCCAAAAAGTACCAAAACAAAATTGACTCAAACCAAACCCGAGTCGAACCCGATTCAAAAAAATGTATACCGGAATTGTACTTAAAACTAAAACAACTTATCCAAATCCGATCCGAACACGATTCAAAAAAATTATACCTGAAATAGAAATAATCTGAACCAAGCCCGATCCGACTTAATAATTTTCAAAACTATCGAATGACACCTGAACCCGAACACATCCGATCAAGACCCAACACCCGAACACAAAAAAATCTACCGAATCATGCCCGAACTGATTGGATCTCACCCGTACCCGACCAAAAAGACCTGTTTTCCTGGTCTAACTGAGAGCAGTGAAAGTAACAACACAATCTCCAGGTTTTCCGGAGAGTTAACCATAGAATTGTTGCAAGAACAAGAAGTTGAAGAGATGACCAATGCAGCCACTGATTTGTTGGACCTGAGTAGGGTGAACATAGATAAAAATGATCAAGTCCAGGAGCAGGCTCAGGAGGAACAGATCCAGGTGCCAATTCAGAGGGCAGCAATAAATATTTAGATGGGAGAAAACTGAGAAGTTCAGGAATCTTCAGTCAAAGGGAGCAAGAGACTAATAGAAAAGGAAGAGAACCAACACAAGCCTCTTTTTCCAAAAAAAGAAGAAGAGAAAACTATGAAGAGGATGACTGCAATAGAATACAAAAGGATGTTCAAGGTGCAAAAACAACTAGCAGAGAGCAACAGTAGAGGAAAGGGAAAAGCAGTAGTGGTGGAGTTTGAAGGGCGTGAAAAAATACAGCATCCCAAGGCAGCAGCTTATGACTGGAGGAAAGATGAAAATAACCTAGTAAATTCTGAGCTCATGTTCATTCGGAACAAGAAAGGGAAAATTAGGAAGAGAGCACATTCTCAGGAGAAGGAAGAAACAATTGAGCAAGATTGGAGCATCCTGCCACCAAAGAAGAGGTTCATATTCTTGGAGAACAAATTCAATATAGGGATTGGAGGACAGTCATCACTGAAGGGTAACAAGCAGGAAAACAAGGAAGAAGGCAGTCAGACAAAGGAAAAAAGCAAGGGCACCAAGGATCAGAGAAGGTTTCGCGGGAACTATACCAAAACAGTCCCCGAAGAAGCATGAGAGGGATGACGTGGAATTGTAGAGGCTTTAACAACGCCTCTACGAAGAACAACCAACTGGTAAAGCAGAAGAAGCCGGAGATAATATGTCTTTTCGAGACGATGACCCAACAATAGAGTCTGGAAACTTGGAGAGAAAATTCCAAATTTGATTTGGCAGAATATGTAGATCCAGTTGGAAGGTCAGGTGGTTTAGGATTATTTTGGTGTAGTAGTATTGAAGTTGAAGTAGTTTCTAAGTCCAAGAACTTTGTTAGTTTGGTAGTTTCAAACACCAATCATGTTAAGTGGTGTTTAGCTTTTATCTATGGTCACCCGGAGATGTCGAGAAGACCTTTTCTTTGGGATTGCTTAAATAACTTCTGCTGGTATTCTTAATATCCCCTAGTTATTTTAGGAGATTTCAATCAAGTAATCACGCAAAGAGACAAAAGAGGAGGAAATCCAGTAGATCAAAGAAAAACTGGTCTACATGAAGTCATTGAGAAGTATGAACTCTCTGAAGTCCAAAATGAAGGTCTATAGTACACTTGGACAAACAACAGAGAACATCCAAACAATATCATACAAAGATTAGATAGAGCCTCTCAAAACAAGCATCGGAAGAACCTGTTTCCGTAAGCAAAGGTAATCAACTTACCTATAATAGACTCAGATCATAGTCCACTTTTACTGAATTTATTCCCAAAGAAGAAAATACTGAAGAAAACTCAAAGATACGAGGCATTCTGGGCGAAGTCAAGAGTATCTGATCAGATTTTTAGTAAAGCCTGGAATGATGGATTACAGATTCTGCAATCTCAAGGCTATGATCAAATTCTAGATAAAAAGTTAGAAATCACTCTGAGACATCTGCACAATTGAAGTGATTGTTCATACGAAAATATGGAAAATAATATTAGGAACTTAGAACAAAAATTAAGCAGATTGCAGAAAGGGCCGGGACTTCAGCAACACAAACAAGAGATAGATAACATCATGCTGAAGATTAAAGACCTTAATCAGAAACAATCTGATTATTGGCAACAAAGGTCAAGGCTTTCTTGGGCAAGATTCGAGGATAAAAATTCCTCATTTTACCAAAAGTGGGCGACGAAAAGGAAGAATATCAACACATAACAAGGAATTTATGACAACGTTGGACAGTGGATATATGAACACGGCCAAATCTTTGAGATAATTGCAGATCATGTCAAAGCAATTTTCACATTCCCCGAGTGGTATCCACTGCCTCATTCAGAGGAAATTGGCATTCAAGAATACATTAACAGCAATGGAAGGACACTAACACTTCAGCAAAGAAGGAAATTAAATCAACCATTCATTGGAAAGAAGGTTTGGAAGACTTTAAAGGAAATGAAATCTTAGAAATCACTGGGTGAAGATGGGATGCCTCCAGGTTTCTTCAAAAGGTATTGGAATATTATAGGCCAAGATTTCTCTGAAGTTGTGTTACGGAGCATCAATGAAGCAGTAGTGTCGGATCGATGGAATAAAACACAAATTATTCTCATACCAAAGAAAAAGAATCCCACAACTGCTGGTGAATTCAGGTCAATATTTTTATGCAATGTGAAGTATAAAGTGTTGGCAAAGATTTTTGCCAACAGAATGAAGGAAAGTATATGTGACTTGATATTGGAAACCCAAAACGGCTTTGTACCAGGGAGACGCATTTCAGAGAATGTATTGTTAAGAGTAATAGATTTTATGAAGAAACATAAGAAAATGGGAGCGAAAAGTTTCATGGCCATCAAACTGGATATGAGCAAAGCGTGCGACGGGATATCTTGGAGCTTTCTGGAAACAGTTATGAGAAATAGAGGTTTCTCATAAAATTGGATTCATTTGACAAACTGGATAAAGAACTCAGACAAGGATTTCCTATATCACCGTACTTGTTCATATTATGTCAATAATTTATGTCTTCTTGGCTGGATAAGAAAATACAAGGAAACTGCAACATGGGACTGAAGATATCCCGGAATGGTCCGAGAATCAGCCACCTCATGTACGCAGATGATTGCATAATTTTTTCAGAATGTAACACAAGAGAGGTGATGACATTGCCAAGATGATTGATCTGTTTGCCAAATACTCAGGACAAAGACTGAATTTTGACAAATGTGCTATGTTGTTCAGCCCAAATACCTCAGAAAGTTTGCAGCAGTATACAAGATACACTCTGAACATTCATGGCAATGGATTGGGAGGAAAGTACTTAGGAATGGATATAAGTTTTCATTCATCAAGGTAAAAAGTTATAAATGCCTCATTAACAGGTTCCAACAGAGACTTTCCTCTTGGGAAACAAACTCTTATCTCTTCCACGAGAATTACCTTGGTGAAGCATGTTCTTTCTTCAATAGTCATATATCCTCTGGGATTCAGAAAAATTCTGAAGACAATTCTCAAAAAAGCTAGATGAGATGATAGCAAGTTTTATTTGGGGTGGAGAACCAGGCAAAAGGAAAGTGCACTGGAAAGCTTGGAAGAAAATATGTAGATCAAAGGAAGAAGGGGGACTGGGATTACGTTCCATGGAAGCAATGAACTTGGCGTTACTTGACAAACATGTGTGGTCGATTATGTCGAACAAAAACTCTCTCATTAGTAGAGTTTACAGAGGAAAGTATTTGGTAATCAAAGACTTTATCAATATAAAGTCAAAATCTTCGGATTCTTGGGGTTGGAAAATCATAATATGGGCAAAGTCAGTTGTAACTGAAAACTTAGCTTGGCAAGTGACGAATGGAAGCAAGGTGAGAATCACTGATCAATGGATACCGGGAATCCACAACCCAATTATCAGGTTATTCAGTCATTAGTTCGCAAACCAACTTGATGGTTAGTGATCTAATAACAGAACAAAACCAATGGAGAATGCCCTTGATCCGCTCCATTTTTCCAAGAGATGTAAGCCCGAGAATTGTAGCTACTCAGATATACCCTTGTGGAGACCCAACCAAGATGGAAGATATTCATTAAAGAAAGCCTATCATATAATCGTTAATGATTTGTGGCCCAGCACTCATCAAACTCCCCAAGATCTTCGAAAGTTTTGGAAATTAATTTGGAATCTTAGCATTCCAAATAACCTTAAGGTCTTTGTATGGAGGATAATTAGTTTAGCCCCTCCAACGGCAACAAATTTATCAAGGAGAGGAATAATTGACCACACAAATTATTCGAGATGCTCAGACCAATTTGAAGATGATACGCATGTGTTTCTGGGATGTGAATGTTCAAAGAGAATATGGCGAATGTCCTCACTAGGTTTTGATTTCAATTAGGCTCCTCAGCAAGATATGAAGCGGTGGTTCAGAAATTGGGTTCAAAAGCTTCGAACATAGAAGCAATTGAATTGCCAATATGCATATTTTGGAAAAATTGGAAACAAAGAAACTTGAAAGCCATCAAGAAGGAAGACAGGGAGGAGCTACTATGTTGGCAAATCGCTAAAAATAACTATATGATACTGAGCCAAGCAAAGGAAAAAGGTCTGGAGGATCATGAGCAAGATGAATATCTGTTGCAAAATCAATCGCAACATCAAAGCAGTACATCAAGAAGGATAACACAAGAGCCAAGTATTCATGCCCAACAAGTACAGAATCACACGCAGGTGATAACCTTTGATGAATCCTATCAGAAACAAAGAAACATAGGCACAGCCGCTTGGAGAATTTCATATAGTTAAGAGTAAGAATCAAGAAGAAACAAACGGAAGACAAGTTGTTTCAGGTTCAGATTTCTTTGTGGTAAACTTGCCATTACAAGATGAAGCCGAAGCATGCTTAAGAGCAATTCAAGCAGCACTAAGATCTGATCCAAGAAACATAATGGTTTATCTAGACTCTGTTGTCTTGTCAAATTCATTATCAGCTCCAACTTCAGCTCCTTGGGAGATCAAAGGCACGACGCAACAAATTCTGCAAAAAACCTCACATCTAACTAGTTTCAAATGTTTTAAGTTTAGTCGTAGTTTAATCTCAGTAGATCATGATGTAGCCTATAACTTGGGTAAAACTCTTTTTAATTCTTATTTTTCTTGATAATATATGTGTGTGGTTTAAAATAAAATAAAACCAATTAAGAAAAGGTTTTTAGCAATAAAGCTCGAGACCTAATACAAAGAGGAATTAGTAAATAAGGTATCGACTTAAGACCAATCAAAATTAGAAAGTGTTCCCCCATATTCACTTACAATTTGACTTACAATTTGACAGAGCATGTAGCTGCATGGTTGGAGGAGAGCGTATTTTGGAGCCTCTTTTTTCATTCACAGTGGTTGGGGTCACTGAATTATTTATTTCAATCAATTTCAAACACAATTTTCCAGTACAAAATCATTACATTGCATGAAAAAGACGAACTCGCATTTCACTTGGAATAAGAAATTGGCATAAAGTAGCAAATCTAACACAAAAAACACAACTATAGAACATTGGAAAAGTTGGAAATGAAGAATCACCTTACATCTACAAGCCAATGTTGTTGAAACTTGCTCTATTCAGAATTCCATTCTTCAATTTCACTAGGAAAATAACAAAATAATATAAATATCCCATGATCCACTAAGAGTTGGAAGTGGAATTTTAAGTTACAAATAGGAAGGAGCTCAAGCATACAACTCGACAGAGGCTAGAAAGAGAAACCAGAAATAGAAAATTTTGATGAACTAGCCTAAGGATATGCTTTCTCGGGTCAAATTAAGCTCATCGCCTTCGCATTCCCCTCCCACGACCACGCCCTCTACCACCCATGGCACTGGCGGCTGCCTCACCTTGTGCACTCTCAGACTTTAGAATGAACAGAAACGAGGAATCAGATATGTGATATCACAAGAATATATAGATCCACGAACAAAGAAGCACGAGTTAACATAATACACAATTAATGACACAAAAGATGCATCCAGAATCAAGAATTGGAAGATTCCTTTGAACCAAAAATGTCGCAAGCAGGTCGGATATAAGGAGTATGCAATGCAATTAAAAAATTAAATAGAAGTAAACTGATACTTGATGCATCATCAAAATAAGTTAAAGGTGACGTTTCTTCTTCTGAACATCCAAATCAAGAGGAAACCACAATCATTTCACCAGCTAGTCTTAGAACAAGAATATGCTACTATATTAGAGTCGACCTCAAATAGTTCAAAAGAAACTTAAGACACTCAAACTTCACACTCTTCGATGCATGGCACGATAAAAACGTTGCAGTTAAAACAAATTCAACTAGGCATGTTCCCACAACTTCACGTTTCACCACCTTGTTCCATTCCAGTGTTTTTTAGAACTATATACCCAAACAAACACATGACAAAGGCACCAAACTAACAAGCAATGGTTCCTCTCATAACACTGTTGGGATAGCCCATGGCAGTGAAAATTCAATATAACATAGTGCTGTTTAACTCAACATATGAAACTCTTGCAAAAACAAATGCATTATTCAAACAAGGTGCAGCGCTGTTTAACTTTTCATTCCTAAAATAGGTTTGACCATGCAGCCATGACAACCACTTTACTCTGAAGCACAGAGGGACCATTCGGGTTATTTGATGTTTGCAAAACCCCAAGTCACAATAAGCAAACAACGAAAATGAACACCGAGGCTTACTCTATAGTGAATTGGATGGAGAACAAACCACTAATTGATTCAAAACTAAATTAAAATTCACCTAAACCCTAATGGTATACAAGTCACTACCCACTCCCATTTTTCAATTTCTTTTATTTTATTATTAATTTAATTCACTTTGATGAAGGCAAAGTTCCTTAAATTGCACGCCTTTTAAAAATGATCCTAAACGTTTCCCTGTAAGTTGAGCACCCCTTTTAAGAAATATAGAATAGCAGGAACATCTAAATAAGTTTGATTTTTTAATCAGTTCATAAAACCCCACTTTGAAGATCTTTGCCTTCTCTTCAGATTCATCAAAATTACCATAGACACCAAAAACATGAGATCTAGGATAGCATGAATGAAAATTACCTTGGGATTTTTAACTGTTTCATCAACACTAAGTACTAGGCAAGCTGCTTCTGTGGCTGCATTGATGGCATTAATCTGCACAAGGAGAGGAACATGGAAAGTTCAAATCAAATTTCAACACTTTCCTCCTCACAAAAATTAAATTGATGCTACAAAGTATCAGATAAAGCAAACGTACCTTCACAACTGCCGGTTCCCACACAAAGTTCAAAAAGGAGTCTGAAATTCCCCCAGTATTAATATCCACCCCATAGAGAGCACCCTCTCCTGTTAACAAGGTCACTCATTAGTAATAAAGTATAGAGTCAAAACACGAAGAACTTCCATGTAGACAGGTAATGTTGGTGGTACAATAAAGTAAGAAGTACCAAAGTACTGCATGAGAAGTGGATGAATAACTATATCATTACTAAGTACAAATGCAAAGAAGCAGCAGAAAGACTAACCAGATGCAAGAGCGTGTTTTTGTCTTAGCTTATTCAAAACATCAGTGGCATCAAAGCCAGCATTGTCACACAACTGCCTGGGGATTATCTGCAAGAGGTCCAAACTATTGTCAACTATCGTAGTGGTAACTTAGAGATA
>JAULKM010000001.1:5605308-5616351 GCA_032355605.1 Rubia tinctorum
AAACCTTTTACTTTTTATTATTTTATTTAAACCACGTCTTTCCATGAGCCTATGGAAAGACGATTTTTCCCAAAACTTTACATTTTATTACTACTTTCATCCCCGTAAAAATAACACGTTTTAACTTTTGAAAGTCGAAATAAGACAATTTCAATCATTAAATTCTATTATTATATATGCAAGACTAATAATATCATATGTTGTTGGATTTATCGTAACATGTTTTTTTAATTAATATCTTTTCAGAATTTTTACACATAAATAAAAATATTAATAATTAGAAATTGATTCTGGTGATTTATAAAATTTAAAATGTCATGTACAAATAAGATGAATAGAGCATGACACGTAGAGCTCATGCCTTCTTAAATAGTCATGTACACATTTGAGATATATAGGACCCACTTATTTTTTAAATCTAATTTGAATATAATTGCGTTAAATTAAAATTAAATGAATGAAGATAGAATTGTAATAGAATTGAAGAAAATTAGATTTCACCCAATTCAAATTAACCAAATTGATTAAAGGAGCTGATTTAACCCGTAATACAGTTAAATTGAGAAAATAACAAAATCTGAACATTTATAGCTTGACATACTATGATACCTCCCCTTCCCAAAACAAGTTGTAGTGATCATCTTTTTTCACACATTCGATCATACGTTTTAATTTGTACATAAAAACCATATCATCACAGTATCAGAAACATCATTACATGTATTTTCTAAATGAGGAGGTCTTCTTATAAGTAATTTGTCCTTCTGTTAGGAATAGTTTACTGTATTTTTCACTCATATACGTCTTTTTGTTAAATTAAACACTAAACTTTTAAATTTGGATAAAGTATTTTGAAGTTAAATATTATACTTTTTAAATAATATTTCTTATATTTTCACATTGAAACACACTTGATTATATTTTAACTTATAACTTATAATATTTGAATTAATTTTTTTAATTTAAAATATAAAGCGGTTTGTGCATAAAACTATACATGAAACTTGCATGAGACTTCCCCTTTTTAGATATCAATTTTTGTATATATTCATCTTAAGTAGCTAAATTTAATGATAATCAAATATATAGTAAAACGGTGGAATATAAAAGTGGAGTTTAATCAGAAGAGCATGTCGCCTGACAAGTGACATACTTCCTCAGTTTTTCTATTTATATCACCATATGTTTAGATACTTGAATTTAGGTGAAAAAAATAAATGGATGAAATTAAATGTAGAAAAGTAATAAGTAGAATGAGTGGCTGAAATTGAAAGAATTTTTCCAAAAATAAAAAGAGTGTCAAATAAAAGAATTGTGTCATAAATAACAAAACAGAGGAAGTATACTTAAACTAAGAACGATCTACCATATTTTTTAAACTTGTATTCTGCATTCGTTAAACTTGGAATACTGAACTTTTAAATTTATAAAGTATATTTAAAGTTAAATATTCGACTTTTTTAAAATAATATTTCTTAAATTTCACATTTAAATATAATTTACTAAATTATTCACTAAAAGAATTTCACATTTAAATAAAATGAGTGTTTTTACTAAACATTTAAATTATTCACCTAAATACACTCTGAGAAGAAAATGTTCAACAATAGTAAATTTTAAAAAAATAAGTAATTATTCACCTAAGAATAAATAAAATTTGAACGTTTGGTATGAGAATATTAGGATAGAAAAATCAGAATAATTCTCACACATGGTGTTTGATTTAAATATACTGAAATTAAATTGTGATTAAGATCTCAAAAGTTAAGCAAATTTTCATAACGGTCTTCTCATAGATTTTATTCTAATTATAGTTTTAATTATCATTTATTTTCATAACTAAACCAAAGGCCTTGCAGTTAATCAGATTTGTACAATATATAATTATATAGAGTAGAATATAAAATTAGTATTACCTATTTTAAAATTTCACTTTTGATCATGCAATTATTTTTCATTCATTTTTATCACAAAAAATTATGAAATGCTCACCTTTTAACTGCTATCACAGACAATTGAGACACTAGTCTCTAGCAAGATCAAAAAGTCACATTTTGGTCTTTTTGAAAAATATATTTCCTCTGTCTCATGAAAAATGACATATTTTCTATTTTCACTCATTCTAATTAAAATGATATACTTTGTAAATTACCAAAAATAGTAAAAAATATGTTGTTAAATATCCACGATATTCACTTTAACTTTAAACGTTTTGAGATTAGGCCACTACTTTTCCAAAATATACATACAGTACTTTTCCTCAATTATTTCTTGCTGCATCATCTCTTCTAAAATGTTGTGTTAAAAGTAAATATGACAATTTTTGTGGGATGGAGGGAGTAGTAAACAAAAAAGAACAAAAGTTAATTCAATAATAAGAAAATGAGGTATCTTGACAGATTACTTATTTTAAGTGAACAAGTCTCTTGACGGCGTCCTATCCATAAATTTATGAATAGTCCACTTATTTTTCACCTTATACACTGCGTATTTTAAATTATATACTAAATTTTAAAATATTTTTTCCATTATATATTTTTATATTTTCACATTCAAATACACATTATTACTTGTTTAACTTTTAAAATACAATATTTAAATTTTAAAAAATTACAATATTTAATGTAAAAGGTACAGTGATATGTTCATAAGTTTAAGGAAAACGACATTTTCTTAGACTTTCTCATTTTAAGTTGGGAATGGTGCACTGTATTTTTTACTTATACAATGTATTTTTCACTTATACACTGTATTTGATTAAAAAATGAATGAAAATAATTACATGATTAAATGGTTAAATTTTGAAATAGTTTGTTGATAAAAAATAGACTCCACGCAATTAAATATTAAGAGGCACAGTTATTGTAATTCTTATGAATTATAAGATTTCGTCAATCTTGATAAAAAAAATAAATAAAAAAGATTTCCTCAATCACATTGACTACTTGTAATCATGTTTCTATTTCTTCTAACATTCTTTTGACTACTAATAATTTTAATTATTAACGATAATGGACTATACTTTTTAATAACTATCGTTATCAGAGATGATCATGAGTCTAGACTCCGATCCAAACCCACAGGTTTTAAACCCATTGGGTCGGGTATGAGTTTAAAAAAATTAGATTCATTGGGTCAGGATCCTGGTATTGATCTAGATTTTAGACCAATTAAGACCCAAACTCGATCAGTAGACCCACATTACCCTACCTGCATATAATTTATCATAAATTTTAAATTACTTTCATGTTCTCTTAGTAATTTATTTTTAATTAAACAAATAATGTGTATTGTACATTTTTTAAGAATGAATTCATATCTATATTGAACTGGAATTATTTGTATTTAAAATAATACATATTTCATTTAGTGAAGATTTTTTTACAAAAAAGTTAACCCATTCAGAACCCATTTATGACCTGTTTTGGACCCAAAACCCGTTTAGACCCATCGGGTCTGTGTATGGGTCTAGGATTTCAGACCCCACAGGTCCGGGTTGGGTCTAACTAAATTTTTGTATGGTCAGGTTTGGGTCTTATTAGATCCGACCCAAATACGACCCATGATTATCCTTATATGTTACAGAGAATCTAAAGATAGCTCACACGGTATTCGTATTACATACAACAAAAGTTGGAGGTGGCAAATGGGTGGACTAGTCGATATGGGTTGGGTAATATGAGCAATTGAAAAATATGTATGACCCATTTTAAAATGAGTAAAAAATGGGTCGAATCAAAATGGGTCGGGTTGAAATCCGTTCAACCCGTGGGTAAAAAATCTTCCAACTCATGAGTTGAACATGGGTAAAACCGCGAGTTTCAACCCATATATGAACCTATATGGGTTTATATACCTAATCATATGGGTGAAACTTGCGAGTTTCAACCCATATTTTGATCCATATGAGTTTATATATCAATCCATATGGATAAATCCCGCGGATTGGATTTCAACCCACATATGAACCTATATGGGTTTATATACCAAATTATATGGGTGAAATTGTGGGTTTCAACCCATATGGGTAAACCTGAGAGTTTCAACACATTTTTTTTTATCTATATGGGTTTATATACCAATCCATATGAGTAAACATGCAGATTTCAACCCATATGGGCAAACCCGCGGTCAACCCTCAAACCCAACCCATATTTTTCAATTACTCATTTGACTCATTACCCATTTAACTCATTACCTATTGTACCCATACACACCCGAATTTAAAAATAAACAACCCGCTTGACCCGCGGGGTGTGAGTCTATTTTGCCACCCCCTAACAAAAGTTATCGATGGTCAAATATGTTATAAAAAAACTGGTCCAAAGAGGCCATAAATAAGGGAGTGAAGGAAGTAATATTTAGTATTATTTTGCCGTACCATGACAATACCAATCGACATTTTCATATAACGGTATCTTGGTATAATAAGAATTTGACACGGTATTAATTTTCTCAAAACGATGAATGAAGGTCTCCTGTTAAACTAATTAATGAATAGACCAATTATAAAATAAATCCCAATTTTATAATTTTTAAAGTCGAGTTATAATTATTTATATGTTAAAATTTATTTTATTTTTTTAAGATTATAGATGTCTCATTATAATAAATAAAAATGGATATCAAATTATCCTATTGATCACACTAATTATAAAATGATCTCGTACAATAGTTACTTGGGGTAAAACCAGACTTGAGTAGATATAGAAAGAAAAAAAAGTTGTGGTAAAATACGGACATTTTACATTGTGTATAATTAAAAATCAATGATGTTGTTACATTTAAGATAAGTCAAAGGGGTTAATTAAACCATACAATTCTAATTAGAGTAGGTTATTATAATCAGATAACTCCGCCACGTCATTCCCCCCGTTCACTTTGACACACCACCGCTCTTGTCTTATCGTTTCAGCGGTATTTTACTCTTCGTCTCCACACAGTAAAACTTAAAAACGGAAGCACCGAATATAAAAACAAATTGCAAAAAATGGAATATTCCCCTTTTCCCATTCGTATTAAATCTGGCAGGAAAATATAAAAATAAAGAAAAAAATCCAGCGAAGGCACCCGAAGCGCAGTATATAAATGCGTGCGCTTCTCCCCAAAATCATACTCGCTCCTTACCAATCTCTACTGCCTAAGTAAACTTCCCCGTTCTTTCCCCTCCTAGGTTCCTGTCCTAATCCCTTTTCGCCGGCGCGTGTGCTCCAAGCGCAGGAGGTGGAGGAAGCGATGGCGTTGCTACCAGATCTCGGGACGGAGATATTAATCCCGGCGTGTGCCGTTGTCGGAATTGTCTTTGCTCTTTTCCAGTGGTTCCTCGTATCCAAGGTGAAGGTCACCAACGAGAAGCACGGGCCCTCCGGCGACGACAAGAACGGCATCAGCGAGGTGCTCATCGAGGAGGAGGAAGGCGTTAATGAGGAGGTCGTCGTGAACAAGTGCGCGGAAATCCAGACCGCCATCTCTGAAGGTATGGCTAAATTATAATGTACTCTCTCGCACGTGAAATTCACGCGGTCGGATGCGTTTGTTCTGTGTTTTTTTGGTTTCGGATCTTTATCGGGTCGATTGTTCGGTGGGTTTAATGTTTAGATATTGGTGGTTGGGATCTGTTGCTTCGTGGTCTGAAATCCTATCGGGTTGGATGGCCACGTGGCTTCTAGATTTGAGTTTTTTCTGTTCAGTCTTCAGTTTTGGTTAGTCTTATAACTTGGGAGTAACAAAGTGGATCCGAGGCAATTTTTACATTTAAAAAATGTTTGTAATAATACATGAAAAAAAATCATCTTTTCAAATTTTACTGACAATGAATCTGTATAGGAACCCTTTTACATAACAGATCTATAATGTATGTGCGTATGTATTTTGTTTTTAACTGAAAAGGTAGACTTTTGTAACCATTGAAGTTATATTGTTTTGGGTGGAGTATAACCACATTGCTATACTTGTTTGTGCAAGAACTGGACTGTAAAATGTGCTGTTTGCATGAGAGGGATGCTTTAAATTGCAGAAATTTTACCGAAAGATCAATTCTTTATGGATTGTATTGTATCTATATCAACATTGTCTATATTGGTTGGATATTCTTGCAAGACATTGTTCAATCTTTGATCTAGTGATGAAAAAATGCGAAGTTGGTAGTGATTAGTTTGATGTAAGGCTGGTAAGAACAATTTTGCATCCTTTTTCTTTGCAAGTCAAGGTTTTGCTTTGAACTTTTGATCATATGAACATGACTCTGTAAAATTTTAGTGCAATTGAGTTCTTATTTAAGCTGGTGATCTAC
The DNA here is from genome assembly GCA_032355605.1 of Rubia tinctorum. Lineage (NCBI taxonomy): Eukaryota > Viridiplantae > Streptophyta > Magnoliopsida > Gentianales > Rubiaceae > Rubia > Rubia tinctorum. The sequence goes on from JAULKM010000001.1 coordinate 5,611,601, forward strand.
TTGAACTGTTTCTTATTGGATTTTTTGATGCTGCTTGAAGTGTGCTCACTGTGGCGTGTCTTGATATTACAGGTTCAACATCTTTCCTCTTTACGATGTACCAGTACGTTGGTGTTTTCATGATTGCTTTTGCCATTTTGATCTTTGTCTTCCTGGGCTCTGTTGAGGGGTTCAGCACATCGTACAAGCAATGTACATATGACACTACCAAAATGTGCAAGCCTGCTCTTGCTACTGCTGCCTTCAGCACTGTATCTTTTGTGCTCGGCGCAATCACCTCCGTGCTTTCTGGTTTCCTCGGAATGAAGATTGCTACCTATGCTAATGCCAGAACAACCTTGGAAGCCCGAAAGGGAGTCGGGAAGGCATTCATCACCGCGTTCAGATCGGGTGCTGTGATGGGATTCCTTCTTGCTGCTAATGGTCTTGTCGTGCTCTTCATTTTGATCAATGTCTTGAAAGTGTACTATGGTGATGACTGGGAAGGTCTGTTTGAGGCCATTACCGGTTATGGTCTTGGTGGATCCTCAATGGCCCTTTTCGGAAGAGTTGGTGGAGGTATCTACACCAAGGCTGCTGATGTTGGTGCTGATCTTGTCGGTAAGGTGGAGAGGAACATTCCAGAGGATGACCCTAGGAACCCTGCGGTAGGTTATTTTTTTCTCGTAATCTTGCTCGGAGATTATTAACTTGTGTGTTTTTCTTGTGTCTTAATGTATATATATATGCTGTTTTCAGGTTATTGCTGACAACGTCGGTGACAATGTTGGGGATATTGCTGGAATGGGATCTGACCTGTTCGGATCATACGCAGAGTCTTCCTGTGCCGCCCTAGTTGTTGCTTCGATCTCATCATTCGGGATCAATCACGAGCTGACTGCCATGATGTACCCACTTCTGATCAGCTCTGTGGGCATTCTCGTTTGTTTGATTACCACCTTGTTTGCCACAGATTTCTTCGAGATCAGGGTCGTGAAGGAAATTGAGCCAGCATTGAAGTATCAGTTGGTCATCTCCACCGTTTTGATGACTATCGGTATCATCATCGTCTCTTGGATTGCTCTGCCACCCACCTTCTCCATCTTCAACTTTGGTGTTCAGAAGGAAGTTCACAGATGGTACGATTGTCTTGTATCACTATCGTGTCTCGAGAAATTGTTTTTAGTCTTAACTCCCTTTTTATGGTTTGGATTCTGAACTTTTTGCACCATATCTGCAGGCAATTGGGCATCTGTGTTGGTGTTGGTTTGTGGGCTGGGCTAATAATCGGCTTCGTCACAGAGTACTACACAAGCAATGCTTACAGCCCCGTGAAGGACGTTGCAGATTCCTGCAGAACTGGAGCTGCTACTAATGTTATTTTTGGCTTAGCCTTGGGATACAAATCAGTTATCATTCCAATCTTCGCGATTGCAGTCAGCATTTTTGTGAGCTTCAGCTTTGCTGCCATGTACGGTATTGCTGTTGCTGCTCTTGGAATGCTTAGCACCATAGCTACTGGATTGGCCATTGATGCTTATGGACCTATCAGTGACAATGCCGGAGGCATTGCTGAGATGGCTGGCATGAGCCACAGAATCCGTGAGAGAACCGACGCCCTTGATGCTGCTGGCAACACCACTGCAGCTATCGGAAAGGTGTATATATATAACTTGAAATGATTGTTCATCATGGTTTACTTGGATATTTTTTATTAAAGAGGAATTTCATTTTCTTGTAGGGTTTCGCTATTGGTTCTGCTGCTCTTGTGTCCCTTGCTCTCTTCGGAGCATTCGTCAGCAGGGCCGGAATCACTACCGTTGATGTCCTAACCCCCAAGGTTTTCATTGGTCTTCTTGTCGGTGCCATGCTACCGTACTGGTTCTCCGCCATGACCATGAAGAGCGTGGGCAAAGCAGCCCTCAAGATGGTTGAAGAGGTGCGCAGGCAGTTCAACACCATCCCCGGCCTCATGGAGGGTACCACCAAGCCCGACTACGCTACCTGCGTAAAAATCTCCACCGACGCTTCCATCAAGGAGATGATTCCTCCGGGTTGCCTCGTCATGCTCACACCCCTCATCGTGGGCATCTTCTTTGGCGTCGAGACACTCTCTGGTGTCCTCGCTGGATCCCTTGTGTCTGGAGTTCAGGTAATAATGCAAGCAATCTAAAAGGATTGGATAAGACCATTCTGTTCTGTTTCTTTGGTTTGACAGACTTGTGTTCTTTCAGATCGCTATCTCTGCATCAAACACCGGTGGTGCTTGGGACAATGCCAAGAAGTACATTGAGGTAAGTAACTGGAACTAGATTTCATCCTATATGTCCTTATTCAAGTTTCATGATTTAATGATGAAAATCATGTCAGGCCGGAGCTTCTCCTCATGCTAAAGAATTGGGACCTAAAGGATCGGATGCACACAAGGCTGCTGTTATCGGAGACACCGTCGGAGATCCCCTCAAGGACACATCCGGTCCGTCCCTTAACATTCTGATCAAGCTTATGGCAGTCGAATCGCTCGTGTTCGCGCCCTTCTTCGCTGCTCACGGTGGCCTGCTCTTCAAGCTCTTCTAGATCAGGGATCATGTTACTGTTATTGTCTGAAAAAAACTCAATAGTTGGGTGTGTCTTTATCTTCTGGTTTTGGTAGTTCTCGCAGAGGTTAAGGATGTTTGAAAGGTAGAGGTGGTTGGGAAAAAGTTTTCTTGGATGAAAGGGGTAGTAGTGACATGATGATAATGATGATAATTCTCATACTTCGCCTTCAAATGTATTCTTCATGACTATTGAGCAATTTAGCCCCTTTAAATTTTCCATTTTTGTTGCATGATTGCATTAGTTGCTTTTAATTAATCGTTGATCAAGGTTGATTGGTGTAAACATGAAAACTAAAGAGTCACCTTTAAGTTTCCGCAGGTCCTAGATTTCAAGGTTTTTCCAACAAATTCTTAATGGAGACTAGATATTTTTTTACTTTGTCTGTAGTCATTCTTCTATTCGTGGTGAATTATATACCATCAAACAAAAAGATGAAAATATGTTGTCAAATTCATCTAAATTAATTTAATAAAAAAATGAGTTCGTCTCTTGAAAGACGGTCTTTCCATAAGTCATGGAAAGATCAAGATTTAAACTACAAACTAGAAGAAATGAAGATAAAATTTTCAGGTTGCATTAATCGGGTCATAAACGTTATAACCACTACACGTTGAATAATAAAATTTTAATATTGCAACTATACTCTTTTACTTTTTATTTTTATAATTAAACTCTTCTTTCCCAAGATTTTGTCAAAAATTAAAGTGAAGAATATTTTGTTGTAATATATTGTAATGCTATATTTATGAGTTTAAGAAACGGATTTTATTATCCGGATCAAATTTCTGGATAGTAAATGATATTGGGTTGATTTTTTATATTTCCTCCGTCTCATATCTATTTGCATTGTTATCATTATCACGCGTTTCAAGAAACACGCTTGATTGTTAATAAATTTACCTACGTAAAATAACGGAAAATAAAAAATTGATATTTAGAATCTACTTACTGCGACGAATTGTACAATATCACCTATGTTAATATTATTGTTTATATATCTATTCAAATATGTAGTTAAACTTTAATAGAAAATAGTGTAAAAAAGTAGAAATGCAAATAGAACTGGAACAGAGGGAGTAACTGATATTTTACTATTTGAATTAATTTTACAGGTAAGTAGTATTGTGTTGAGGACATTAAGTAGAAACAATGAAAAATAATCAGTTAACTAAATTTATACCTTGTTTTTTAAATTAAAAATTATATATGATTAACTATGCAAAAACGTGACACTTAAAAAAGAGAGTGTCTAATATTATATCATCTAGCGGTCAAATTAGCTCAATATTATCTCTACGCACTTCTTTTATTTATCCCTACCTTCGATCGAGTTTGATCTGATTCTACAAATCGTGTTTTCGTTATTTTGTTTGAGGTTTTGTATTTCGGTTTCCACTAACTTGGATGCGTTAGATATGTGATTTTCAAGATGTTTACAACTAGAACAATATAGATCGTGTTTTGGATCAAATGGTGTTGCAATTCTTAAGATCCCTATTTAGCGAAGAGATTGATGCTCATATGCTCTTCTCTACCAAGTGGTCATAATTTTAGCGGGAACGAGTTAATATTCTGATGGCGATATTACAAGTTTATTGGACCTCCAATATGTGATAATACAGACGATTAGTTTTGTTGACACGTAATTTAGATATCTTTACAATATATTATTGAGATTTTTACACCTCTAACTTAACTTTAGGTTGAATATAACCCTATAATACGAGAAAGAGCCAGAATAACTATAACTTCGAGATGGACTTGAAGACAATCGGCTTTACCGCCAAATATCAAATAGGAGCAATTGACCACCGGAACATCTTGCCGCGCTTCCAAGAAAAAGAAGATTACCAAAGATGTTGGATCAAAGCTGTCTGGTCCCTCAATGGAGCAACTATACGAGTCCTTAAATGAACATCAGATTTCAAGCCTAACTCGGAGCCCTCAATCGTTCCGATTTGGATCACTATCCGGCATGTTCCGCTCTACTACTACAACACTCCGTTGATAGAGGCAATCGGCAACCAGATTGGAACCTACATCAAGATGGACTTGGTAACTGAAAGGCTGACAAGACCTTTGGCGATGAAACTATGCGTACAAGTCGATCTCCTGAGCCAGCTTCCCCTATACATAAGGTTAGGTTCTACTATGGATAATGAGAAATATAC
>JAULKM010000001.1:5632362-5643100 GCA_032355605.1 Rubia tinctorum
TCACATTCAACTTATTTTGGGTGCACAAATCTAAATAAATTAAATGTTAATGGTAAAATTAATGAGTAGGATAGAGATAATCAAATGGGGTCCATGAATAGTATAAAGTGATTTCTTACCATTGTGGAGGAGAAAGTGAGTGGTTTCTTAAGTGATTTTTAAATTTAGGTGGAAGAGAGAGAATGAGAAAAATAATATATTTAATTAGTAAGAAACCGGTAGCAATTTCTGCTATTTAACATGGCCTAATAAACTTGAAGTGAACAATTGTCCACAACCTATCCTCAGTGTCAGAGCTTTGAACAAAAATTACTAAATAAAACAATTTTATCATATCTATGATTATTAAAAGGATATAATATAAGGGTACATATTGTGCCACGACTCACGAGCACCCGCGCATGATTCCCCAGGCCCTCGGTCCAACTTGAATTTAATAATATAAAAGTTATACTCTTCGATTCTCTAACAATGATTCACTTTTCTTTTTTGGGATAGTTTTTGAACATTGGATCACTAATTCCACATTCTAGATTATTTTCTAGATTAACATTGGTAAATTCTAGATTATTTTCATCCACTCAATATACTTTTAACTTTTTTTAACGCTTTTTTCATCACTAATTTTTTAAATTCAAGTGTCAAAAGCAATGAAAACAATTTTAAAGAACAGAGGGAGTAGTGACCGCCGCCCCCTAATGCTCAATTAATCTAATCACATTAATTAATTGCTCGTAACTTGAACCTTTGCCACAAAAGGCTACTGTTTTAAACTTTAATCTATACTTTTCGGATTAGTAGATATGATTGTATATTAGGTACATAATTAAGAAGTATTATATCCGCTTCGTTTAGATATTGATCTTATTTGATGAATGAATGATTGCTGGTTGTTAGAATGAGAAGTCAAAATTAAAAAAAAAACTTTTAAAAATTATTACTACTATAATGTTGTCCTAGAATTTATACAAGAAAGAAGAATCAATAGAGAAAATGAGGAAAAAAACTCCTTCATAGTATATCAATAAAATCATGCATTGAATCACTAGAATAAATAGGATAAAATAAATATTTTAAAAAAATTTAGAATAAAGTGCATTCATATTTCTAAGTTATTATTGTATGAGGAAAGACAGCCAAAAGGACCAAGTAAATGTTGTTATTATCCCAATCTCAGATGCTGAATTTAGTAAAGTCATGTGTTGCGCTTTCCAGTTATGGCAACATTGTTAACCACAAAACTATTCAATATTAGCCTCACTTTGTTTTCCACTTTAGGTAACCCTAGGCGTGCAATTCAAATGCTGCTAATGCTACTCACAATAATAACTAATCACCGTTCTTGATGTTCAATTAGTATGAGTAACAAATTGTGATACTTCAGTTTTTTGTTCCATATGGCACCCATATTCCTACAAGAAAAATTATTCTAAAATAATACTCCTCCTAGCATGAATAAATGTTTCAGATTTTTTTTACAAATAAAAAAAACTCCCACCGCCTGTGAAAAGTGCTAGTATTTCTTTAATTATTTTTTACACTAATTTTTAAAACTTTAATATTCTAATCTAGGTTGAGAGGTGCAGGTGACACTAATATCATTAGTAATATGGATATACCATGCTACAAATTAAGACTAATTTAACACTTTGAAAGTATGCTTTAGGTGCTAAAAATGCTAGGTTGGACCTATTGCAACACTTTTATAAGTACTGCCTCGGGCGATGTTGCATTTAGGTCTAACACAGCATTTTTTTAAACATAGATAACATTTTTTCAAATATTTAAGTAACATTTTATACGATATTGTAATATTTTAATAAGCGTTGCCAGAAAAGTGTTACGATATCTCTAATTTGTAGCATTGATAACAAATAAATAAAATGAAAACCATATATTATATCTCATTTTTATTCAATTATGTTTTGATAAAAAGATATAGATAAAGAAATCTTCTTATAAATGTTTATTAACCTGCAATCCATCACAAATTTCCTTTCATCTTGTCCTTGAATTTTAACTTTCATTTCCTCGATTGAACTTATACCTTTTATCACAAATTTATGGGTTAAAAATAAGATAATCTCATCAACCCCTAATAATTTTTTCTCATAATCATGTTCAGATAGAATAATTCATTCATGATAATGCCTTGTTGAGATCTCCCTGAGTGATGGATCTATTATGACCGGAACACCTTTTAAAGACGGAAAATGTTCAACTCTTAGTCGGAATTGCTCTCGAAACTAAATTCCAACACTCAAGTTCGTCATATTAGAAAGTGCACGAGTGTATTATTTGATTAACGTGTAATGACACGTGCATAAAAGAGTAATCACGTTCCTTTTTACGAAGATCTCCAAAATCAACCGACGTAAAATAGATGCACCCATATTTTTTCTTTCTGCAACTACTCGACATTCTTTTCGCAGCTATCATCAATTCCACACCATCACATATATTCTCACAGTTAGTGAAATCCACCGCGGAAAATTAGATGCTGTATTCGACCTATGTTAAACTGCAAAACATATTTGAAATTAATTTCCTACTTCTTGATTAAATCATATTGACTAGGTCAACGAACAAACAAATTGATTGATTGGTCAGAGAAAACGGCTGCCAAAACAGTGCAATTGGGGCTGTGGGTGAAGGGAGGCGATCGAGATGAACCTGTTCTTATTTTTCTGATCTTTCAGAATAAAGATAATTATTCCAAAATTTATCATCAAGTGGTATTCTGTATTTGTCCATTTAATTGTGTCTTACTTCCTTTTTATACTATTCATTGATAATTTTAATATATTACATCATATATAACAATAAATTATAAAAGTTATATATTTTAAAAATATAATGAAGCAATATATCACAGAATAAATTTTATTTTTATTTATTTATAATTTTTACAATTTAAACAATATTAACTTTAATGATGAATAGTGACATAAGACACAATAATAGTTACAGAGTAACAACATTTTGGAAACGCGGAATTATGGTTGTTGACATTAGGAAAGCATACTATTCTGTAAACAGGAAAAATTAAATTGGGACGGTGGGTTGGTTAGCGGCTTTAATTTGTTCCCATTTGAAAATAACAACGTTTTTCTGCTGCATAGTGTATACAGTCAAACCGACTTGTATTGCACAACCCTACTTTGCAATTTGGCTACAAATTCAGGGTAGATAAGAAGGAAAACGAAACTAAGAAATAATGTATTTTTCAGTATTATTATTAGAAATATAATAATAGCGAAGGAGGTTTTTGGAGACCTGATTTTAGGTATTAATAATCATATTAATTAGAGCATTGTCGTTTAAGTAATCGTCTGTAATAATGAGATAAAATAATTTTGTTTACATGAAGAGACGGAAAAAACATATTTTAAAATTTATAATTTTATGGGAATTAAGAATTATTTGAACCTTCGTAAATCAGTATATATATTTTATGATTATCGTCCAAACCATACAGTACCAATTCATATCGAACCGCCCAAATCGAATCAATTCAGGATTCGAATTGGACTAATCCTGGATTGCAATCCCAGCCCGATTCAAAGTGGACTAATAACTTAAACATTTCTTTTTGTCAGCAATTAGAATTTAACTTAATCCGTCGTGACTCAGTCAGAATATCAAAAGAGATTTGCAAGCACGAATGTTGAAAAACAATTAAGGTTTGCAAGTACATCCGTAAACACGAATTTTGAAGAACAATAAAGGTTTGCAATCACAAACTCTACGTTTTGGGATCTGGAATACACCAGAGAGAAAATAATCTCGAAAAATATATTATTAAGAAATATAAAATCTCCAAAAAATACAAGGGGTTTTTAAATACTATAATGAAACCCTGGAATAATAAAAAGAAAGAAATTCGGAATAAATTTTAAAATAAAAAGGAAATCAAATATTACTAAAAAACAGTAAATTACCGTTTTGAAACCTTAAACAACCTCATCGAGATGGTTCCAATGCCTTCGCCCTCGCCTGATTCTGACTCTGAACGCAAAAGTTACGTTTAAAACCATATCTAACATTTACGGCGATTCATCGCTTCTTAAATATTCGCCGACATTCGTCATGCATCAGTCTCCTCCACCTCCGAAGAACTCGACCTAGATTTCTCAACATGATAGAAAATGTCATCCTCATGGTACTCATAAATATCTGCCATGTTAAAAGTGTTGGAAATACTCATAGTATCCGGAAGAGTCACAACATAAGCAGTATCATCAATCTTTCGCAACACCTTAAACGGAGCATACTTACGTGGTTTGAGCTTATTGTATGCACCAAATGAGAATCTCTCCTTGCGCAAGAATACCGTGACGCCATCTCCTTCCTTGAAAACCTTAGGCCTCTTACGCTTATCAGCAGCCTCCTTATTCTTCTTTCCAGTAGCCTCTAAACGAGGCTTAACATATTCCTTGGTCTCCACGATCTCCTTAGCCAAATTTTCTGTCGACTTGCTAACTCCAGGAACCTTTGGTAACTCGACCAAATCCACCACATTCTTCGGAACAGTAGTATGAACAAGAGAAAATGGATACTTTGCCGTAGCTGAATGCACTGCACTGTTATAAGCAAATTCGACCTGAGGTAAAGTCAAATCCCACTACTTCGGCTTCTCATCACAAACACTACGAATCATATTTCCCAACATCATGTCTGTTACCTCAGTCTGCATGTCTATCTGGGGATGGGCTGTAGAACTCTTATTCAAAGCAGTCCTAAACATTGACCATAAAGTAATCCAAAAATAATTGAGGAATTTCGTATCCCTGTCTGAAGTAATGGATCTGGGAACTCTATGGAGACGAACAACTTCCCAATAAAATAGCTTCGCAATATTGGACGCATCAACAGTTTTTTTGCATGCAATAAAATGCGATATATTGGAAAACCTGTCCACCACTACGAACACAGAATCTACACCACATTGGGTACGAGGCAACCCCAACATAAAATCCATACACAAAATTTACCAAATATCTTCAGGAACAGTTAATGGCATATAAAGATCAGTGTTTTGAGACTGACCTTTAGAAACCTGCCAGAGATAACACGTCTTGACAACGGTGCTTATGTCCCTCTTCAGATTCGGCCCACGATACCTCTCCTCCAAACTAGCAATTGTCTTATCTCTTCCCACATGACCGCTAAGACCACCGCCATGTAAATCCTGAATCAGTTTCTCCCTCAACGAAGAGTTAAAGATGTACAACTAATCTCCTTTGAACAAATATCCATCACGAATATGAAAATTTTGCTCCATTAATATTGCCCTCGTTGCACTTCGCCCATATCTCCTTAAATTAATCATCTTCCTTATACAGCTCCTTCGGACATTCAAACCCAACCATCTCTTGTGCCAAAGTGATCAATAAAGAAGCCTTCCTACTCAAAGGATCGGCCACCTTATTCGATCTCTCTGACTTATGCTGAATAATGTAAGGAAACTTCTACAGAAAACTTACATCGAGCATGCATCTTATTAATCATCTTCTGGATATGGAGAACATTCAAAGCCTGATAATCGGTGAACAGATTGAACTCCCTCTGAATCAGGTAATGTTTCTGCTATATTAAAGCCCTAAAACAACCTAGAACTCCTGATCATAAGTACTCCACATCTCCAGAGCTCCCGTTAGTGTCTCACTGGAAAAAAGCCTCTGGTCTCTTCTCTTGGGATAGCACAACTCCAATCCCTACGCCACTGTCATCACATTCTACTTCAAAAACCTTATCAAAACCAGGCATAACTAACATGGGTGCAATACACAGTTTTTCCTTGATCAGGACGAAACTCTGCTACAGCTCAGGACCCCAACGAAATTTTCCCTTCTTTAAACACTTAGTTATAAGAGAAGTCCTATCACTGAAATTCTGAACAAAACGTGTCTAAACGTAGCCAGATCATGGAAACTACATACCTCCGTTACAGACGTGGGTGCTAGCCATTTGCGAATAACACACACCTTATCCTCGTCAACCTAAATTCCATCTTCACCAACAACGAAACCTAGAAAAAGCAACTTGTTGGTGCTAAACGTACACTTTTTCAGGTTAATGTACAACTAGTTTTCGAGCAAAAACTGCCTTAAATGCTCCTATTTTGTCTTACTATAAATCAAGATATCATTAAAGTAAACCACCATAAAAGAACAAATAGAAGGGCGTAAAACCTGATTCATCAACCTCATAAAGGTACTATGGGCATTGGACAACCCGAAAGGCATCACTAACCACTCGTACAATCCATCCTTGCTCTTGAAAGCTGTCTTCCACTCATCTCAGGCCTTATACGAATTTGATGATATCCACTCTGAAGATCAATCTTCGAAAACATCTTCGAACCCGCCAACTCATCAAGCATGTCCTCCAATCAAGGAATGAAAAAATCGATACTTCATAGTAATTTTGTTAATCCCCCTACTATCAACACACATCCACCACTGATTTCCCCTCTTAGGAACAAGAAGAACAGGAAGCGCACAAGGACTCATACTCTCACAAATGAACCATGTTTTCAGCAAGTCTTCAATATGTTCACTTAGAATCTCATTCTCCTTCGGACTCATACGATAGTGTGGGAGGTTTGAAAAGCTAGATCTGGGAACCAAATCAATCTGATGGTGAATATCTTGCATAGGAGGTAACTCACTCGGAAGCTCATTATTAGTTAACTGTTCAAAATCCTCCAAAATTACCTACACTTCCACTGGAATCAGGCATCTTCCTTCTCAGCACTCAGTAACCCCTTCATCATCAAGGGATAAAAATAGTCCGTTTCAGCAATAGCCCCATCAAGCTCCTCTTCACCTCATGTGATAACCAGAAAATTTGACTGCATACTTCTTGCGACATTGTCAAAACGTTGAACATGAGCCATAGCAGTCTTATGCCCGTCCCATGCAAATAACATGACGTTTTCCCGCCCCCTTCTGTGTAACATCATTATCAAACAGCCAAGGTCGCCCCAACAACACATGGAACACATCGATATCCACTACATCACATATCACGTTCTCCCTGTAATGCTTCCCAATTGAAATAGGAACACTACAAGTTAACTTCACCCTAACCTGATTACCATTACTAACCCAACCTAAGGTATAAGGTTTTTCATGAGGCTCAGTGGGTAATTTTAGATATTCAACTAATTTCGTAGAAACAAGATTTTCATAACTACCATTATCAATAATTAAATTGCACAACTTATTATTAATCGAATAGTAGGTTCTGAAAAGATTATTACACTACCCCTCATCCTTGGATGACAACAAAATATGTTGTAACACAGTGCTAACTTTCTCAGTTGTTTTATCTTCGGCGAATTCAGCTCCTTCGTACTCATCTGCTGCATCATCCTCGCCATCTTCTTTCTGAAGAGCCAATTCCTTGATGGGAAAACATTTGACATGTGCTCCACACTACCACAATGAAAACACTTTCACCACGTGGCATGTAATACGGGTTAGGTTGTCTCTACACCGATGCCCTAGCTGGAAACACCCTCTTGTCTTACGACCACCTGAATCACCACCACCAGTACCAAGGTTGGAATCCTTGGTTACCACTATCTTCTTCTTACTCCTGGATGACTCGAAATTGCTCTGGGGCTGAAATCCTTGAACGCCAGAAAAGCTACCACCTCCGCCACGAGAGGAATTCTCCACCATCTCTGCTTTCATGACCAACGTTTGAGCCTCGGTTAGAGTCCACACAGTCTGTAACCCCATTATCTCTTGAATTGAAGGTTTCAGGCCGTTGATATACCTAGCCATCTTCTGATTCTCAGACTCTCCAAGTTCATTGCATTCATTGTAATGTATGAATTCAGTCGTATATTCCTGAACTGACCTTTTTCCTTGGGAGCATTCAATATACAGCTTGTACAAAATCTGGTCGTAATCAGCGGGCAAAAATTGATCCAGCATTATCTGATTCATCTTCCCCCATGATCTGATTGGATTCTTATTCCGTTTGCACCTTGAGTCAGTCAGCCTGGCATACCACACAACAACAATACTCTTCAACTAAACTTTGACCATCTTGACTTGCTTGTCCTCGAGAATTTCCATGATCTTGAAAAATTGATCCACCTCGATCTGCCAATCCAGCAACTCCTCTACACCCATGGATCCATAAAAAAGGAATATCAGCCTTAACCCAGTAATCATGATTGTTTCGTTAATTTCCCTAGTTCATCACAGTTTTTGTGTCGGTTAATTCATCATCCGGACTTGATGAATCATTCGACAACATTCTTCCCTCTCAGATTCCTCCTGGATAATCGCTCACCATTGCTCAGAGTCTTCACTCGCATCGACAATGCCTCCATATGCCTACTTAATGCAGCCAGTGATGCAATAATTGCATTCCCTTCCGCCTTGGTTAATGGTTGATCACTCATTGTGAATCAATGGAAAAGGTCAGGTAAAAGCCTGCTTCGATACCAATTGACGCAGTCAGAATATCAAAAGAGATCTGCAAGCACGAATCTTGAAGAACAATTAATGTGTGCAAGCACAAACCCTAGGTTTAGGGTTATGGAATCCACCAGAGAGAAAATAATCTCGAAAAATATTATTATGAATGATAAAATCTCTGAAAATGCAAGAGGTCTTTAAATAATATAATGAAATCATGGAATAATAAAAAAGGAAATTCGCAATAAATTTCGAAATAAAAAGAAAATACTAAAATACTAAAAAAACCCACAAATTTCCGTTTTGAATCCTTAACGACCTCGTCGAGACGGTTCCAGTGCATCCGGCCTCGTCTGATTCTGATTCCAAACGCAAATGTTACGTTTAAAACCGTATTGAACATTTACGTTGATCTATCGCTTTTTAAATTTTTGCCGCCATTCGCCCTGCATCACGTCGACAAGCACACGTTTCTTTCAATAGTTGTCGTAGACATCTTGTTTACGAAAGCTACAAATTCAAAGGCCAAAACTACATTATTCTGAACTCGACAAGAAACTTGGTGAAAAAAACCAAATATTCTTAACAATAATTGTGTTTTGTAAAGGTTGCAAGCGAGTGAGCTAAATAATTCTTACTTCTAGGAACCCAAGAGGGACCTTGAAGCGAAAGTCTACGAAATTTTTGTTGGATATATTGAGCTCATAATCTGAGTGCAAATCGATGAAAGTTCCTCGTCTCCTCGCAACATGCTAATTACACCTAATGCATTCGCTATCACTACTCCATTTGAAATATTGAGTTTTTACGCTAAGATCAATGTTTCTTCCAATGCCGAGGACTCCTCATAAATTGGGTTTGTCACTTTCGAAATTCTCCTGGCTAAGGCGCGATAAAAGTTTTTGCCCCTATCATATGCCACTACGCCTATACTCATCGGCCACTCTATCAATCCCGCATCAAAGTAGAAGTGATACGTGTCATCTGGCAGCTATAATAACTTATCTAGAAGTAGTGACGGATACATCCCCCCTGTCTAATTATTCGTGGACTTGAATTGCGCTAAACTCGCAATTACCATCGATGACAACACATGTATGCAACTGCGTGAATATTTGGTGATTTTTTTGGAACCAAATACCATCGCAAAACATGATTATCAACTCATGTGATTCCTCCTCTTTGTTCTTGAGCAGCTCTCGAAACCATACATTCCCTCGAATGATTTGTTGAGCTTTTATTTCGTCACTTAGACCAGTAGTTACAACTAAAATGTTTAGTTGTAACTCGTGTTTGACACCTGACAAATTTACATCAGATTCTCACTTACAACTATATAATCACCACATAAAAAATCATCTTAAACTGATGCATTGTACTCCCTCCGTCCCAAATCTATTTGAACTGTTCCATATTTGGCACGTCCCAACTAAATTTGCCTCTACACTTTATTTAGCAAACTTTGCTCATAATTTAATTGGATTGACCCCCTTTTTGTTTGAAATTCTAGGTCAAAATAATCCACCGATTCCAAAAGCAATAGCCCAGCCTCACTGTTACATCACCTTAACTCATTAAATAACCTGAAGCAAAAATTTTTTTTTGCTCTTTTCTCTCTCCAAACAGAGATGAGACAGAAGGAGAAGGAGTAAAAGGAATTTTCATTTCAGCACAATAAAATTAAGGAAACTGCAAGCAACAAACTATTTAATATTATTATTTTTTCTTTTCTTCCGACAACCTTAATTGAATATTTCCTTCTCCCATCTTTAAACATGAAAAGATGGAAAACAAACTTTTCTTTTCTTTAACATTTTTTTTTGTTTAGTATATTTTTTCTATCATCACTGATAAATGCAAAAGATTGATGATACTGAGAGTGAAAATTGATAGAAAAATGCATAGTAAATGATGTGAACTCTAGTAGATGAATAAATTACAAATCATCTTCCTTAAGTGTTACACCTAATTATGGATATATTTTTATTTTCAATGATGTCACATCAGTCACTATGTAATTTCACTATAAATTTTCACTCTTTTTATCATTATAAATTTCACTATAAATCTTCCTATGTTACTTCGAATTATCTCTTCCACAACGAAAGGTAGCAACTGGTGTAAAACTCGTTTGTCTGAATTTACACGTGAGAAGTTTGCAAGTCCGAATTCACAAATGAAAAAACTGGTTTTACCGTTTTAGCCGATTTAATCCTTAAGCCTATGTTTCAACGTAGGTTAACCTAACCAAGTATGTAAAGTAAATAAATGCAAGACACACAACTTGGTTACGCAGT
>JAULKM010000001.1:5644063-5655822 GCA_032355605.1 Rubia tinctorum
CCCCCTTGCACCCCCCCCCCCCCCCCCCCCATGCTATGGTGCATACTTCTCTTCTCTCCATTCTCTTAAACTATGCATGTTTATCAATGTCTCCAATGAATTACCCTACATTAAGGATTCACTCAAACTCGATCGAGTTGATGTTGCTCTGATCAGTTGTCACTTCAGGATTTTCAATGAGTACCTGCAATTCACGGACCTTTGGAGCTTTTTTGGCGGGGTCTGATTCACCAGCAACATCATTGTAGATCATGTCATCTTCCATCAACTTCTCCCATAGCATGAAACACCTTCGAGTTATAACTTGAACACCTGTGAATTATATTGGAAACACCT
The DNA here is from genome assembly GCA_032355605.1 of Rubia tinctorum. Taxonomy (NCBI): domain Eukaryota; kingdom Viridiplantae; phylum Streptophyta; class Magnoliopsida; order Gentianales; family Rubiaceae; genus Rubia; species Rubia tinctorum. The sequence continues at coordinate 5,644,400 of JAULKM010000001.1, forward strand.
ACAAGAAAAACATGAAATACCTAGAATTAAACTTGAAGCGCATGTAAGTTACAAGTGAAGCACCAACAAGCATAACATTAAGTGCCTACAAGCATAACTTTAAGCACCTACAAGTAAAACTTTGAACACCTACAATATACTTTATGAACTTGTATTTTATACTTGAAGTATCTTCAAGACATATATGAAACACCTACGATCATAATATGAAATACATACAAGTTAACTTGTAGCATCTGTAAGTTATAAGTGAAACACCTACAAGCATATATTTAAATACCTAAAAGTCACACTTTAAGCACATTCAAGGCACATACGAAGCACCTACGAGAATAATATGAAGCACTTACAAGTATATTATGAAACTCCTAGAAGTTAAACTTGAAACACCCATAAGTTATAAGTGAAACACCTAAAAGCATAACTTTAAACACCTACAAGTGATGGTTTAAGAACTTGTATGCTACACTTTAAGCACCTACATGAGATATACGAAACGCCTACAAGCCTAACATGAAGCACTTTCAAGTTAAACTTGAAGCACCTATAAGGTATAAGTGAAGCACCCACAAGCATAACTTTAAACATATACATGTCATACTTTAAGCACCTATATTCTATAGTTGAAGCACCTTCAAGACATATATATAGATATAAAGAAACTCTTATGTATAAGTTTTCCAAGTTGTTATTGAAGAACCTATAATCAACATGTGAAGCACCTATAGGCTATACTTTAAGCACCTACAAACTATACTTCAAGCACCTGAAATAACAACTCATAGCCTTATTAGAGGTTCAAAACATGGCCAGAAATTGCAACTGGCTTGGTTAATGTATACTGTAAAAGTGGGAGCTTAGGTTCTGGCTATAATATCTTCATTGGAATGCAATTGAATAAAAAGGACATTGTACAACATATAGTGCTTGAACTACATCGTACATGTGCTTTTACTATAGCCTGTAGGTGCTTCACCCATGTCGATTCCAGACTTCATATCTAAACCATTCAGAGATATGCCTGCATCAAGAAAGTCCAACACCAAGCAAATGATCAAACCCACAACAATTGCATCTGGAAAAAAAAATCCAAAAACCTCTTTATCAAATACACTCAATCAACAACTAGAAATCAATGAATTCCAAGCAACCAAATATGGTTCAGACATTCGCTTGAGCACCTGACGTGCAATCCAAACACAACTAATTCTATAGTAGAACCCTATCAGAGTAGTCTGTAATCACAAAAATATTTTCTAAGAGAAATTCATGTACAAATATAACATAAGATGCATCCTTTATGGCAACAAAATATCACTACTATAGAAGCTCTACTCAATTAGGAATTGAAAAAAAATGCATATTCATTTTCACTCTGAAGGTCATACCAATGCATTTTTTATAGTCATGACAGAAAGTGTTCAAAACCTTTTTATTCAGATCTAATGAAATTACCAAAGCTCATATTCTACAAAAACAAGAATAAAATTGACAATTAGGCTAAAAGAAATTGATGAACTCAAATCAACTAAATATCACATAATTTGAACATTAATCTCCAGCGTAATTTTAAGTTTAAAACTAACTACCTTGGGTTGAACATAGAGGTGATTAACAGAGCAATATTTGTAGGAAAGAAAAGATCGGCCATTTTAAGATTGAACCTGATCATAGCCCTGTGTCCGGACCAAGGATTGAAGGTGTGAATCGATTTGATATGTCAAACCTTTGATTGGGAAATCCTACAGTGTTGTTGTCGTCGGGAGGAATGCATGATGGTGAATAGAGCGATGGTAGCCGTTGTATTGGAAAGTAGAAAGGGATTAGTCCATTGCTGAAGGTTTCATTTTTTTTCCAGAAATTGGAAGGGTGACCCGGTTAACCCTCGATTTCAGTAACACAACAAATTGTAGCCATCAGATGACATAAATTGATGGCCCATATTTATTCTCATATATGATGTTGTTCCCAATTCTATCTATATATATGTAGAGAGAGAGAATTGAGATCATGTGAGAAAACATATGTTAGATGAGAACACCCACTTATGTGAGAACTTATCCTGGCCATCAATATAGATAAATCAAGTATTGAGTTTTGTTAAAAAAATCTACATTAAAACTAATTAATTTCCTGAAGTATCGGTTACGTTTTTCATTCTTCAATAGGGAAAAGTTGATGTTAACGAAAATTTTGGTTCCGATGGAGCCACCGTGTTCCATTGCACTGTCTCTAGTGGTTCCACAGTAGCAGAAAATGTGGTGAGAATTCTGAGCGTATTATCATCGTTACGAACGGAAAGAGGTTGTAGACCTAGTAAGCCCACTTAAGAACACGAACAATTCAAGAAGGAAGATGATGATGATGTCGCACCATTGTAGCACTTCATAGGAATCTCACGGCCGCTGCTGCCTCCGTCGTCATCCTCCGTCGTTCTGCCAAGGCCACGAGTTTCGATAAACCCAGTCGAAAAGTCACTTCCTTTATGCAGCTTTGGCAGCAGGCGTCACCCCTAGTTCAACTCCGATACAATTTCTTAACCTGGTATGTTACTCATTTTAATCTCACATCAACAGTTGTTAATGCACGTATCCTGTTTGATAATTGCTTAACCTGGTATGCAATTCCTTTTAATCTTACATAGATATTTTCTTATGCACGTAACTTGTTTGATATTTGTCTTTATGCCTATATGTATGTATGATTATTCACGTGAGACAATTTTATTTTTTCCTACTTGAATTTTCCATTTCGGAGAATTTTGTTGTTTTGGATTAATGCATTCTTTCATCTGCCTGTATTAAATTTCAGAATTGTTGAATATCTTGTGTGGAATGAATGCTTTGGCCTCTCTTATCACCTACTGTGGGCTGCATATTGTAGGATTTATAGATAGGGATGAAAAATAGTGAAATAACGTTCTCGGTCAATGTTGGTTGTAGGAACCATCTCACTCATTTGTGTCTGTTTTGATTGTGTGAAGGGTGATAGTGGAATTTTCTTTAAATGTACGATTTGACTGATAAAATGGGGTTGAAATAGACTTGTACCGATAAAGAGAGCTTCTTCTAGTTGTACTGGAAGTCTAAGATTTAGCCTAAAGGTTGAGAAGAAGAAGGAAACAGAGTTGTTTTAGGATATTTAGACCTCTGCTTATAGTTGTATTGGTAGTCTGAGGTTTAGACCTCTGCTTATTTAGCCTAGGGTGAGCAAAAGCACCAGATGTTTCCTTATGCAATTAGGAGTTCAACTTTTGTTTATTATGTTGGGAAAACGCTAATTTATGCAGGGTTGGATTACATGACAAGTTGCAGCAGGTAATGCTAAGTGATAAGCAAAAATATGTGGACTTTTTGGGAAAACAGTTCTAGAAGATCATTTAAAGGGTAGAAGCCACCTTCTTTTTCCAAGTTGAGAAAATATTTAATCTTTTTTTTGCCTCCCTTAGGGTTTGACTTATTGTAAGTATGTTCCTTTTCTGTGTTTACTCTGCGTTGAACAAGGCATATCAGAACCTCATGGAACATAGATGGTATAGTTACTTAGCTCAATCAGGTATCACATGCCTTGCAACTACTTCTACATTATAAAAAATGATATATGGACTTAATTATCTTAAGATCTGATCTAATGCATAAGTTTCTTAAACTTTTTGCAGCTAAGAAATCATAATCTGTGTTTCATGTAAATTGCTTTGTTACTCACCTTTGTACCTTATTGTTTCAAATGGAAAAAGATGCATGGCTGTTAGAATTTTTTTTCGAGGTCAATAGAGGCAAATCATAATCGACACCTACGGAGTCTCATAATCTCTGTCTTGTCATTTTGTAATTGGTGGACCATATGGAAATGCTGGCCTCATTGCAAGGAAGATCATTATCGACATCTACTGAGGCTTGGGTGCACACATTGGTGGTGCCTTCTTGGGAAAGGACCCGACCAAGGTGGACAAGATTGGTGCCTACATCGTTAGACAAGGTGCGAAGAGCATTTTGCAAGTGGACTAGTAAGCCGGTGCATCGCTCAGGTGTCCTACGCCATTGATGTCCCTGAGCCACTCTCTCATGGCAGTCACTAAGCATGATGCAGAAGTATACATATATTGACCCAAATAACTTGGTGATTAGATTATAACTTGTATGTGCTTCAATCGTTTCTAGTAAAGGCTTCAGATGTAACTAATAGGTGTTTCTTTTAGAACTTATGTGTGCTACGAAAATAACTTGGTGCTTAGAATATAATTCATAGGTGTTTCAATTGTACTTGTAAGTGCTTCTAATGTAATGTATTTTTTTTATAACTTGTGTGCTTTAAAAATAGCTTGGTGCTTAGAGTATAAATCATAGGTGTTTCAATCAACGCTTGGAAGTGTTTCAAATGTAATTTGTAGGTGTTTATTTTATAACTTGCGTGTTATTTTCACTCTTTCACTTTGTGAGCATGAGAACACATCACCCATAACTTTGCACAATAAATAGGAACACATCAAAACTTTGCACGATAAATAAAAACACATCACTCTTTCACGTCACGAGCATGGGGCACATCACCCATCAATTTGAACAACAATAAGGGAATATATCACCCTTTCACTTTGCAGGCACGGGAACTCACACCCATAGTTTTGCACAACAATAAGGGAACACGTCACCCTTTTGCTACATAAGCACATCCTTCGCTTTGGACATTCCCAAGGACATAACTCCTTTGTGTTTATGGAAGGATGACACATTGCACACTACTTTGCAGTAAAATTGGAAACCACCTTACCAACCCACACGCATGGTAACATTCAACTCATAGTTTCGTTCCAAAACGAAGAAACAATACTCACATTAGATTAGTATCATTCAAGATAATTATATAGCATTTTTAGTCCGCAAGACATAAAAAAAAAACATATTGTAGTCCTGAATATAATATTTGATTAAAATTAAACGAGCAATTATCATCTATTACAATAGGTCTGCGAGGTTAATTAGCCACATAATAGTTAGCCATACGACAAAATTTCTCTCCAAATACTTCTTGGCCTCAAAGTCCTCCGTTTTGAAGAAGGACATTAGTAACATCATCCAATGGCATCCGAAGTCTTTCTACGACTATTGGGAGAGCTTCAAGAAACTTCTCGCAAGTTGTCCATACCATGGCTATTCGGATGGGGATCTAGTCTACTACTTCTACAATGGTCTTCTTGATTAAGACCAACGGAAAGTGAGGGGTAGCATATGGTGGTTCTCTTGGGACCAAGTCTGCATCGGAAGTTATGGACCTTTATGAGGAGTTATTCGAGGAGTTGAGAAACTTTAGCTCGAGGGCCGATTTAAGGAGGAAAAAACCCCCCGCCATGCTAATACTTCTTCCAACCATGGAAAGCTTGAAGACCAAGTGTCAAATCTTACTTTGATGGTCAAGGCATTGATGACTTAATCCGGGGAAAAACCTCATGTCAAGACTTGCAAGATTTGCTCTTCCCCGCATCCTACGGACTCATGTCCCACTTTGCAAGATGATTATATGGAAGAAGTGAGTGCCATGGGGTGGCAAGGAAGCCAATGGTATCAAAACCAAGGGTAGCAAAATCAAGGGTGCCAGGGGTACCAAGGAGGAGGAGGCTACCAAAACCGGCCATACAACGCGGCTAACCAAGTGCATCTAAAACTTCGTTATGGGAATGTACAAGGCGGAAAAAATGTTCAACCCTACCGCCCTCCTCAAAAATCATACCGACCACCGCAGCCACAATACCCCAGAGTTGATGATATGCCCCCTAATTAAGACAAAAGTTTGGGGATTTTGAAGGAGGATATCATGCAATCTCATGGGATGTTGGCAATTTGTGCGGACAAGAATGAGGAGTACCAGGAGAAGACCGACTCTAGCATAAAAAATCTAGAGATGAAAATGAGTCAAATGACTCAAATCTTGAGTCTAATGGAGGCTAGAGATTCAGGAAAACTTCCATCTCAACCGGAGCTCAATCCCAAAAAAATGCAAATGCTATCACTTTGAGAAATGGTAAGGAGGTTGGTGACTCCCCGAATGAGGAAATTGTTGAAACCAAACTTGTGGTGTTTGATGTATTGGTAAAGGAAGTTGATGAAGAAGACGATAGAATCGCCAAAGAAAGGGTGAGGAAGGGAAAGGATAAGGAAATGGAAATCGCCATTGAAGCATCAACACCCATTTCTGCACCTTCATCTCCTCCTCACAAGAAAGCAAAGGTGGTGGAAATACCTCCATATAAACTGGAACCACCTTTTCCAAAGGCTTTGAAAGATAGGAGGAGGAAGGACAACAACAAGGACATCTACGGAGTCTTTCGTAGATGTGAGGTAAATATTCTGCTCCTAAATGCCATTGAACAAATTCCTAGTTGTGCAAAGTTTCTCAAGGAATTATGTATTGTGAATAGAAAGCAAAGGGCCCAAAATAAGTTTAAAAAAGAAAAAAAAATGAGCATGTTTTCACTTTGTGCAAAAGAGAGTTACCACCTAAAAGTGGCGATCCCGGTATGTTTACCATCCCTTGTATGATAGACAACACTCATTTTGAAAAAGCCATGCTTGATTTAGGTACATCCATAAATGTGATTTTTTATTCTTTGTATGAGCACCTCAAATTAGGTACATTGCACAAAACCGGGGTGGTTATCCAATTGGCCGATCGTTCTAGTGCATATCCCAAAGGGATTGTCGAGGATGTATTGGTTAAAGTGGATTCCTTAATATTCCCTCGTGGATTTCTATGTATTAGATATGGAGCATGATAAATATGCCGCTCCAATTTTGTTGGGGAGGCTATTTTTGAAAACCTCTAAGACAATGATTGATGTGCACAATGGTACCCTCAGTATGGAATTTGATGGTATTAAAGTAGAGTTTAACCTAAATAACTCTATGAAATATCCTAATGAAGAATATGCTTGCCATGCTTTAGATGTTATAGCAGATATGGTGCAAGGTGTTTTTGAATTGAGTGGGGATAATTCCTTGTTAGTTTCTCTTGAATGTGATAATCATGATGCATGCAGCGTTTATTAAATGAGTGCTAACTTGAAGGAAAGCTTTTAGGACTTGAATAAGTATCCAAAGATGGATTCAGATCATCTTCCTTTACCTTTGGATGAGTCCAAGAAACTGAAACTCTTGACATCAATGAAAAAAGCCCCATTGAGTGAGCTTAAGCCTTTGCCAAGTGACCTTAAGTATGCATTTGTTGGGGAAGGGAAAACACTCCCGGTTATTATTTCAGGCAAACTTACCAAGGAGCAAGAGGAGAAGCTAATGGAGGTTTTGGGAAAAATAACGAAGAAATTGGACGGACTATTGCAGACATCAAAGGTATTAGCCCGTCCACTTGCATGCACCGAATCTTGTTGGAGGAGGATGCAAAACCCATTAGACAACCTTAACATCGTTTGAATCCTCCTATGATGAAGGTGGTGAAGGCGGAGATCTTTAAATTGCTTCAAGTCGGAATGATTTATCCAATCTCGGAGAGCAAATGGGTAAGTCTAACATAGGTGGTGCCAAAGAAGAGTGGGGTGACGGTTGTGGAAAATGATAAGGGGGAAATGGTTCCCACTCGCTTCCAAAATGGGTGGTGCATATGGATTAATTACCAGAGGTTAAATACGGTAACCCGGAAGGATCACTTCCCGTTACCTTTCATCGACCAAATGCTCGAGAGGCTTGCAAGTCACCCACTTTTTGGATGGATACTCGGGGTATTTTTGAGCGGTCATTGCCCCGGAAGACCAAGAGAAGGCGACCTTCACATGCTCCTTTGGTACGTTTTCTTACCGATGCATGCCTTTTGGGGTATGCAATGCCCCCGCCACTTTCCAAAGGTGTATGGTAAGTATTTTCTCAGAATTTGTTTAAAATTTTGTTGAAGTATTCATGGATGATTTTACTGTTCATGGTAATTATTTTGATAATTGTTTGGAAAATTTAGCACAAGTTCTAAAGGGTTGCATTAAGACTAATCCTGTGTTAAATTCTGAGAAACGTCACTTTATGGTAGAACAAGGTATTGTCTTAGGCCATATTATCTCTTCTAAGGGTATTGAGGTAGACAAGGCGAAGATAGACACAATTCAAATCCTACCTTATAATACTAATGTTCGCGAAGTGCTTCTTGGCCATGCAGGATTTTACCGTAGGTTAATCAAATATTTCTGAAAAATTGCATCTCCTTTGTGCAAGTTGTTACAGAAAGAGGTGGAATTTGTGGTGGATAAGGATTACCAAGAGTCCTTCAATTCATTGAAGGAGAAGTTAGTCTCTGCCCCTATTATCCAACCTCCGGATTGGTCCTTGCCTTTCAAAAGGTGGGGAGGTTACCTCACGCTATTTACTATGTATCCATGACTCTCAATGAGGCCCAAAGGAACTATTCCACCACTGAAAAAGAACTGCTTAACGTGGTATTTTCCTTAGAAAAGTTTTGATCCTATTTGTTTGGTACCAAAGTTATTGTGTACACTGACCATGCAGCTCTCTGTCACTTGATGATGAAGAAAGAGGCTAAACCAAGGTTGATTCGATGGATTTTGGTTTTTGGGTGAGTTTCATTTGGAGGTTCGAGACAAGAAGGGCACCGAAAACCTAGTGGGAGATTATTTGAGCCGTTTGGTTCGATACCAAAAAGCTTAGGTAATATAACCGAAAATGGATCATGTACGGGAGGAGTTTCCCGATGAACAATTGTTTGCAATTGGGAACCTGTCATCGTGGTATGGTAACATTGTAAATTTTCTTATTTCTGGTAAATTCCCTCCTCATTTACTAAAGCTCAAAAGGATAAGCTAAGGAGTGATGCTAAGCGTTATGTGTGGGATGATCCCTTTTGTGAAAACTTTGTTCTGGCCAAATGGTTATGAGATGCATTCCCGATTGTGAATTACCTTCAGTTTTTGCTTTTTGTCATTCATATGCATGTGGCGGTCATTTTGGAGCAAAGAGAACCGCTAGGAAAGTTCTAGAAAGCATTTTTTATTGGTTTGATCTGAACAAACATGCATACTCTTTTTGTAAATCTTGTGATAATTGTTAGAGAATAGGGAATATTTCATCTCGAAATGAGATGCCTCAAAAAACCATACTATATTGTGAAATTTTTTATATATGGGCCATTGATTTTATTGGACCTTTCCCTAACTCTTGTGGCTTTACATATATTCTTCTTGTTGTTGACTATGTTTCAAAGTGGGTTGAAGCAAAACCCACTAGGACTGATGATTCAAAAGTAGTTATAGATTTCTTAAAGGATAGCATCTTCTCTAGGTTTGGGATCCCTCGAGCCTTGATTAGTGACTGTGGCACCCATTTTTGTAATCAAACAATCGAAGCCCTTTTGAAGAAGTATGGTGTCACACATAAGACTTACACCACCTATCACCCATAAACTAATGGCCAAGCTGAAGTTTCCAATCAGGAAATCAAGTCCATCCTTCAAAAAATGGTTAACCCAAATTGGAAGGATTAGAGTTCTCAGCTGAATGATGCCTTGTGGGCATATAGGACGGCATATAAGACACCAATCATCATGTCACTATACCGGCTGATTTTTGGGAAGCCGTGCCATTTACCAATTGAAATAGAGCATAAAGCATATTGGGCAGTCAAGAAGTTCAACCTTGACATAGATAAAGCTGGTTTGCATAGGAAGCTGCAATTGTAGGAACTGGAGGAGATGAGAAGGGAGTCCTATGAAAACGCTGAGATTTATAAGGAGAGAACGAAGGCTTTGCATGACAAAATGATTAATAGGAAGGAATTTGACATATGTCAAAAGGTCCTTCTATTTCAATCTCGCCTTCGTCTTTTTCTAGGTAAACTGAGGTCACGGTGGATTGGACCTTTTGAAGTGGTGAAAGTTTTTCCACACGGTGCGGTGGAAATTTTAGATCGACCTAAGCCCAACTCCTTCAAGGTGAATGGGCAACGTTTGAAACTTTACCACGAGAGCTTTGTACCGGAAAAAGGAGAAAATGTTGATCTTCTTGATCCAACATGTGAGTGAACTCAGAGAAGGAAGGTAAGTCGTTCCCACGACGTTAAATAAACTTGGTTTTGATTGTCCAGAGAATTATTCATGATTTTCCTTTGATTTTGGTTTAATCTCAATTTCTGTCATTATTGTCTTCGTGTTTTCGCTTTGGTTTTGTTACGGTGGTGTTTTGATGTGATTTTGCAGGAAATAAGAAGTGGAGAAGGCTTGAAAATTAGTGAGTTTTGAATATTTTTGAAGGATGAAACCCCTATCTGTCGCGAGCGCGATGGATCTGTTGCGAGTCGCGACAGCATCCGTCGAGAGTCGCGACAGGCACGTCGTGAGTCGTGACAAACAGGGCAACTTTACAACTTCCAAGTTCAAACATTTGCGAGCGTGATGGAGGCGTCGCGAGTCACGACATAATATTGCGAGTCCCGACAGCCCCATCGCGAGCGCGATGGAAATCAGGTAAGAATTCTCAATTTTGCAACTTCCAGACAAGAACATTCGCGACTCGCGACATGTCCGTCGCGAGTAGCAAGTTGCAACAATAACCATCGCGCTCGCAACGCCAGACGCCTATTCAAATTTATTTTGGGTTAGCGCCGCGATTCGCGACACTCCTATCACGCTCGTGACGCTGGAGTATAAAAGAAAAAAATGGGCAGAACAGTACTTCGACCCATTTTGCTTCTCCGTCGCGCCGATTTTGTTTCTCCGCCTTTCTCCGCTGCTCTCCGCCACTCACTCTCGGCCGGATTAGCTATAAACCACCACTATTTCATCTCCCCCACACCTATTTTCCACCATTTTTTCCCCAAATCCATCCACCTCAACCCAAGAACCCAAAACCCTAGATTTTTGGGGATTTCTAAATTTTGGTTCGATTTTGTTGTGGATTCGTTCAATTCACCGTTCTTAGCTTCAATTCGGTAACATTATTCAATTTCATACTTTTTAATTTCTTTGTCATTTTCAATTCATGATTTGTGATAATTTAGGAAATTTTGAAGAATGTTAAAGTTTTGTGATTCATGTGAATTGATGTTGTAAATAGTTTTTATTGGATTGATATGGATGATGTGAATATTAGTATGGAATTTTTTGCTGTGATTTTAGTTAGAATTTTGGGTTGTTAGTATGATTGCGGACTGATAATTTTGGACTGTCATTTTAACTGTGGCTATTATAATGTATCCTGATTTTGGCTGTAAATTGTGATAAATTGTGTTGTGATTTTGACGGAGATTTTAGCTTAGCCCTTAGGATGTAAATTGGGTCGTTGTTTTGATAATGACTGAAATTATGGCTGTCATTCTAGATGTAAATTTAACTTAGGTTCTGTGGGAGGTCGTCGCCGTACCTCTCAAAAATACAATTTATAAGCCCTATATGCTCACTAAATACAACTAAGTAGATAG
>JAULKM010000001.1:5657404-5676114 GCA_032355605.1 Rubia tinctorum
TTACTCAGTGATTTGAGAAGCTTCTTAGGATCTGAACAACCATCTTGAAAGCTCTCCGCGATAGCAATGTTGTGAAGAATCTAAAATAACAAACATTTTTAAAAGCATCCGTGAGTTCAAATAAGAGACATAATTACAGCTGCTTTATAACTTTAGCTAAAGTTTCTGAAGGTTTCATCAAAAAACGTACTCAATCACCAACAACAAAAATTCAACATATGTGGATACAGAAAAAGGAAAGTACCGACAGAAGGTACATAAATGTAAGACAATAATCCCTCTCCGGGGGAAAACCTAAGGAACATTACAGATAACACATGAGAGCTGGCTCAATCCAATGAGTAGATCCATAAATACATTGAACAAAACAAATTTATTGAAGAAAACAAAGTGGTATCGGATTTTGCAATTCTATTTATTTCCCAACTACGAGACAACTCAATAATCCCAATCAAGCTGGACAGCATCTAGGCATCTAGCTAACAAAACACTTCCAAACACAACCAAGAAGATGCATAATAAGCAATAGACATAGGGTGTGTTTGGCAGAGCTGTGCTTATTAGCAAAGCTGACTTATTTTGAAAGCAGAGGGTGACCAGCTTCTGCTTTCCCCTGAAACATAACTTTTGCTTTCAAAATAAAAAGTTTTTAAGCACTTTATCAAACATTAAAAAGCGTTTTGCTTATAAGCAAAGCAGCTTATGAGTTCTACGAAACAGAGCCATAGAATAAACAATCATGATGCTATTTAAGGAAAGTCAAATTTCAAGTGCAAGAGAAAATCCCAAATTCCCCAGTATTTTAATTTTGGTGTGAATACAAAGAACAAAACATCCATTGTTTTCTAAAATTCAAAATAACATTTTGCAGAAAATAAGCTTGATGTGATTTATCAATTCGATACAGTTCTTATCGTGCATCAGTAAGACAAACATAAAGCTCTAGATAGGACATCAAGTTTTTATCATCATTTATGCAACACTCAGAATTAGAAGTCTGTCACGTGTAAAAATAAACAAACATAATATAGCTACAAGCACCTTTACTGGGGGGAAGAGATTACATATCTAAGCCTCCTCAGAGCCCGGTATAGGCCAATCTTTCAGCTTTCAGTTCTACTTTCCAATGGTCTAGGGTACAGGAATCAACTTAAATTCATATCTCAAAAATAGACACTCATCCTCCTGTTTTAAATCCTTCATCAGTCTCCGGGCTCCCCTAATTAGTCAAGTTTTAATTCCACAACAATAAAGCTTCCACTTACAACCAGTCTCCAGTCTCTCCTGATTATTCAAGTTTCATTTCCAAAATAAAAAACTTCTACTTGCATCCATCAGGCAGAGTGGGGAAAGAACATCATTACCACTTAGCTAAAAAAATTCAAGTTTTACTCTGAAACTGCCTAGAGCTCATGCTAAATCCTAAATAAACTTCATCATACCCTTAGTCAATTATTAACTAACCAAAGGACACTCCTATGCAGTAAAACCCAAATATGGCCAATTCACTTCGAGAAGCTCCTATTTAGTTCAAACCCTAAATTAAGCCAACAAAAGACAGCAGCAAAAGAAACAAGAATTCAAAAGAATTAACCTTCGGATCGTTCTCTTTCTTCTGCAACAGCATCTTCAACAAGTTGACACAATCCACAAACTTCCCGGCCTGAAAAATCAGCGCCGCTTCTCTAGCAAGTCCCGCGGTCACAGATAGAGCCACATCGTCCTCCGTCGCGCGCGGAGAGGCCGCAATCGGCGACAAAGCGCCCTCGCGGCTACTACTGTTGTTCTCCGTCACCGCCGTTACCGGCGAAGAAGAAATCGAATTGGAATCCATTTCTTCCTCACTTCGCAAGAACAGATCGAGTAAACCGAACTGAGATGAAAACGAAACCGCAACGAAATGTAATGAAGCCAATCCAAAAACCCTAACAGTTGCTACTTGAAAGTTAAAACCTCCGGCGCGCCCCGCTCTCTTTAATTTATTCCACACATTTGAATCTAAATTACGGATTTTGCTATACAAAAAACCCTAGAAATTACAGATACAGGCACGAACACGATTTATCCCTGCATATAAATACTAAACACCTCGAGCTGTGTGTGAATGTATCGATTTAGACTCAATTTGATTACGGGGAGAAATGTAGAGAGAGAGTATTTTGGTTGGGAGGGGCCGAGGGGCTTGGGTCGGATGGGGGGTGGTGGGAGGGTTGGGTTTCTGCTTTGATGGGGCGTATATTTTCTTTTTCCTTTTCCTTTTTCCTCCCTCAAGTTTTGAATAATCACAGATCCATCCTCAATTTTCTCTCATTTAGATTCAAATGCTTTGACAAGTCGGAGGTAGAGGTGTCAGTGGGGCGGAATTTGATGGAAACTCATAATGCTCGGAACTTACAAGATGAAGAACTTTGCTGACTTAGGATGTTATGGTTGCGGTCGTCGTTCAATAGAGTTTCAGTCGTTGTCTCACATATCACAAGTTGTCAAATCTCAATGACCTTCTGACACATTTCAATGGGACGGACAAGGAAGAAGATTTGTTTGGAATGAAACAAGGATGGAAAAACATTTGTGTCCACCATGAGAGGGATGGATTTGGGATGGATTTTAGGTTTTTCGGCTGCAGTCTCCATCTTCTCATTAGCATTGGCTCCCATTTGTATCTACGCAATAAGTGTAATTCCATACACGTTAGCATGTATTATATATCAATGAATTTTACGCAGACACCTTTGTTCTTATGTATTCTTAGGTAAGGATGGATAACATGGATTGAGATCCATGAGAATTAGTGGGGTGGAAATTATTTTACTTTATACCTATTAGGAAGATAATGATTTGCATTTTTAACTCATCATGGGTGATTAAATGGGGATTAGTGTGATATTCTTTGGGCGAGAAGAACGATGAGAACAACATGCTTGGTTGGCCCTCGTGACATGAATCTATTGGAATTAGGTCACACTTTTATGACCATTTTATTTTTATCAAGTTCGAATATATACATATGTAATGGATTTGAAGTGGGTTTGAATTTTAATTTCAGTGCACGGTTTAATCTTAGGCAGTAAATTAATTTTCGTTTGTGATTAGTCATTACTCTCGAATCTAATTAAAATACTTATCATATTTTAACAAAAAATCTATGCACCTCAAGATTGATTTAGATTTAATTTAATTTTGGAGAGAAAACGAATCGTGAGAGGGTAAGTGAGAATCTAGATGGACTGAGGGGGTATTTGTACATGTATTTTGGTTGGATGGGGTAGAGGCCTCAGATTGGGGGTGTAGGGAGGTTCGGTTAGTGCTTTGATTGCGCATCTATTTTTTCCATTTTTTTTCGTCCTTCAATTTTTAGATGAATCACAAGTCGATCCTTAAGTTTTCACACAATTAACTTATAATCCTCTGTTAAGTTAGAAGTACAGGTGTCGATAGACATGGTTTTCTTTTCCTTTTTCTACCAAAATTCATGAGGTAGTCCATTTGGCTGACATACTATTGTTGTTGCACTAGTATCAGTTGAGATTGTAACCTAATAACTCAAAAGTAAATTCTATGCAACAATATTTTCCATTAAGCAAAAAAGTAATCAAGAAATAACTTTATTGCGTGAGATTACATTGTTACTGTGTGTCTCCTTCAAAACAATCTTCAGCCTTGATCTGGTGAGTTCATCTCAGTTGCACCACCAATGGGTAGATTGGCAAATAGAAAGTGATAAAGAAGTCGATATTGCAACCAATAAGTGATGAGACACGTGCAAAGTCCAGAGTGAACTATGGGATGAAAAGAGGAGAATCTGGAATTGGAGAAGGTCTGAAAAGTGTTTTACATGAGGAAGAATAGGGTATTAGAGTCTAGGGTCACGATTAAATTGGGGTTGAAGATGGAGGGTTGATCAACAAGAGCAATTGAGGATGTGGAGAATATGAGTCTTCTACTCCAATTAAAAGTAAGCTCTCAATAATGGAGAAAGAAGAAATCTCAAGTCCAAACAATTAAGGAATGTAGAAAAAAGACTGTCATGGGATGAAAGAATGGAAGAGGAAGAGAAAAAGAAATTGGGTTCGTTATTGATCCGCACCCACGGGGTCGTTTAAAACCAGCGAGTGTTGAGAATAGCAAAGATGAATATATAGTGTTGCTCATGTACTCACTCCTAAGTACGATAGCGTAGCCAGTGGTAAGTCCAAGTGTCTTCCACAGATATACCAGTGTCTAAGGGTTAGCCACACACAACTCAAAATCGGGCATCACCTCAATTATGTGTCGGGAATAACAAGTACTAACAAACAAGGGGGTTGTATGAACTAACAACTACGAGCATGCAAGTAAAGCGGATAAGATATGGATTAACTAATCTTGGCTGTTATTTGCATCACATTATTGACAACAATATTCGTTCCTAAACCCTAATTCACATAAGCAACTATTCACTTATTTTCATGTTATATCACATAGTATAGAGATGTTAATTCCCCGAATTCTCCCATTATTTGTCATGCATCTGGTTCTTCCCTCTCTTTAACCTATCATCTCCTTTGTAGCTTGCTAGGGGCACACTTCTCTACTGACCGCCCCCGTAGCTCACTCTCGGGGCTAACCGACCCCCGTTTAAAGGAACTATACCTTGCGTAGGTCGCAACAGTTAGATGGGGGAGTGAACCCAATCACACAACTGAGACCACCACTATAAACACCTATCCTAGACCTCAAAAGGAAGAGGACATCAGTACCTCGTGATAACTCTAGAGTCTGTGCCACCCTAGTCGCTGCAAACTAAAAATACTCAATTATCGAGGTAAGCCAGAGTTTCCCCCATTAGGATTTTAATAACATCAACGAGGTAGGTCCGATACTCCTAACATGAAATTTCTCACACAAGTAGCCAATTGAAATTATTGTCTATTAACATCTCAGCACTCACAAAGGGGATCTAACACACACATTTTCTCAATACTCACAAGACTATCATAGCGCCAATTATTCAACACTCCCAAATTAAAATTTAAAGTCTAGCACGATATCATACAAAAAATAAATAAAGTGTGCATCTTAACATATTTCATAGCATGAATCATAATAAGAAATTGAACCACAAATTAAGCACGATATTTATAACACGTAAAATAGGGTGAATCTAACAAGTCTCGCAAGCCCGTATCAATACAAATAACAACCCCAAGAAATATAATTACTCTACTAGCATTAAATGAGAGATTATTAAAAATGGTACCCATATTTAATCGAAATTCACAGTTTGGTACTTATATTTTGAATTTGTTCACTAAAGGTACCCACTTTTTTATTTATGTCTCAAAAGATTACCTTTTAGCAACAAATGGGTACCAATTTGGATCAAAATTGTGCCAAAAGGATGCCCATTTTAAACTAAAAAGTACATTTTCGGGACATTAATAAAAAGTAGGTACCTTTTTAGAACAATTTTTAAACTTGGGTACTAAACTGTGAATTTTACTTAAAAGTGGGTATCATTCTGGACAACATCTTAGCATTGAATCCATGGCAATCATAGGAATAAATGTCATGGATCTAAAGAGTAAATTAAGAGAAAAGAGAGAAAACCCTAGAGTGGATTCTCCTAGCCTCCTCTTCCTACCAAACTAAATCTAACTAACTACTTGCTTAAACCCTAGGAAATTAAAGGCACTACATATAGGGTATGGAAATCTTAGTGGCACGCTAGCACGAGTCATGGAGGTTTGCACGGCACGGTCAACATGGCCCGTGCAGGATTATTGCTGCTGGTGTTAGAAGCATATAAAATCTCCAACTCATCCCACAAGGTTCTAGCATGTGTCTCATTACCATAGATTATATTGTACCCAATGGGTACTCTGCTTATTGTATCCCCAAAGTTAAATTGTATGTGTAAATATTAGAAAAGTATGCAATTGCATGCCTAAAACCACACAGACAAGAAAAGTATGTGTACATTTGGTTCAACATGTACAATTTATTGCTGCTGGTGTTAGAAGCATATAAAATCTCCAACTCATCCCACAGGGTTCTAGCATGTGTCTCATTACCATAGATTATATTGTACCCAAGGGGTACTCTGCTTATCGTATCCCCGAAGTTAAATTGTATGTGTAAATATTAGAAAAGTATGCAATTGCATGCCTAAATAATAGGAAGGGTTTATTGACTTTTATTGAAAGCTCATTGAATTACCTGAGATACAAATTTCTCAACAGCAATATAATTAAACATTATCTTCAACCTATTGCCTAATATAACTACAAACTTGTTGGTGCTAAATTCTCAATTTTCATCACTATAGTGTGTAGGTTTAGCGGAAGTAAAGACGCATAAGTGCATCTTCTTTACAAACAAAAAATCTTTCATCTTTCCTTTCAATTTGTGGTAAACAGTGTCATTCAAACAAATCATCTTTCATACATTTGCCTCCATCATTCAAACAAATATCAAACAATAACACCCAAAAAATAATAATCAAGGAACAAGACTTTGATGCCACTTTGATGGGAAGATTAGCAAAACTACCCATCCCTATTTGCTTAGATTTGTGAGGAGCAACAGTAGAATATAATTGCAACAACAATAAAATAAAGAGAAAAGTGCATATATAACTCTATATAATTCACATAAGTGCAAATATAATCTTTTGATAATTGAAAATGCAAATATAACCCTAGATAATAATGGAAAGTGAAAAAATACCCATCAGACAAATTTAAGCCGGAATACGATGAAATGTCATTTTTGCCCCTCTAAAAAACAAAATAAAATGAATTTACTATCATAACCCTAACCCAATGCTTCTCTTCTTCTCTTCTCTCCCATTCTTCTTCTCCTCCCTTCTATTCTCCCTGAAAATTAGGGCAAATGAAATGATGCATAATTACCAGGTGATGAAGAAGATCTTGCTCTTGCGGCAGTTGTAGACGGTGTCGAAATCGAAATTAAAGACGGCATATCGACAGTTACCCTTGGGGAGGGAGGCGGCCATTTCCTAATAGCCTTCGGCGGCGACCTTGTTGACGGTCATCAATCGCGATTTCTCATCAATCTTGAACACGATGTATCAGGTCACTTTCTTCCACTTCATCTCAATGAACGAGCTCTTGCATTGTTGCATTTGTCCGTCACCCACATCCCCACGTCACCTGTCATCAAAACACGCACACATCAGTTTACAAAAGATTGAATTAATAGATGATTGAAAATGGCGATAAGAATTGGAATTGATTGTACCATTTTGGTGGTCGGGAATGGGGGTGGAGGTGGGGGGAATTGTCTTAACACTTTTAGGTTTTATGTCAGAGGGTATTTTGATCATTTTATATGCAATCAATGTCGGCCAACGCCGGAAATGGTGTCCAGGGTTATATTTGTACTTTCATCAATTACTTAGGGTTGTTTTTGCAGTTTAAACTATTTGAGAGTTATATTTGTACTTACTCAAGTATATAAGATTATATTTGTATATATCCCTAAAATAAATCAAGCAGCACACACGACACAAGTATTTAGGTGGAAAACTCCTCTAATGCGAAGGGTAAAAATCATGGGACCAATATTAATAAAGAGTGTTACAAGACCCTCAACAACCAACTCGTATTAGCACAAGTTGCTCTCAACAAAGAGATGATTAACAATCACTACAACAATGAAGATTAAATAACGGAAGAAGAAATCGCAGAGATTCTGCTGGAAGACAAATGAATCCTTTCCAGACCTCCAAATCCAAATTTCACCGTTCAGAACCTAGCAACACGGCCCAAAAACATCTTCCAAAATTACGACCGAATATAACGATCGAATACTGAAATACGACAGTTTTACCGAAACTGCATCTAATAGTACGATAATTGATTTTCCCCCACTTTCGTGACTTTTTCTATCCCTCTTTTGTTGTTCTTGCTTGGTTCCTCACACTGAATCTAAACTCAACCACACCCCTAAGGAACCCCTACTCCATAGTATGCTGAAATTACCTAAATGCCTCGTTTAAGTTTAAGCCAAAATTCCACGTATTAATTTCCTCACTTGTGAGAAAAAATCACGGATTAATATATGCTTTGGAAATCAAGCTATCTTGAGGAGCATACCGCCAACTGCTTTGACGAGTTAACTTTACAAAATACTAGTACCTTGTATAAAAACAACATAAATCACCCTCCTAACCCATGCTACTAAGAAAGTGGCAGAATTTACAGATAAAAAATCCAGGCTGATGGAGGCCTGGAATAAGAAGACGAACTATACAGAACTAAAAAGCCTGGAGAAACAGAACAATAAAAACTCTCACCTGATATCTTCTAAACAGAACCAACGCATCAAATCATCTGGCTTTCTTCTGATTCTCCTTCATTCCCTTGAGAGAAATCAACGCTGGTGCATGTCCGGATCCCGGGGCCATGTCCACTACAATCACGCGAACGCCCTTGCTGCGCTCGTCTTACACCTTTCTGGTGTTCAGTTAACTCCACCTTTCTTCTCTTACAACTCAATTGCATCTCATTCTGTCCCTGCAAATCAGTCCCCCCGTCCTCCTTCAGCGCGGCATACACTCGGCATTTCTTCAGAGCTGTACTGCTAGTTATTCTAGAAAGGCTTTGCTCGTTGATGGCCAGTTTTCTTCTGCAGATGCATATCTTGCCGTTTCTGAAAAGCTTATCTAGGATGGAGTGCAAGTTTTGGGGGTACGTCTAACTGGGGTTCTCTACCATATGTAGAGTTCCAGAAGTTGATGGTGCTTGCTGAGATGGTGAAGTTCCAGTGATCAAGAGTTTTCCCGAGAAGAGATGCTTGCAACGCGAGGAATGAGCAATCGAACTTTATTGATGGCTGACTTCTAACAAGACTGTTCAAGATTTCAGTCCATAAACCTTGAAGTTGACAGGATGCGCTGCATCCTTAATTTCCCCAAGTGACATCCACTCAAGTAAAGGACTTTCCATAGCCTGAGACAAACACAGCATATGTACAGTATAATATTTCGTAAGTATGCATATTTGTATAGGAGAATAAGAAGAAGAAGAAGAAGCGCCAACCTCAACAAATGCAAGAATATCTCCCTTGGAGTTCAGGCTGCTTATAAATTGGATCAGTGTTGAAAATATTCTGAAAATTTTATAGTGATCAAATTAGAAATCCCAGTAGAATCAAATACAAGTGCCAAATACAAGTGTACCCAGACTACCTGATTCTTAAAGGCTGAATCTCTGGAGCATCAAATTTTCCTTCAGCCATAGCGCTTCAGCAACCTGCCCATGAAGGAAAGCAATCTTTTCAGTTTTAATAGAGGATGATGGTGGAGAAAATGCTAACATTTCCAACCAGTATAGTGAACAAAAATATGCCTAAAGAACCTGGAGGAAATAAAGCTTAAAGAGAACAAGAGAATAAGCAATCATCTGAAGTTCTGAACAACATAGAGAAGTACGAATCAACGTGCATCGTCAACAACTTTCTCTTTTTCAGGGAAAAATCTTTACCTGGAAGAGAATTTCATGCAACTCCTCACATTGGCTGATATCCAGCTGTCACTATCACCCATTAGAGTTTGTTTTAGGCGAACTCTCAAAAGAAATTGTTCCAGAACGCAAGCACCAATGTTGCCTATGAATAGTACCATGTCAGTTTCTTGCTTATTGTCCCTCCTCTGGACCTCAGCTCCTTTGTCAGTCATGATAGTAACATCATCCAAATATCCATTCAATACTGAAGACAGATCCTCAGTGAAATTTTCTACAGTAGAACAAGGTTTGCGGATATCATGATTGAGAGAAGCATATAATTGTTTCCACGCATCCATAAGATCCTGAAGCGGAACCTTGTGTCTTATGGAGTGCAGCAGCATGGAAGAAGGATATGTCAGGAGGTATAGTACAATAGGATAGCTGGGATTCTTTGAACCAATTATGAGCAACGAGTGGCAGGTTTTATCATCCATATAATCTTTAAGACAAATGGAAAGAGTTCTCTAGATGGCCAAGCAATCAAAAGCCTCATACTTGAACAACAAACCAACTAAAAGATGGAGAACTTCCAGGGCATTATAGGAACAGAAGCAAAACATTACATGCCTGTAAATCCTGTCTGTGATAGTGTTCGGGTCAGTAGCCTCAGACGACAGCTGCTTAGCCACTGAGAAAAAGAGTATATTCAAGTACACAGCGGGAGTAACCATGTCCATGCACGAAACAAAATGTATCCCTGTCGGAGATGAGTATCTAAGTTTACCGACATGGTCTAGCTTATCAAAACCCTTGAGGTCTACTGCCATTTTGTACGGAGGAGATCCCATTATTGAGGGTTCTAATTCCTCCGCAACCATCTCCAGCAGCTGAAGTGAAACATTGATGAAATCGAGAGATTTGCCATCTTCTGAAGTCTCATTTTCACAGATCTTCTTCAAGAACCCAAAAACTGCTATCATACACAGCATTATCTCATCACAGCTCGTGGAAGTAGAGTTTATAACACTGTTTACTGCTCTCAAAAGAGATCTGAATAACTTTAAGGCAGTATTGTGTGCTACTTGTTTGAATTCTTGAGAGACGGCGACATTTGACGCTTGACTGAGGAAACTGCAAATCCTTCTAATAAAGAAATCAAGCTGATGTAGATTCCAAGGCGACCACTTAATTGCATAATTCTTCCACGAGCCTTTGGCAGATGCCAATGGACCAGTCTCAATAACAGATGTCTTCTCCAAAAGGGTACTACTCTTGTGATCTTGAGGAATATCATTTGAATGAGAAATTTTTGCATTAGTAAAAGCATCAAGCATATCCAGACATATGTTCCATAACAAGGCAGATCCATTATCAGGCTCAGCTCAGAAAAAAACTTCCAAAAGAGGCTCCCAGACAGATTGTATCACCAAATCACTGGAAACAGAAGTGTCAAGTTTATGAAGGAGATAACACCATGTGTTGAGGCAGGTCAGATGAACAGATATATCGAATTTGGTTGACATGATTCCTATCAGGGGTGTCATTATGAGCTTTATCTTTCTCAAAAACTTTTCTGCTTCATCTGGACAGCTACTACTCGCAGATAATGGAACTAAATCACTATTGGAAGCTTGAGTTGGCAGCAAAAGAAAAACATCAATAATAACTTCCCATGAAACCTGCAAACGGAAGTGGATGATGATTAAGTCACACGCTAAAATGGAAAAACAAAAACCACCACAATCTGGAACGTAGACTGGTTATCAAGATTTTTTCTTTCTTTAAAACCATGGTCAAAGAGGAATGGGCAGAAAAAAGATACCAGTCCAGCAATTTGAACTTGCGGGTCTGTATCAGCAAATGCCTGCTCCGCAATTTTGAGCATGTTATTGACTAAATGTCTGCTTTTCATTGCACCATGACCAAACAAATGAACAAACCATTTCCACGCTTTCATGACCTGAACCTTCATGCCATTATTTAGTAACTCTGTCATTGCGGGAAGCATATTGTCCTTCACGTCTAACAGAAGTGTTTGGTCAAATATATAGGAGCGAGAAGCTTTAGTCTCGTAAATAATGTTTTTTGGCTATGAGTTTAAAGTAGGAAGCACAATTAGTTAGCTGCATGCAAGACAAATCAGTGAATAAAGTAGTAATGCCACATGAAAATGCTTGCACAATACAGTGCAGTTTAGCAAGCATCAAATGATTCACCCTAAAACTTCAATGTAAAAAAAAGACCACTTCATAACTGCTGTGGCCTCTAGAAGGAACAGGAAATCTGTGAAAATGAGGATGAAAAAAGAAGACCAAATATGTACAGAATTGTGATGTACCTGTAAGAGGGATGTCGGAGCAGGACATATCATAAACCTTATCTTCAACAAACATTTCTCTGCCATTTCTCTCTCCCAATTATTAACACTGACAAGTTTTCTGTAAATAGGAGGAGCACATGAATTTGACATTTCCGTCATCTTCTCACCACATGAAGGTGATAATTTCATCACAGCCTGCGCAGAAACTTCTAATATGTTAATATATCCCACTCAAATATACAGAAACTTCTAACATATTCAATCAACTCTAAGTTGCATAATATTTTCTATGACCCCTCGAGTACATGACATTCATTAATGCAGTTAAATCATGTAGCCGAAACAAGCTTGTCATTCGATCCTACTTCCAATGAAATTTCAAAGCAAGCTACCTGCATGGCCTCATACGTAACTGAAAGGGAACCAATGGGATTGTCTAGGGCACAAATGATTGCCTTCAACAAAGAATGGAAATGAGCATTCAAAAATGCTGCATCAAACTGTTGAACTGATATGCACCACACTGCTAGTTTGCAAATAGACTGCAAAGCGAAACAAACAAGTCAATCAGGATAAAATGTGGATACAATAAGATCCCAAACTTTTTCCTCTAGGAACAAACATCAACTACATTATCCTGCAAAGCGAAACAAATCACCTTTTTCCTGGTCGATGTAATGATCTTGACTAGCGAATCGATAATAATTTCAGCATTTTCGCCTATATAACCAGCAAGCAAAACATAAAATTAAAAATGCCATATTTTACTAATCACAATTTAGTAAAAATAACCGCAACTTTATTGGAGAAACATCAAACAAGCTGACCTGTAATTTTAGGAGCAATGGAGGGATGGCAAAGCATAGATCCCAGGCACTTCAACGCTAGAGATCCCCTATTAAAAACAGCAAAAGAATTTCAGCAAAAATAAAACATAGTGAAAAACACCCCATCCTCAATTAAATAGAGAAAACATAGCTCACATTTCTTCATCGCCATTAATTGCTTCAGGTATAAGCAGAGAAACAACAACGTTGGCAGAATCTCCGAGTAATTGCATTGAACATGTGTCGCTGTTCGTTGTAACTAGTTCAAAGAGTACTTGGTAGGCTCGGATTTTGTTGCGGCGAATGAAGGCGATAGTATCTCTGTAACTTCCTCTAATTTGTCTCTGAAACTCTTCATTTTGAATGTGAATTTGGGGTTTTTGTAGAACCCTAATCTGGTAGTAGTGCAAATGAAGAAGAAGACGGAGGCGGATATTGGCGCCAAAATTTACAAACTCTACTTTTTTTCAATATTTTTTAAGCAAAGTGTTCTCATTCTCGTTAGTTAAACGATTTTGTTATTTTGTATAAATGAATTCAATCGCACCAACAGGAACAACTACATTGTAATAGGCTTCGCCCCACTTATTCATTGATATGATGAAGTGTGTACTCTAAAATCTGTGTCATAGAAACGATTTAAGCTTTGAAAAACGGCAAGAACAACTCAAGTATAATGGGTGGAAAAATAGAACGGAACAACTCAAATAAGGGTCAATTATGAATTAGGTACTTATCTTCGTCCAATATTAATGTCCTACTTCTATTTTTACACTATTTAAAGACAATTTTAAATGGTTCATATGAAATTGTAGATGATAAACTGAATAGTGACGAAAGACACTAAAGTTAATTAGTTGTCTCCATCCGTTCTATCCATTTTCCACGTCCATAATCAAGAACAGGCACCATCTTTTCTCCAAAGGGATCTTTCGTGCACCATTCCCATTTTTGGACCTCAGCATTGTCTCTCAACCCTTCAATCTTCTGCGGTTTTCTTTCTATCAATGCACTTGCGGCATCTTACCAAATCCAAAACCATCCTGAGCATCTTTTCTTTACTTCAAGTTTTTTGGACTTTACTAACTTATGTCCGTTGAATCATCATTTTCACCTCCATACTGGAGACCGAGGAGCGCTTCTTCAAGTTCCAGGCTGAAGTCATCATTAAATTCACCATCGCCCTGCTCATCCATGTTTTCATTGTAGACGGAGATGTCAGTGCATCTTGGTTGCTTAGAAGGCCAGGTCGCTTCTTGCTCTTCATGCTGTTGTTGATTGATACCTGTTCGCTGATAGAACAACTCCTTCTCAGCGCTCCAATCTTCTGCAGTCTTCCCCACTACATCTCCAATCAACACGACATTTTCAGTCGCGTGCTTAATGTTTCCAACATCTAAAACCTCACCAGCCTCTGCAAATTGACTGTGTTATATGCCAGTTGAAACGTAAAAAGTACAAAATTAATTCATATAAGCAGTTGGATAATAAGACTAATAGCAGCAGTAACACATACGCAGCAAACCCACAGACAGCCCTAGGCTCCTAGCCCCAGATCCTAAAGGGAGAAAAAAAACCGAGTGGAAAGGAACCAACAAGCCAGTTTGAGTACATGAGGTTGGAAGTTTAGAGGACTTAGATCACACACCTTCCGTGGCTATATTCTCACTTTTACTTTTACATAACTTTAATACGTTTATTTACCAAGCCTATACAAGGGGGTTGGATTCACTTTCAATTCATGTTCTTCAACATCCAAGAGCTTACTCTTGCCAAACAATATCGGTAGTGAAAAAAAGACATGAAAATACCTCTGATGGCCAGTTTCTTTGCAGCTTCATAACTTGATGCTTTACTCTTGATTATATCTACATCAAGTTCTGTTCCCTGTATCACATAGAAAAACACGAACGATAAGATCGTAGTATAACTCAAAGCAAGAAAGGGCATCAGTAATTCAATTGTTACCAGAGAGCTCTGACCTATTCATAACTACCTAAAACCAAACGCATGATGGGTAAGTTTTAGAAGAAAAGAAAAAAAATCACTTTGACCGCATGAAACATGAAAAGTTGAGGGTATTGGAAAATGAAGGTTACAATGACAGTGTTTTTGCAATTTAAAGTCTTCCAATTACTTAGTCATGACTCAGGACTAGGAATACTGCAACAAGAATGCCTCCATCCCATCCTTGGTTCAGAATTTGGTAATCACACATCTGTATTGTGCATCGTCTTTGCTATGAGGGTGTTCCCATATATCCACTCAACAAGACATCAAAAAGCTTACCAAGTCCATGTGGATGAAATCTTCAATTTTAGTGTTCGCAAACAACCTGGCAAGTTTAACAGTGTTAGCTATACTTGTCAATGAAAGTTACAAAAGAAAAACGCTCCCAACAGACTAGTTGTAGAATAATAAAAATTCTCTGGAAAGATTGAGCACATACTTCCGGTAAGCAACTTGAACGCGGGCATTTTGCTCAGCCGTCAGTTCATTTACCCTCCCTGTGGAGCCATCAGAAATGTCCGTAGATCCAAAAAGGAACACATTCCTCCGAAGCATATGTTTGACTAAATCACCGACCATTTCCATTTGTTGCTGTTTTGCATCTATGACAAGCCTCTTAAGCCTCTTCAGTTCTCCTGTTCGAAACAGAGCAGGAAGCATGGTTATTTTACAGCGAAGAAGTGCACAAGATTCAATAACCAAAGACCGCTAAACTCTCAGTTCAATTACAAGTAGACACAATCTTCAGCACAGCAATGCCAGAAAAGGTTAGAGCATAAATGCATCAATCAGTTCTACCTAATTACCGTAATGACAAGTATAGTGAAAAACGCTGCCACATCAAATCGGAAGCAGCCATTCTCATGCCCTGAAACCTAATAAAAGTAAGTTTCAACAGTCAGCTCTAGGTTAGACTCTAACCTACAACTAACACAAATACGAAAATTTCAAGCAAAGTTTCATCATCGTTCATAAATAACATATTTGATGACTACAATGCTCACATACAACATACACGATTAATGGCATGTTCGTAAACAAACTAAAATCCCGCATACCAATAGATAAATATATCTTGAATGGAGGGTTGAACGGTTGAGTCGCGAAAAGGCAATGGACGCAATAAAGTCCACCCAGCCTATGCGAAAGGGAGCTTTCAGAAACCATGTAGGCAATGGAGTGGGCGAAGAGAGACTGCATAAAGCAAGCATGGTTGGTGGTCGGACTAGCCTCGAAGATGAAAGAGAACTTTCTTGATACCCAAATTCTCTTCAGCTCAGCTAATGTAGTAAACCCGCCTTCCGCATATTCATTGATAAGCTCATCAATGTCCAACTTGAATGGCTCAAGTTCCATTCGAGAGCTTAACTCGGAATTTCTCGAGATATGGCCGACGACAATTCCTCTAGATATCCTGAATTTGGAGAATGATTATCAACATAAAGGAACGGGGTTAAGGGGGGTAAAATTCGAAGAGCAATACTACTAATCACGCTAGTTTTGATTTCAGTTACAGCATTTTTTCTCTCTGAATTATAGCCGTAATCTTATCGAGCAATCAAAATTGGTAAAGTAATCAGATTAAACTATGTCTGAACTGTTCCGATAGAAAGGGTTAGGGAGTTGAATCAGAGAATTTCACGAGTAATTTGCAAATTCATGAGTAAAAATGGCAGCGTAATTACCTTGGGATTTGAAGTTTCCCGAGTAGAGTGAGAGTAGAGTGACACGGGCTGAGATTCGTCGGAGTTTGGCGTCTCTAGCTCCTCCAATCCAAATTATGTTTGCGTACTCCCTCCGGCACGTTTGCTTTTGGTACAAAGATTTAGGAAGGTAGAATTAGTGGTTGACAATTCATTGAAAGAGTAAAAAGTAAATTGAGTAGATAAAAACAATCTAGAATTTTCCAAAAAAAGAAAGGAGACAATATTAAAAATCATCCCAAAAAGGAAAGTGTACCAATGTTAGAAAACCGGAGGGAGTACATACTTTCTCCGTTATTGGATGCGGCACATTTTTTTTAATTTGGCACGTTTTTCTTTTATATCAAAATTTCTTCAATCCCATCCACTTATTTTACTTTTCTCTTTCTAAATTCAATTTCTTCCACTCATTTCATTCACTTCAATCCAAATATCTAGAACTATGATGTCACATCCAACGAAATGGGGGTAGTATGATTTTGTAGCTCGTCAATGCTCCATAAAAATATTTGCATTTTGGGTTTGTTTTCAAACAGTCTCAAAGCCAGGTTAAGAATTAATGTGCAGTATTATAAAGTTTAATTAGAGATGAGTTCCAAATATAATTTAAAAAAAGTTTAGAAGGGGAAAGAGAGATCTGGGTGCAAATACTACTTTTTAGGGGAATGTTGGACATAAATAATTGTGAAATTAATGATTATGGATCATAAGAATTTTACGTGGCAAGAATCCGAGTCATAGAAATTCAATGATCAATTTTTTTTACTCATTTCTGCACAATGCTCAAGTTTTTACTACCAGGCTTGATATTTTATTTTCAGTATTTGATGGTTCAACCAAACCTTGTGGTGTTTTTCATTAGCATTTTCCCACTAAAATCATGTGTTTTGAAGTTAAATTTTGATCTTTTATTGTAAATCACGTGTTTGCTGTTAACCTTTTGACACTTTACTCATGTTGACGCTAGTTAGTGATATTTTACTATCTTAAGTTTTAATTTTTAATTTATATTTTAATTTTGATTGATATATATTGTTTTTCATCGGATCCTTTTAAAATTGATATTGATGTTTTTTTTTGGAATATTTTTTTTTTTATTCTTTGATGTTTCAAGTGTGCAAATTAATTTTTAAATTTTTTTTCTATTAGTGTCACATTTTGATGTGGCACTTGATGTTTTAAATTTTATGTGTATTTAATTTTTTATGTGTTTTCAGTGTCTTGTTTTGATATTTATCTATTCTAATTTGATGTGTATTATAATATTTTTTAAAATTATTTTATGTATATTTTAGTATTTTATTTGATGTTTCAACTATATTTGTTTCGATGTGTTTTTTTAGAGTTATCATTTGATGTTTAATTATTTTAATTTAATGTGAATTTTTAGTGTTTTCATTTGTTACATAAATATTTTTAATTTATTATATTTTAGTGTATTTACTTGATGTTTAACTATAATTTAGTGTATTTATAGTATTTTTATTTGATGTTTAACTATTTTAGTTTGATGTCTATTTTAGTATGTTATATAATTTGATAGTTTAGAGTTTTTATTTGATGTTTAAGTATTTTAGTTTGATATATATTTTAGTATATTATACTATTTGATGATTTAAAGTTTTTATTTGATGTTGTTTATTTTTAGTTTGATGTGTTATTAGTTAGATGTGAATTAGAGTATTAAGGTCCAATCCATATCAGCCCATACAATCTATTTTTTCAGCCCACACCTGAACTGATTTCGACCCATCCCCTTCCCACAGCCTGAACTTGAATCCCTCCCTACCGAACGTTGGATATCGAAAATCAGACCGCCAAAGCAAATTCCTCGCGAATCAGACGGCGCAAATTCCCGATGACAACGACGGTGCAAAACTCTTGTCAATCTGACCCTGACAACGCCTGTGAACCCATTGTTGAAGCCCTGACCTCGGGCTCTTTCCAAAATTGCCTCAACGATGACCTTATCCACGTGAGTAAACAACGTTATTCCAGCGACGATAAAACGACTGCCGACCGGAGTACTCCATCTATATCTGACCAGTCGAGATTCAGTTAAACATAAAATGCCAGGAATGCCCGATCGGTCTCGAATGCCAGACACCGAAAGCTTAAGGCGATACGACGAGATGTGGCGGAGAAGGCGATGTGAAGATGGTGGTTGCGATGGTTGGTGAAATGGTAGACGTAGACGAAGACAACGGTTGCACTAGAGACGATTGCGATGAAGGAATGGATGGAGGTCGCAAGCGCCAACCACGCCAGCGACGGCGACACCATCGCCGATTAGGGTTTCCTAGAGAAGAAAGGGGGCGATCTGAATTATTTTATTTAAAATGTTTGCAATTTAGCCCCTAAAGTTTACAATTCCTTTTACATTTGACTCCGAATTATA
>JAULKM010000001.1:5690274-5709987 GCA_032355605.1 Rubia tinctorum
CATCATGCAGGGAATCCAATGATATCTCACATAATGATATTTGTATTTATATACTGGTTAAAATTTATGGTCAAATGTGTCTTGAGAAAGTTGATAAAAAAGTGTGCAGCTTGAATTGGGACAGAGGGAGTAACAAGCATCTTTAAAAATCATAGACATGTTCTGAAATTTACATACATGTTTTGTTCTGATGTAATTAAGCGAAGAATACCCACACGAACGCATAGTCATAAGTAGAATTTGCAGAGACTGCGAAAGAGTGGCAAGGAAATGAACGTACTAGTACAGAGAGTGAGAGAAAAGGTGAAGGTGGACACGGTCGAGATGAGTGTGTGAGTGTGTGTAGAGAGAGGGAGGAGGCCCGGCCCGACAGCGAGAGAGAGAGAGGATAGTCCGGGAAAAACGGGGTGCATGTCATTTTTAACACATGTTCCCACTGTGGGTCACCCTCACATGCCGCCATGTGACCTTCATTTCACCGTTTTGGCCTCCCCACCCCGTTTTGGCCTCCCCCACTCGCACCTCAATCACCTGCTCTCCCACACTCTATCTATCTAGGAGATTTTAACCATCTTGCTCCAATTACTCAACCATGGGTGCTTATTTACTATTCAAATTTTGTTCATTTTTCAATATCAAGTTAGACCGTGTAAAATGTGAAGGTGAATTTCATTTAAGACTTGTATTTGGTTGTTGCGGGATGAATTAGCTCACCTGTATACAATCAATTTTTTAAGATCCCATATAATTTCAGTAAGTGCACATATAATCCTGAAATAAGTTTTAGTGCAAAAATAACCCTAACTACTTTACATAAGTGCAAATATAACCCTTAATACTACATTTCGGCATCGACCGGTCATTTCCGACCATCGGCCGACTGGAAATGACCAAAATGCCCTTTCAGCCTAAAGTAAAAACTTAAAAGACTTAAATACCCTCCGCCAACCAACACCAGACCACCCCTTCGCTGCTCCGCCACCACCGGTCCACCACCAGCCACCCCTCCAGCGCCACCACTACCACCATTCCCGCCACCACTACCCCAGGATCAGGTTTTCGTTATTCCACCGCGCCGCTGGGCTTGAGGAGGCACCAACGCAGCTTAATTGAACGCACCTCTGGCTAAACCAGTGGCGCCGACCAAATCTGAAACAGTACTATCGAAACTCGCAGCACGACTACCCTCCATTGATCCGAAACTCGCTCGGGAAAACCTGGTTCAGGTCCATAGCGCACCCGGTCGAATCACACAGGCCTGACCTGCCACCCGTCCATTCGCCACTCGCTCATCTTCTACGACAAAGGAACATGCGCCACTGGCGACTTTGGCTCCAACCAAATTGAATGCAATAGCGCCGGCGCCAACCCTCCCACAACGCTAGCCAAATTCACGATTGGCTCAGCGTCGGGTTCGGGTTTGGGTTCGGGTTCGCAGGAATTTTATGAAGTGATCCTTGTGGACGGGTACAATTTGCCCATGATGGTTGAGGCGAGTGGCAGGTCGGGCGTGTGATTTGGTTACGATTTGCAGAAGGGTGAGCAGTGGCGAATTGGTGGTTGCGTTAACCCTAGATAGAAGATAATGACCAAAAAAAAGAAGAAGATGATGATATTGCCAGTTTTTTTAGACATGAACCGATCAGGGGTAAATTTGTCTTTTTAGCGTAATCCGGCCTCAAACTGTCGGAAGAGGTTATATTTGCACATACACTAACTATTTAGGGTTATATATACACTTTAAATTATCATAGGGTTATATTTGCACTTATGTAAGTTATGTATGGTTATATATGCACTTTTCTCTTTCTCGAATATGTGTCTATCAAATTACCGTAGCAAATGCGGAATGTGTTGTTTTTATTGGTTGAAGTTTTGTAGTAATTACTAATTCAACTTTTTTTAAAAAAAATGTACTGATATAACCATATGTTTTTAAAAATGCTCTAATTTGACCTTATGTTTATTAAAATGTACTGATATAACCTTATGTTTTTTAAATGTACTGATTTAACCTTATATTTTTATAGAAAGTAAAATGTACTGACATAACCTTATGTTTATTAAAATGTACCGATACAACCTTATATTTATTAAAATGTACTGATATAACCTTATGTCTTTTAAATGTACTGATTTAACCTTATGTTTTTATAGGGTAAAATTGTCAATTTAAAAAAATTAAGTAGGGGTATTTTGGTTAGGATAATCAATGTCCGATTTCCCACAGTCAATGCTAGCATGGTCATTTTAGCACTTTTGATGAAAACTTAGAGTTATTTTGGCACTTTCAAAAACTTGAGGCTCTATTGGCACTTACGAGATAAATATAAGGTTATAAACACACTTTAACCTAAACACAAACATCGTATCATCCCATTAATTACATCAATTATAAAATAAGAGTAAAGTGCTAAAATGACTCTGACTTTAGGCTGAAAGTGCCAGTATAACCCTGCAATATCAGAAAGCGCATATATAACCCTGCAAGATCAGAAAGTGCCAATATAACCTTTGACTCCACTGGTTTTTGAGTTAACATTTGTTTGGCTGGATTCATGTAAAAATACGAATTTTCCCTTGTCCAAGAAAAAAAGAAAAAAAATCAAAAGTCTAGAAATGACGTTTGAGCAAAAAACAACGACAAGAGCAGAATACAACGACGAAGTTCTTTGAGTGGAGAGGAGTAAGGCTCTTAAAGCTCCGGGCGCCACCGACATCTTCGTTATTGCTTCCCTCATCGCCATTATTTGAGGAGGAAGAACGAGGGTTACGCTGGTTTAGGATTTTTACGGCGGGGGATTGAATCGCGACTAGGGTTTCACAGCGGCAGCAAGGCGGAGCCGCGGTGGAGGCGAGGGTGTCCAGCGGCGGTGCAGGGTAAATTAGGGTTATGGTGGTGAATAAATACGTTGGTGTTATTGTTTTGAAAAAGCGAGACAATGACGCCGTCGGTAGAGATTAAATCGTCTGCATCAGTGGGTTGTTCTTGTATTCTTCATCAAGGCAGTGACATGGACGGGCGGGCTTGGCATGACAGGAATAGTGGTGTTTCCCAGCAATTGAACGGCCTGGGACCGGGGGGAGGTTGTGGTGGTGGGTCTTTGCAAACATGGTTCTCCGGGGTTGAATTTCGTGAGGTGGTGATTGACTCAGGCTGAGGAGAAGGAGAGCGACAGCGAGGGGGAGGGAGGGGAGAGGGTGGCGGAGGTCTCGATTTTCACGTCATGTCTAGATTTTCTAGTACTTGGCTGAGCGGTGCTAGGGTCTGAACAAAGATGAGGTGGAGCGGGTGGAGGAGGCGGTGGCTGGTGAGTGGTGGGTGACGGAGGTGGTGACTGGTGTTGGTGGTGGTGGGTGGCGGAGATGGTGACTGGTGGTGGCGGAGGCAGTGAGTAGGGTTTGAGCGAGGTGGGGTAGGTGGCGTAGATGGTGGCGGAGGTGGTGGCAGGGGTATCATGAGATAAAATTTTCAGCTTCTAGATCAAGGGTGTTTTAGTTATTTCCTACTTCATCATTGCCGGAATTGAGAGGGTCAATGCCGGAAATAAGGATTTAGGGTATATCGGCACAATTTTTTTAAAGTTAGGGTTAGATTGACATATACAATAATCAGTTAAGGTCAAATTGGCATTTTCTGAGATTGCAGGGTTATATTGGCACTTTCAACGTAAAATCAGAGTTATAAATGTAAATACTCGGTATAAAATAAAATGTCGTGAATTAAATTTTATGACACCAAATATCAAATTAGAAATTTAAAGTATCAAAGCTCTCCAAATTGGCCCCAACCTAACTCAGTTTAACTGCATTTATATTTAATACAATTATAGTAAAATTGATTTTATTTATTCATATTAAAATTACATATTTACACATATTTTCAGTTGAGTTCTTCGAATAAAGTGTAAAATAGCGGTGGACTATTATGTTTTGGTCAATGACATAGTCTTGTATAATATCGTATTATAGCAAGACCGGAGTTGAAAGTGCAATTTATAGAAAGTTTTGTTGAATGTGAGATCAAAATATAATTACTTTTATTTTGGGATTTTATTTAAAAAGATTATGGAAGTTCAAGGGTTTAATTGCAATAAAACATAAATGTAATCTTCTCCAGCAATAAACGTGTTCTCCGATCTCATTCATTTGCAATCCTTGCCGCCCCGAACCTTCTTTTTTCACCATCAATGCTCGCCTCCTCCTGTTTATGGGTTCGACGTTTCGAATTGATTTTTTTTGGTTTTGCAGCGGTGGAGATTGTCTCCAAGAATCACAGGTTTCACAATAGCGGAGAGCAACAAAGACGACAGCAAAATCGGTCAAATTTGATAAGGACGAAATAGAGATTCGAGTTTGAGAATGGTGAAATTGGAGTTCGAACTAGATGACGACTGCATATTGGTTTATGTGGCACTGGATTCCAGCTGTGAACTGGACGACGATGGAAGATCACGGGTGGGGCGACTGGTGGAGTTTGGGTTGGGTAAGGTGGGGCGGTAGGTGGATTAGGCAGGGTTTGGATCAATCAGATTGAGTTTAGTTGATTTTTAGGTATGATGTGTATTTTGGACCGATTATGAGTTTGGGTATGACTTTTTAACCCAAAATTTTAATTATGTGATTTTTGTATGGCGATCTTTCAATAATTATTTTTTATGTTTTATGTTTTTTACATGATTTTCACGTTATATAATTTTTTAATATAAACTTATGATGATTTATAAAAATACAATAATTTTATTACTTTTAATGTGATGATCATTTTATTTCATTTTTCATATTTTATAATTTGATTATGATTTTTATTAATGAAATTTAAAATTGTGACTATTTTTTAAAAAAAGGTTGATATGCTATTGTTTTATTTTTTTAGAGTTATGATTTTATAGAACAATGATGACAACCAATTTTTTTTCCCTTTTATCGTTTTACAAATTTGTGTAACTTTTTATGTTTTATTTTTATGAAAAATGAATTTTTGATGATTTATAAAAACATGATTATATATATATATTTTTTATTGTTTGACGATATATATATATATATATATATATATATATATATATATTTGTTAGATTTTAATATATCTTATTTTCATTTTATACTAATTTTAAAATTTATGAATTTTAAATAATATTTATGATGTTTAGCCATTTTCTTTTGATGTTTTGTTTTGTTTCGAGTTTAGTTTAGTTTAATCAATTTTATTTATTTTTAAATATATTTATTTGATATTTTTAGTGTTTTAATTTTATGTTTAATATATCAATTTAACTTTTTATTTTATTGGTTTGTTCGATATTTAATTTTTTCATTTTGACATGTTCAGTTTGTATTTTCATTCAATATTTTACATTTTTAATTTGATGTGTTGAGTATCAATATTTGATGTTTAATTATTATTTTTTGAATCTATTTTTTGAATATTTTCGTCATGTGTTTAACTATTTTAATTCTATATACATATTTATTCGATGTTTTAACCTTTTAAATTCAATGTGTACTTTTAATGCTTTAGTTCGCTGTTTTACTATCTTGATTTGATATAGATTTTTATTTTATTTTAATCATTTTCATTTGATGCGTACGTTTAAGTATTCCAATTTAATGTTTTACTAGCCTAGTTTGATTTATATATTTTATGATGTTTAACTATTCTTTACAATATGTAATTTTAGTATCTTAGTTCCATTTTATTATCTTAATTAGATGTTTTTAAATTAGTGTATTTTAAATATTTCTATTTGATGTTTTAACTAATTTTAATTTGATGTATGTTTTATTATTTTATTTGATAATTTTGAATTTAGAATTCTCATTGATTTTATTTATTTTAAATCTGATGTGTTTTTTAGATCAATGTAAGTTTTAGGCAAACACAATGACAAATCAACCCAACAAAAACCTATACATTAGGCCCAAATATGAAAATGATCCATGTCCGCCCATAAATTTTCCCATAATTCAATTTGCCTAACCCGGTTTCAACTTGAAATTTATCCATAATTTGTCTGTCGCCTACCTTGCACAGTGAATCGAATGGAAACAGAGCTTCAACTTGACTGGATTCAACGCCAGTAACTTAAATAGCAGTGTTGGAGAGCAATGAAGGCGACGGCAAAATAGATCAAATTTGTCAAAAGTTAAATGGACGAAGGAACGACTAAAAAAATAATGAGAAGGGGAGACAGAGAAGAAGCGACATCTAAGTCGGTTGAAAGTTCGTTGGAAAAATAGATTATTTCTAGACGCGAATTCAACAATTTTTCATGGATTCGGTGAAGAAGAAGGTTGCATGGCGATGGAAAGACGGTGAAGAAGGTTGTGCGGTAGAACAACGGTGAAGTTGAGCACGGAGGAACGACGGGGAGGTGGAGCGCGATGGAGAATGCCGCAGAATAAGTTTTTTTACATAAATTTACAGATTAGTTCTTTTAGTTTTTAATATTTTATTCTAATTAAATAAAAAATATATATATTTTAACCCCGAATTTTAAACTTCATACTGTATATATTTTCTGTACTTGTAATTTATGAGATGATCTCATCGGAAACGGAATCTTGATCAATCAGCTAGAGGTCATTCCTCCATAGCTCTATTTGCTTCGTACGAATTATTAGCCAATTATAATGAACATGAAGTGCATGCAGTCCACCTCAATTACCGTTGTTAAATTAGGATCACATGAATCCCGGCACATCTTGTTTGTGCCTCTACCTAGCTATCCACGTTCATATGAACCATATCATCTACTTTATCTTCACGCTATACAATTATACAAACCACCACTATTTTCATGTGATTAACAGATATTCCGTTTCACACTATTATCACTCTATCACAGCCCATTCACTTGCAGCAAAAAATCACCATTCAAAATTACCATTCAGATGCATAGTAGAATTGCCACTTTCAATTATATAGACGGGCAACTCTAAAGTTGAAGTGGCAATTCTTGTCCGCACGAGTGATTAGCGGAGAATGATCTATTAAAAGTAACAATCAAAGACGGTTCTTTTGAATTTTTTAGGAACCGTACGTCTTTGAGATGAGATTCCGAATTCAGAATTACTACTCCAAGACCCCCCTTCATTTTAAAGGCGATACAAAATTGATTAAGGGCGATTATGCCTTTATTAAACAAACTTTGCTGGATTATTTAGTCTAACTGTATAAAGTTTATGGTTTCTTCCTTAATATTTTTTTTTCAAGAAAAGAGTTGATCCCTATCTTTTTCCTTAGTATTTCTTTTCCTTCCCTCTCTCTTCATCACCACCGATTTGCCGCTCCCTCTTTATCACTGTCGATCTGCCGCTCCCTCTTCACAATTGTTATGTTGCCACCACTCTCCTCAGCCCCGTCGACACACAACACCTCCATCTCACCTCAACCCATCGCCACTGCACCCAAAAAGTTAAGGCCGCGACCTGAAAAAGGCCCAACATGAACACCAAACGGCTGCACCCTCGGAAGCCCCTCCATCACGACCGAACGCTTCCACATGTCGCAATTGCCACCGTACATCTCCACCATCTCTAATTTGTCTATTTTAAGGTTAATTTTCATAGTAGAGTTTGAGTTTTTTAGTTTTTCTGTATAGTATGTTGATGATTATTGAGGTCTGGGGTTTGAATAGGATGATTATTGTATTAATTTCGAATTGGATGTTTATTTGTATCAATTTTGTTATGGGATCCGTCTTCTTTATGTCTCTGTTGATGATTTGAGGTTGTTTTGTTTCATTTGAGATCTAGTTATACATTTGTTGCCTTTTGCTTCACTTGAAGGCTACTGCAAAACGATATTGAATTCCGATTTATTTTTTTAGAATATCATATACAAGTTATGAATTCGGAACCCAATTCGAATCCAATTAAAGACAGTTTTCAACCATGATTAAAAGCGGAGTCAGAGAAGACACTTGAAATCCGTCTTCTGTGGTATGGTATAACCGTCTTTAATAACCCATTCCTACGCTAGTGAGTTACATTTTGGATATTTACTTTGCATCAGAATGGTAATAGCAGACGATTTTGTTTAGTGAAATTTATTAATTTAATCAAATATTATCAAACAATAAATACTCCCCCGTTTCAAAAATAGGTTCTCAGTTTCCTTTTAAAGCAACTAATTAAGCTTAATAAACCTACTAATTAAGCTTAACCAACAGAAATATTAGAACCCTATCGTATTTTATTCTTCCAATTTTTTTCAAAACCATCGCCTTCATCCTGATAACCATTTCACCTAAAATCAGTTGGTATCAGAGCAAGAATGATGCATGTGCTGAAATTGGTAAATTCAAATACAATAGCTAGTAAAGTCAAACACATGAAAGATCAAATTGTCGATGAAGATCATGAAATAAGATATAAACACTGTTTAAACATATGAATATGTTAAGGGGAAAAGGAGGAACAAACACGAACAACGTCATTTTAAGAAGTCAATCATTTATATAAGCGTAGCATTTTCGTGAGTATCACTCCCCTGATCTCTAAACCCTAAACCCGAATACTGGCACTCTTAATTTTTCATTTGGATATATGGTGAATGGAATGAGTTGACGAAATCTAGTTTATAAAAAAATCTATAAACAAATGAAATCGAAGTAATATTGTCGAAAAGAGAAAGTATTCCAATATAAAAAATGAAAAAATATGTATCAATATTAGTGGAATAGATGATTACAAGTAATTTTTATACATTTTCTGAATATGGTAAATAGTATAAATTCATCACAATGTCCAACGGGGTGGGTCCCATTATTACACAATTATTCCCTTACAAACCCCTCCACCTTTAGGCGAGGGATCAAATACGGATCCCTTTGCATTTTGGGGGCAAATGCAATCAGCAAAGTGAAACTAAAGATTTGTTGACGAGCATATCAACATGCTCTCGTGCCTAACCCAATCAACTTCTACCTCAAACAGACCTTGTAGAAAGGTGTACACCCGAGTCATGATACTTGGTCCTTCTTAATCTGCTTCTACCTCAAGTAGGGAAGTGAGACCTTCAAATATGGTAGTGGTTATGGTGTATAGTATCCAACACTTATAAATGTGTATCTCGCCCTTTGAGTTGAGATATGAATGCAGAACTAAAATTAATGGTTCACCTGGGCTAGTAAGGAGTGGAGTAACGCCCTTTGTTCGCTTCTACCTCGAGGAGGTAACGCCTTCTGTTGATGTTAAGCCAAGGTTATGGTTGCTATCGAGCCAATAAGTCTCCTTGGCTTTGAATCTCTGAGTTGCCTCGTAATCCACTTATTCGAACTCACAATTGAGTCAGTGCATCTTCTCAGTCCAATTAATCTCCCGACCTAGCTCCATATAACTTTTGTGAATTCACTTTTGAAGAAGATATGCTTACTTGATTCAACCTCCAGACCAAAGAGTTTACATGTTCAATCAATTGAGTTGAAATCTGATAAGATGTAAAAAATGTCATTTATTATATTTTTCTTAGTTTAGTATTTTTAAGAGTTTAACACTATACTCTTTTTCCCATTGGGTTTTTAATGAGTTAATGTGTTCTTATTTAGAATTATTTTGAAATAATGTAATTTGAGAGTTTTGATTTAATTAGAATTAGATTTGGTAGGTTTAGATAAGGTAGAATCATTTAAGAATTCATCCAATATTTGGATTGATTTACTTAGATGAATGTGGTCATCATTTAGATTTATTTTAGGTATTTTAGTTAGATATGGTTTTAGCTTCCTAAAACTGCCATAATTCTTTTCAGTTTCTATTTGTACTGGCTGAATTTTACCCTGTAAATAAAGGGGTTTGGCCGAGATATGATACACTTTTAAAAATCTTATCAATCAAATATTCAGAATTTTGAGTTATACTTATTATCTTCATTGTTGCTTAATCCTACGGGTTAATTAATTTTCAATATCCTTTGTAAGCTAATCCAGTGGGCTAGTTAGTGAGCGAAGAACCCTTGTGATATAAACATGTGGGCTATTTAGAGAACAAGTCGGAATTGAGTGTACCCTGCAAGCTAGACACTTAGTTTCGCGCGACACATGTAGGTTGGGCGAGATCCCTACTTTTGTCAAAGACCATATTCCGCGATCCAGATATTTGCAATGACATCCATATCATAATAATTAATTATTAATATGTAATATAATCTAACAGTTATCTTCTTTTAATTTTTATTGTTCAATTAAGTTTTATTCAATTCAGTTCAGTTGCTACAATTCAGTCAATTTGATTCAATTCGTTTCAGTTTAATTCAGTCATGTTTGGTTAGACTAAGTCCACTTCAGTTTGCTTCAGTTCAGTTTAGTTAATGTGATTCATTTCACTTCAGCTTTATTCAGCTGTGTTCATTTTTATGCAGTTCGGTTGATTTTTATTCAATTTAGTTCAATTTGATGCAGTTCAGTTTAGTTTAATTTGGTTCTGTTCAATTTTTCATTTTAGTTTAGTTTGATTCAGTCAATTTGATACATTTCAGTTTGACTCAGTTAAGTTCAATTCAGCTCTTCTCAGCTCTTTTCAACTCTTCTCTGCTTTTCTCAACTCTTCTCGACTCTTCTCAGCTCTTCTCAACTCTTCTCAACTCTTCTCAATTCATCTCAGCTCCAATCAACTCAACTTAACTCTTCTCAACTATTCTCAACTTTTCTCAACTCCAATAAATTCAGCTCAACTCAACTTAGCTCCGATTCAACTGAACTGGACAGGGCCTAAATATTACAATAATCCAAAAGTATATCGAAATAAACTAAGAGAAGGAGGCGAAAGACCGTCTTTCCAGATGGTTATGGAAATACAAATTTTAATTAGAATAGTAAAAAGGTAAAAGATTTTAGTTACAATATTAAAAATTTACTATACAATGTGCAGTAGTTATAAAGTTTATGACCTGATTAATATAATCTAAAAATTTTATCTTCATTTCTTATAATTTACCGTTTAAATTTTGATTTTTTCATAATTTATGTAAAGAACATTTTTCAAGATACGGATTCTCTTATTTCTCCGGTTCGGCAATTTTCGCAATTTTAATTTGTGAAGAACCGGGTTTTTTCTGGAACGATTGCGGCTAGGTTTTTAGGAGGTTTTTATGAGGTTTTTGAATTGATTGGGACATCGAAAGGGAGGCGAAGATTTTGATTGTTGTTAATTAAAATCCCCATTCAATATAATTTTGGAACTTATATGTAAAAATGGGAGGATCGAAAAAAAAAGTATGGCAACCTTAATTTCTTAAAAGCAACCCAATATATTTGAGATTCTAGCAAAATTCGAGTCAATCGAATTCTTTTAGAAAAAAGTTTTTGTGTGAGTCCTCCGAAAAATATTATGAATTTTGATTAGATTTGGAGTTTGAAATATAATTTAAGAAAGTTTGGGAGAGGAAGGGAGGATCTGGATGCCAATACCATTCTTTGGGGTGCTGGGCATAAATAATTGGGAATTAATGATTCTGGATCATAAGAATCTTGCGGAATCCGGGTCAGAGAAATTAACGGATCAAATTTTTTCCTTATTTCTGCGCTATGCGTGGGTTTTACTACCAGACTTAATGTTTCATTTTCATTATTTATTGTTTCAACCAACTCTTGTGATGTCTTTTCATAAACTCCTTTTTTCAAAACTAAAATCATGTGTTTTAAAGTTAAATTTTGATATTTTATTGTAAATATCGTATTTATGATTGACTCCTTGTCTTACCATAAGACGGTCTCGTAGACGGACTCATTCTTTTAAGTCACAGAAGCGAGAATGTGATGACTTTTTTTTGGCTTGAAGCGGTTATCTTTTAGTTCTCCTAATGGCTTGAATCGGCTTCGGTTCTTCATTGATGTATTTGACATACCAACCTTGATGATCGCATTTATTATATTGATTATTTTTCCGTTAGAAGGAGTTGGTTCTTCATCTTCAAGTGAGCACCGATTCTCATCCTTGCTAAGACGCCAATCCTCCCTTTTCTTTTGTCTATTTCCTTCTGCCTAGGGTTTGAGTCATTACGAATCTGTCATTTTATTTCCGACGATCCTCTTTCTTTCGTGAAGGAGAATCAATATATTCTTAAAACATTTCTCAGGCTAGAAAATTTTCAACCATCACCTTTAGCTTGTAACACTTACCCGTATTGTACCCCCTATCCTCGTTGTACTCACAGTACCTTGTTAAATTCGTTCTCCCAAGGTTATTCTGTAGAGGTGGAAACTTAAGGAAAAGGGTGCATATTGATGGCTAGGATGCTTGCACTAGGTCGATTCAACGGGGTGTACGACTCAAACTGTGTCATAGGTGGATCTGAGTATTTCTTTGTTTGTTTGATATATCTCTCTTTGACCAGTCTTGTCATTATCTCTCTTCCTCTTGGTGGCTTCCTCCACCATAGCGTATTCTTTCACAATGGTTTGGAGTTGGTGTCCTGTGAATTGAGTATTGACCACTAATTTCTAATAGAACTTCTCGTCTGTCATTCCATCCATGTTACCTCAGAGGATGATAGCATCCGTTTTGTCGTTAACATTTAGGCTTTCTTCTAGTTAACGCCTTTAAAAGTCGCGGTTGACTCGTTATACTTCTACCAAAAATTCAGCAGATCTGTCACCGTCTTGGTGAACTTTTTTTTGTTGCTAGAAACGCTTAAGTAAAATTTGATTAAAGGTATGATAATTGGTGAGATGCCATCTTGGTAAGGACTCGAACCACTGCAAGGCTTTATCCCCAAGGGAAAATCCTACTAGCTTGACTAAATTCCAAGGAGTTGTTGCTATAGCAGGCATGAACTGAGAAGATACGGCATGCCCCTACTCTCCGATCATACCTTCCAACTCTTTAATGATACCACTGAGATTCCTATATACCTTATGTGGGATACTCTATCATCCCAACATTACAAGAATAAACCTGGGTGTAACCCATCATTGTTTGAGTTCCCATCGTTGTCGCTTGAAGAGTTGTCATTGCCCAAACTGAATGTTGTGTAGCTGGAACAGTGGTTATATCCATAATTTATTGCTATATAAACACTTAACCTGATGTGTGAAGTGGGGAAGCATACCCCTGATTGACAACGATCGACCAGTGAGGAACCTCCTACATTTGATAAGAAGCTGAACCAAGATTTGAGCTAGCTTGTCCTAAGGTGATTAGAGCCAACTGCAAATGTAATATTATCGGCTTTTGTATTTACTGTAGCTATTGTAATCCTGAGACCTGTATTTACGTATGCATCCATGATTGTAACTGCATCGTCCATAGTATCAGCATAGGTACGACCCTTGCATCTGCTGGGGTATCTGTGTAAAGTCCGGTACTCCACCATTAGCAAATTTCAATGCATGTATAGGTGTATATGTGATGTAACTAAGACTTGGGTTTAGCTGTGAGCAGGTGGTGCCTTCTGTGATAGGGATCACTTCATGTGTTGTTACGACGGAAACGTTGTGTCGTTCTTCCATGAATTTGGTGAAGTCCGTCCTATGTTGCTGGGTGAACTCTAGTCTGATATATTGTTATTATATATCAAGCCATGTTGTATCCGCGTCTTTGATATCTCCGGGTTCTTTGAATCCTCGAACAAACACCTCCAGTTGGGACCAGATTAGTAAGAGGCGCCGTAGTGGCC
Source organism: Rubia tinctorum (assembly GCA_032355605.1). NCBI lineage: Eukaryota > Viridiplantae > Streptophyta > Magnoliopsida > Gentianales > Rubiaceae > Rubia > Rubia tinctorum. Next base: position 5,703,893 of record JAULKM010000001.1, read on the forward strand.
ACGGGATCAGTCAGTGGATTGCACATAGGTGATAGAGCAGTTGTCTTCTATTTATCAGTTTTTGGTGGGGGGATCAACCATTGTTAATGGGCTAGCCCTTGGTGGCAGATTAATGGTCTCTTGAAGGGGATTTCCCCTTCAACTTGGCTAAAAATGACTTGCGAGTTGCCATTCCGTGTGTTTCTCTTTAATGGAACCATTGAACAAGGTGCTCGATTATTGACAATTGGGTTCCACCAAGTGTGCTAATTGATGTGTGTGGAACCAAGATATGATTTTTGAACCATTCTTTAAGGCACCAATGCAAAACAGACTCCCCAATGGTGACCAGGGGAAGAATTTCTGATGCTAAAGTAAGACCAAAAGTATTTAATCTGGGTATTGAGAATTGAATTATTGGAATGAGTGAATACCTTGGTATTTAATAGGGATTGATATCCGAGAGATCTTGAAATCATGCTAGGATAATCATGCATTTTCCATGTAAGCGAAGGTGTCTTACCAGTGTACTATACATTCCGTATTACCATAATTGTACATAGAAAACAAGTGTATTAGGTAGAATCAGACTTGAAAATATTCCCTTTGGCTGTTGGGCTTGGGCCCAACAGAAACTATTTATATGGTTTTTGGCCTAAGTGAAGAATAATAGCATAGTCATCGGCCATAGGTGGATTTTTAATTTCGACCCTTGTCCATTATGTTTTTTATTCTCCTTCACGATAACTATAAAAACGACTACTAAAAATTTCAAAAAGATTAAGGATGAAAGGGATATGGGTGTTCAAAGTGTCATACTTAAAAGACAAAAATTGGGCGAAATGACTGTTCCTAAGTAGCAATCCTGTTAGGATAGAAGATCATAAAGAAGACATGGTTTGATTATTTCTCTATATAGATAGGTCTTAGAGTTAGAGTATAACTCTTCCGGCTCATACTTTGTACTCTATTTAAACCTATCTATCATATTAATAAGTTTATCTGAAAATATCTTCACCATGGTACCAGAGCAATAAACACTCCTAAAAATATCTTCACCGTTGCTTCCCTAAAATTATCGCTTCTTTACTGTTCATAATGGTTCTACTTTATTCTCCCTCCAGTTCAACTATTCGTCCGTAACTTCCATGGCATCCAATAATCGAAAATTCATGTACAACACGCCGATTCACATGCTCAGCATTAAACTCTAGGCGGAAAACTTCATTCATTGGAAAATCCAAGTTGAACACATTCTTGGGTCACAATATTTGTTTGGCTTTCTCTATGGTTCTCACCCATGTCCCTCTCTACCTATTCATGGCCCTTTTTCCTCCTTTGCAACTGCTGTCACTGCTTCTCCAACCAAGTAGAAGAAAAAAGACACATCGTTGCTCACGCAGAATAGGTTACCATGGATAAGACCCTTTGTAGCCTTCTTTTCTCCCCCATCTCTCTCTCTCGCGGAGGCTATAACCGAGGTTGTTAGTTGCAAAACATTATGCCAAATCTGGGATACCCTTTATGTCGTCTACCAAAATTGAAGCCAAACAAGCATTATGAATCTTCGTGTTCAAGTGTTGACAATTCGTCGAAAGGGTACCGTGCACAAATTGAAAGTGATATATGATAAGTTCGCCTCAATAGGATCTGTCACCTCCAACGCTGACCAAGTAATCTGGTTTCTCACTGCTCTCGGAACTAATTTCAAAGAGTTTAGTGCGCCGATATTGAATCGACTCTCTCTGCCAGAATATGTTAATATAGTGGCTCAGGGAGAGAATTACGAGACATTTTTGCAAAATTTGGATGGTTTTGGTGCTCCGGCGTCATCCAAGATCAGACCTGCAGCTTTCGCTGCATCATTTTGTGAAGAAAGAACCTATGCATAGGAACACACGTCGGTGAGTAATAGCCGCGTATGAGACCACGTACCGACTGGTGGCGGCAGCGCTTTTCCTCCACACGCTGCTCGTGGTAGCCACCGTGGTGGTCGCCATTTCTGGAGAGATTCTGGTGGTTTTCATAGCCACTGTCATGCAGAGTCTTTTAAGTCCCTACAGTTGGAGCTGACTTCTCACACATCTGACTGGTACATTAATTTTGGAGCCACCATCCATATGAGTTCCACCGCCTTTACTTTGGAGAGTGTCAATCCATATACCGGTAACTCTTGTGTTTCTGTTGGTAATGGTGATCGTATTTCTATTTCTTATATTGGTAATTCCTAAATCACGCCTACTTTACATTTGTCTGATGTATTGGTTGTTCCGATCATTTCTAAAATTTGTTGTCTATCAGTAAATTGACTGGTGATTTGGGTGTTCTAATTTCTTTTGATGATCGATCATTTATCATTCAGAACAAAGTTATCAAGGAAATCATAGGCAGAGGCCACAGTGAAGACAGTCTGTATGTACTGGATCGAGCTAAATCCGCGTTGGTGTCTTACATTCATAATAAGAAGGGGTGGGCATCATTTGAACTTTGGCATGCTCGATTGGGTCAACTTCCCCATAGTGTCATTTCTACTTTGAGTAGTTCTATATTTCTATATGTTTCTTCTTTACTACCTACACCTCGTACTTGTGCCCCTTGTTTTATTGCAAAAGGTCAAAGACAATCTTTTGTTGAAAACCCTAAAGGTGCCTTGCATGTTCTTGATTTCGTCCATTGTGATTTGTGGGGTCCTCATAGTTTTATCTGAAAATAGTTTTTTGTATTGTGACATTATCGTTAATGATTTTCCAAGATTTTAGTGTCTTTATCCTCTTCGTCATAAGTCCAACTTTGTTGATGTGTACATGCAGTTTGAGGCTTTTGTTGAAAATCACTTTTCTTCTCGTATTAAGTCATTTCAGAGTGACGGTGGCACCAAATTTCTTAATACTCGCCTTCAGACACATTTTTCCACTAAGGGCATTTACCATCAGATTTCCTGCCCTTACATGGCCGAACAAAATGGGCGTGTTGAACGCACGCATTGCCACATTGTGAATATTGCACTGCCAATGCTTTTTCAGTCCAGACTGCCCTTGTCAATTTGGGATGATGTCATTGCTACTGTTGTGTACACTATCAACCGCCTTCAAACAATGGTGCTTTATGGAGAGACTCCTTATAGTCTTGTTTTTGGTCGTCCTCCAATTTACTCAAAATTTCATCCTTTTGGTTGTCGAGTATATCCTTTTAAGAGGCCTTATGTGGCACACAAATTATCCCCTCAGAGTCTTCCATGCATTTTTCTTGGCTACAACTCTTAGTATAAGGGATTCCGTTGCCTTGATCCCTCCAGTGGTCTTGTTTACATCACTCGCCATGCTTGATTTGATGAACTTTATTATCCTTTTTCCATTGATGGTGCCTCTGGTATGACCTTCACTTCTTTAGACGTCTCTATGTTTTTGGATCCTGACTCTCCTGACACTCTATCTGCTGAGTTATCACCTTCTCGGCCACCTTGTCGTGTTTGTCCTGATGATGGTTATCCAAGTCTGCCTACAGCTGCTCCAGTAATTTTGGCTTCTCCTACTACTGCTCCTGCCTCCCTGGCTCGTACTCTGGCTCTCACCGGGATTGATCTCTTCTGATGATTCTCCTGATCTAGCTCTGACTCATTTCCATCGTATGACTAGTAGAACTATGGATGGCTCTCGGCGGCCTCAGTATTTTTTCGAATTATGTGGTTATTGGTCTTCATGTTGCTTTGGTTGCCCTGTTTGAGACTTACGACTATCATGCCGCTTTTTGAGATCTGCACTGGGTTTCTGCTATTAATGAGGAAATGTCTGCTCTTCGCCACTAGCATACTTGGGATTTAGTTCCTCGACCCACGGGTGTGAATGTAGTTGGTTCTAAATGGGTATATCGTCTTAAGTATCGTCCTGGTGGAAACATTGATCATTACAAAGCTCATCTTGTTGCTTAGGGGTTCTCTCTGATACCAGGATTTGACTTTGACCATACCTTCAGTCTAGTTGTGAAAGTCTCTACGGTTCATACTCTTCTTGCCATTGCTACCATGCATGGGTGGCCTTTTCATCAGCTTGATGTCACGAATGCCTTTCTCAATGGTGTTCTTGATGATCCGGTTTACATGGCACAATTGATTGGATATAGGGATCCAGCTATCCCTGATCATGACTGTTGTTTGCACAAAGCCAGCTATGGGCTCAAACAGACACCTCGAGCATGGTTCCAGCGGTTCATCACTTACCTTCAAAAGCTTGGGTTTCTTTGCAGCAACGCTGAAACCTCTTTTGTTGGTATTCTCTCAGGGTACCACCTTGTTGTATCTCCTAGTCTATGTGGATGAAATTATCCTCATGGGTAATTACGTGTCCACCATTTGTCGGTTTATTAGTCGCACGCATCAGGAGTTTGCTATTATTTTCTCGGTTTGGAAGTTGAGTCTACTTCCACTAGCTTATTTTTTGGACAAGCCAAGTATATTCGTGATATTCTTCGTTGCGCTAGGATGACAGATGTTGTTCCTGTCTCTTATTTTTTTTACTCTACAATCTCAACTTCACAGGCACTCCAATGGGAAGTTCTCCAATCCCACTCTTTATCGCTCCATGGTTGGTATCCTCCAGTATCTTACAATCACTAGACCCGACCTCACCTTTGTAGTTAGGTCTGTCAGTTGGTATCTTTAGGACCCTCGTGATGATTATTTTGCAGGGTCACTCATATTCTTCGTTAAATTCACGGTACTCTGTACTTTGTTGTCTCTTATGGATTTAATGCTCCTCTGAGGTTTCAGGATACTCCAATGTTGATTGGGCGCGTTTTCTTGAGACTAAACTACTTTAAAAAACACTGAGTTGTAAATCTAGTTTATAGGCATTGGTGCTTTTTAATAGTTCAATCATTTTTACAAATCATTTTCAAAATGAGTTTTGACATGGGTTTACACGTGACATGCATATTTGAATGCCTTTTCAAAGGGCCGTGTGAGACTTGATTTTGTACTCAAGTTATTTCATTCAAATAACTTTATTACTATTTTTGAGAAATGAGTTGTTGATTGGAGATTTTATTTTCACTGGAAAGCAGATTAATCGATCATCTTCCTCCACAAGCTAACATGGGTGAATACGAAAGGTTGGTCATAGACAACCTAAACCAGTCACCAAAATCATAAAATTACGTTGTGGAGCTCGGAAATGTTGCACCATTCTTGAGCTCTTCCTCTCAATACTCTCTTTCTCTTGAACACTTCTAGAATTTTCTGTTCCGTTAGTCGATCCACCGCTACAAATTAGAGTTATCGTAACATTTTTCTAACAACACATATTAAAATGTTACAATAGCTTATAAAGTATTACTTAAATCTTTGAAAAATGTTATCTAAACTTTAAAAAGTGTTGTAATAGGTCCAATTTAGTATTTTTAGCACCTAAAGCAACACTTTCAAAGTGTTACTTTAGTTTGTAGCCGTGTCTATTGAGTTTGGTAGTCTATCTATCGGGTTTGTAGTAGTCTGGCGTAATTCTTGCGTGTTTAATTGTCATCTTGATGGGTTTTATTCTAAAGAACGATTCCCAACACGGAGCTCATTCGTTTCAATGTTATTTGACACATTAGTAATACAATGCAAAAATTAATTACTCTTGATGGGTTTTATCTTAGAGAACGACCCACAATAGAGCTCATTCGCTTCAATGCTATTTGACACATATTAGTAATATATAGTGCAAAATCAATTACTAATAAATTTTTCAAGTAATTTTTGCTTGTTAAATAATATTTTCACTATTTATTATTTGTCCCTAATCTTCTATGAGATAGACTTTTAAAATTTTGAACCGATTAAAAAAATTTTCCTGCTCGTACATTTTGAAAAAAGTGTTCCGAGGTTACTTTGAAATGCAACGATTCAAATTGGTATAGATTCCTCATTCAATAATGTAGGTGCAGGAATTTTAATGTTCCCCACATATTAAAGAATTTACGGGGTAATAATTGTGTGTTTGTATTCAAGTTCTGTGGTACATTATATACTTGTACAAAAGACCTATACCATACTAGAAAAGGAATTCTAATCTAATTACAATTACAAGTAATATTACTATTCCTTAATACTCCTCCTCAAGTTGGAGTATGGGGATCAG
>JAULKM010000001.1:5712355-5724348 GCA_032355605.1 Rubia tinctorum
GAACATATCTGCAATCCTTTCTGATTTCTCTTCCTTACTTCAATGTAGTCAACTCTAAGTTACTCTGGAACATCTACCAGCGCTTACCCACAATTCACCAAAAAAATATTATTTAATATTTTTATATTTTGGTAAGAATAACAAAAATAATGTATTTTGGAGTGATGGATAATGGGGAAACACAAATTTGGGCCACATTGTAATTTTCCAAAATTGTGTACAAGTAGTCAGTGTTGACTTTTGATGCCCTTCCATTCCCCCATAGATGCCCAAATTGCAAAGTCGCAATCGCATATTATTCAATTGAATTTTGGCATCGCCAATTTTGTGATTCGACAATTCCAAATTTCTTGGAGGGACCTAAGTGCAAAAACTAAAAACTTTACTCGTAATTCCAAATGAAATCCGTTCGAATGTAGTGCTTCCTTATACACCCCCATTTTATTTTCCTAATCCGTAACAAAATATTTATCATCGATCGGGCACAAGAACATATCTGTAATCCTTTTCGATTTCTTTTCCTTACTTCTATGTAATCAAGTTTAAGTAACTCTAAAACATTTACTAGCACTTTCCCAAAATTCACCAAAAATATATATTATTTAATATTTTTATATTTAGGTAAGAATAACAAAAATCAGGTATTTTGGAGCAATGAATAATGTGGAAACATAATTGTTGGGCCACTGTGTAATTTTGGGCCACGATAAAGTTGACTTTAACTGATCAATGGTCAAATCTTACTTGACTTTCTATATACAAACACTAATAAATAGTTTGACTTTAACCTATCGACGGTCAACTCATACTTGACTTTCTATATACAAACACTAATAATTAAGTTGAATTTAACCAATCAACAGTCAACCTATATACTTGACTTACTACACACAAACACTATATGTTTAATATTTAATTATATTCAAACTTTTGCAATTATATAGAGTTATAAAGGTATATTTCCATTTGTTTACATGTTAACATTTAATTTATTTTTCACGGTCGTTAAGAAACATGTTTGACCGCTAATCTATTTAACTAAGTATAATAAAGATAAATAAAAGGTTGATATTTAGATACCACTTATTAAGACGAATACAACCATATCACATGCGATAATATTATTGTTTATATATCAATTCAAATATGTGGTCAAAGTTTGATAGTGTAGACTGTCAAATAGTAAGTGTGCAGCTTATGCTGGGAGAGAGAGTACTAAATATAAAATTTTAAACATGTATTTTTATCTTGTATATTTTTATATGTTCACATTCAAATATACATTACCACTTATTTTAACTTTTAAAATAAAATATTTAAATTTTATTAAAAAATTAACATTTAAAATAAAAAAAATGAAAACCCCTATCCATAAACAGAGGCATCCCAAATGCCCAATCCACAGCAAAACTTAAAAAATTTTGCCCAAAAATTGAAACTCTCTTCCTCAGAACAGTCCGATCTTTTCCTATCTCTATCTTCACTCTGCAGAACTCGCCCCAGCTTCAGATTGAGGCGGAGCTCCGCCACAACCGCCGCCTTGCCTATGTTTTCCCACAACCCAGTTTCCGGTGACGCCGTCGCCGAGGCATTGATCAGCGGTGTCGCACTCTCCCTGCTCCGGTTCTGGGGGAACTTTGGCAAATTAAAGCTCATTGATCAGGTGGGTTCGCGCCCATTGTTTTGGGGGTTTTTTTTGTTTTCTTGCAATTCCCATTTCTGATAACTTTCCTTTTTTAGAAACTGTGTTGGAAATTTGTGCATATTAGCGTTGGGTTGGTGTTCATGCTCTGTTGGCCAATGTTCAGGTGTTTGAACTGATTTCAACTTAATGATCTGATTGTTTTCGTTAATATTCTGGAAATTTGATGTGTTTTGAATCTGATATTTGTTATAGGTCGGGTTATAGAGGAGCAATTTTTGTGGCTTTGGTTCCTGGTGCAAACATAATCAAAATGCTTGTTTTGGGACTTGGATTATGGAAAGATGAGTTAACTGTGAAGTCTATGACCAGATTTGGAGATAACAGGTTATTCTGATTTATTGTTTTACAAAAAAATGTTCTTTCTTCTTTTGGGTGAGAGTGTATATCAATTAGGAGATCAAATGCCTCCTTCAACTGTTTAGAATCTTGTTTGATGTTGAGATATTACGCTACTCCTACTGCCAGTTATCGATGATTTGAACGCAAAAGGGATCCTATTTGATTCGGTATAAAAGTTGTAAAACTTCTTCTTGATGTGAAAGGCAAGAATGCCGCTTTGAGTTAGCTTTGGATGCCTCACTGAAAATAATGACTAGAACTTAAATAGTTAGATGTAGAGCTTATGATTTGATTAAGGTAATAAAGTAAGATGCATTAGTGGGAATTTAGCTTTGTTTGACAGTGAAAGAATATAGCTGAAAGACATAATCAAATAATATTACTTTAGTCTTATGATTGTCAATTTTAAATTTATATAATGCATTTTTCTTGACCTCAAACAGCAAGATGAAGACTTGCAGTTATTGTGGCCCTAGGATTGTTAAACCAGACAGTGGTTGAGGATTCTAAAGTTGTATTTTGTATATTTGGTTAGTGCCTCGTAATGTTGTTAGAATAGAGAAGATGTATATATGAAGTAAAAAACAATTATCATGAACGGATCCATGTTGTTTTTGGGTTGCATGTTCGGTGTTTGATATTATGCTTGAATTAGAATTAGTAGCTAATTCTAAGTTTCTGCTCCTTTTTGTTTTCATTCAGTTTTTTGTTTCTCTTTTTAGTCTTCGATGCAAATGGTATTTATTCTCACTTGAGATTTGTTCCTTTTCAGGTGTGTCGTGCACCGAGCGAATGTGGCTAAAACAAAGGGAAGAACTGTGAGAGTGAAAACATAAATTACACGAGGCAAAAAAGAGATTTGTTGAAAACCGAAGATTGCTTAAACTCTTCTTCTTTTTCCTTCAAAAGACAAGTTCTCTGCATCAACCTTCTCCCGTATCTCTTCAAGTTCTTTCTCATTTTGATAACAATTGATCATTGCGTAGTGTTCTAACGTTTTTGTATTCCTCTATGTTTCAAACAGTTCACCTGATCTTTTCACTAATGTGGAGCTTTATATGAATGGGCATGACCATTGCCTAGAACACATAAGTGATGACAAAAGGTGCAACAAAACTTGATTACAAGTTTCTTGAATGTAAAGGAAATAATGAGGAGAAATACTAAATAATTTGTCATTTTGATGCAGCCCAATACAATTCTTAACTAGAGGAGCGGGATCCAAGGCTTGGAGGGGTGATGTTAAGGATCAAAACATGACACATTTTCCATATCGTATGATATGGTACATCTGAGTACTTCTAAGGACCATAGATGTGTGAATTGGCCTTTTTGATTTGATGTGTATATGTCATATGATTTAATTGCTAGTTTAAACTAAAGTTATGTTTAGTATCATAGATAGTTATATTTGGTATAGTTATATTTGGTATAGTTATGTTTAGTCCCACAGATTATTAATTTTGTATCATACATTTAGTGAAAATGTTTTTTGATGTTTCTAGATATGCCCATATATGTTGTTAGATTGTGTTTATTGTTTGTTGTGAAGTATTGGAGCAGCCGTCATCACCCTATTCTACTGCTTTTTTTTATCCCAAATCAAAGTAATAGAGCAGCCGCAGCTGCGGTCAGCCGCCCAATTACAAATTTGTTTTTTTCCAAATGGAAGTAAAAAACAGTTTCGCGTCCAATTGCAATTCCAAATAAAAAACCGGTGACAATTTTAACACTTGTTTTCTAAAAATCGGTGCAAAAAATTGATGCCATATAAAACCAACGATTTTTTAGACCGGTGATAATATATGAAAACCGATGCTAAATTTAGCACCAATTTTACAAAAACATGTGCTACCCAAAAAATCGGTGCTAAATTTAGCCCCTGTTTTTTGGACCGGTGCTAACATGAAAACCGGTGCCATTTTAGAACCGGTTTTATAAAACTGGTGGTAACAAAAAAACCGGTGCTAAAACTAACACCGATTATTCAAAAACCGGTGAAAATGTTTCACTGGCTACTTAGACTCTGATTTTTTGGACCCCAAAAATCGGTACTAAAGTGTCTATCATGTGATAGTGTAAACCAGTCTCTATAATATGACGATACTTCCTCTCTGTACGACCATTTTGATCTGGAGTGTAAGGGCATGAAAGCTGATGATGAATATCCTTAGACGCAAAATGAGTTCGCATGCGATGATTCACAAACTCAGTTCCATCATCATTCTGAAAAAATTTAATAGTGGTAGAAAACTAATTCTAAAAATATATTTTAAAATTCATGTAAGCCTCTACAAAATTATACTTGCGTTGTAGAGGATATAACCAAGTAAACTGAGAGTGATCATCAATAAAAATGACATAATAAAGTTACCCGATACGAGAGACAACAAGTGAGGGTGCCTAGAGGTCACAATAAACTAAATCAAGTATGTGTGGTGCATGTTTTAAGTTATCATTAAAAGAAAGACGCTTGCCTTTAGCCATCTCACAAGAAGTAATAAATGGGGCTTAGGCAACAAACTAGTAACTGATAAACTACCAGTCTTATTTTAAAATGAAATAATAAAAAATGGAACATGTCTTAACCGACTATTCCATAGCTCAAATGAGACCTTGACTTTATTTGAATTAACAAGTGAAACTAAAGCAGCAACACCATAGTCTAAAATGTAAAGACCTTCCTCAAATAATTGTGGTTGTTATATTCTATTACAGGAGCCGCTGCTCCTTCCTCGACGACAACCTCCGGTGACACCGCCACCTTCGTCGTTATTTCCCAGTAAAACCCTAATAGTCAAGTTAAAGTAACACTGTGTAGGCGTGGGCAAAAAAACCGAAAACCGAAAACCGAATAATCCGAATTCGATTAACCCGAACCAAATTGAAAATACGGTTTTTGGATAGTCAAATTGAGTAAAACGATTCTTGAATATGATTTTTGGTTTGGTTTTGGATATTGTAATTCAATTCGAGAACCGACCCAAATACCGAATTGCAATTTGAAAATTAATTAATTATATATATATAAATAATATAATTTTAAAACTCTAAAATTGTTATGGTTGAATTTGTATTGTAATTGTTGGATTTTTATTTTAAACACTTGAGTTTGATGATGTATAAATTAAATTACAAATTTTATAAAATCTTAAATTAATTAATATATTATTAATATATTTTAAATAAAATTTCCCATGAATTCAGTTTATTCGGTTTGAAACCGAATTCAAATCGAAACCGATTTCAAATTCAATTTTGATAATTCGGTTTTTTTGGTTATTTGGATTGGTTTCGGTTTTGAGTTTTTTAGAGGCAAAATCGAATAATTCAAACCGATTAAACTGACCCGACGCCTACCCCGATCGGTTGTTCCCTTCAGTTCATGTAAGCTTCTTCTTCGCAACGATTTTGTTTTTTTTTCCAGAATGATTTACTTTTCGGTTACCTTATAATTCAGCTATTCTAACTCAGATATTCTGAACTGAGTAGTTAAGTAGTTAATCTGAGGTGAAAAACTAGTGTTAAATTATTCTTGGTTGGACAGGAAATGAAACCTACTTACTGTAACAGAAAATCGGATGCAATCTAGTGCTTAAATAGCCCTCATGAAGATCTGACCCCACGAAACTCTAGATTCCAGCCAGCGGCAGTGTGATGGTGTGGAACGGCGGTGAGCTGGTTTTGGAGATGAAGAAGAAGAATGCTAAAGATATTTTTGTCATTATATTTTTAGTTTTTTTATGATTGGTCAATGTCAAAAAAAATACCGAATCAATGTCAGAATAGTGCGAAAATGTTATGTTAGGACATTTGCTGAAAAACTTAGGGTAAGAATCACATTGTCATATTTTACAGGGTTAGATTGACACTTTCAGAAAACAATATGGTTATTTTTGTATTTTGCCCTTTATTTTTTTTAACACTCTTGACCCTGAACTAACAAAAGTGTTAGGTCGTGTTATTTCCATCTAGTCAAACCGTTAAATTTAACTTTTTTGACAATTTGGGGGACAAAATGTATTTTCCTATTCAACCCAAGATTTTTTTCTTCAATTCAGAACAATGTTTTCTCGAGTCATGCTTGCGGCGCGTGATAAATCTCAACTCGAATCTCATCGTTGACGATATATGAATGATTCAAGAAAACATCTCAACTCAGATCTTGCACAACTTGAGAAGACTTTTTTTGAAATGCAAAGAATTCTAACGTTAATAGGAAAAAGACACGTTTACCCTTCAAAATGTCAATGAAAACTGAAATTAACGGTTTAATTAGATGAAAGTGACACGACTTAAAACTTCTTTTAATACAGGGGGCAAGAGTGTTTAAAAATAAAATGGAAAATCAAATATAAACGATTACTGTACAATAATTTGCCCTATTTTCCCCCATTAATACTCGAAATACAAATGGCCTCATAAATAAATGCAACTTCGATGTCGGACAAATGAGTAATGTACGTCAAACAAAGCCATCACGAGCATTACCGTAAATGGCTCATCCATCAAAGTCATCCACATTCTAGTGAAGGATTTTCAGCAAATGGTTGAAAGTTGACCAGCTTCCGCGTGAGCTCCTCCAAGAGATATGATTCAAGGCGTAGACTATAATAACGGCATCAAAGCACTAACTAAGGTGCTGTGCATAGTTCAACTTGATTCCTATCCAATAATTTCAATTCAACTTATTTCATATCCAATAATCTCAATTTAACTTATTTCATATCCAATAATCTCAATTTAACTTTTTTAAAACTCTTTTAAACTTTTTTCAATTCATGTCAGCTCCAATTAACTCAACTCTTCTCATCTCTTCTCAACTCTTTTCAACTTAGCTCTTTTCAACTCGACTCAACTCAAATAATTTAAGATCGTCTACTTTCAACTCCATTCATTTTTTTTTAATTTAGAAAGTTCTTTCATCTATTTTGAATATGAAACTTATAGTAAATGTTGTTCATATTTGAATGTATGAATCATTATAATTACTGTGATTATGAAAAGCATAAATAGTATCATAGATGTTTAATTTAACATAAAATTAACACAATATACTATTAATTATTAATAAATTGTTAAAAACCATAAAATTTAAAATCCTAATTTAAAAATCATTTCATTAAGTTTCATTGCGTGTTAAAATATTAATTATGAATTTTATTAAGATTGAATACCGTAAAAACTACAAGGTAAATATTGAGAAACAACAGATAGTATCACTTTCAGATAAATTCTATCTAAATTATTAATCAGGGTTGTAAATTATGGAAGTACATTGTACCAAATTTCACTTCGGTTCATTGATTGTAAATTTCCTGAAATGAATGAACTCCTGGGTTATTACTCAATATGTAGTTTAAATCAGTTCAACACATATAAATAGCATGAAATATAATATAAATAACTAGCATGAAATATAAATATAAATATAAATAATATTTAATGTAATTAATAACTAAACTGATTGTATTTAACCTATTAACTATTAACATATTGATAAATTCTATCTAAATTATTAATTAGTGTTCTAAACTATGGAATCATATTACAGGTCAATAAAAATTCACATGCACTATTATTTATATCATAATTTATTATTAATTAATGGTTATTAATTATTAGTATGTAATATAATTTAACCGTTATCTTCTTTTAACTTTTTTTGTTCAGTTACGTTTTATTCAGTACAGTTCAGTTTAGTTTGATTCAATTTAGTTCAATTTGATTAAGTTTGGTTCAGTTTAATTCAGCCTCGTTCTGTTGGACTAAGTCCACTTTAATTTGCTTTAGTTTAGTTTAGTGTGATTCATTTCACTTCAGCTTTATTCAGTTGGGTTCATTTTGATGTAGTTCGGTTCATTTTTGTTCAATTTAGTTCAATTTGTTTCAGTTCAGTTTAGTTAGATTTGGTTCAATTCAGTTTTTTTATTCAGTTAAGTTTGATTCAGTAATTTGATTCATTTCAGTTTAGTTTGATTCAGTAATTTGATTCATTTCAGTTTAGTTTGACTCAGTTAAGTTTAATTCAACTCTTCTCAATTCTTCTCAGCTCTTCTCAATTTTTCTCAAGTCTTCTCAGCTATTCTCAATTCATCTCAGGTCTTCTCAACTCAACTCTTTTCAACTATTCTCACCTCTTTTCAATTCCAATAAATTTAGCTCAACTCAGCTCCGATTGAGCTAAACTGGACATGGAATTTCTCTTAACTCCGAATACACCTCCAAATGCTCGTGCAAGTTCTTGATATGTTTAGATCCACGGATTTGAGTGATTAACGTTGAATTTGTTAACCGAATGAGTTTATTTTCGGCGCGTTTTTGGTGATCTCTCGTAATTAAAATATTTTCATGGGTTAAAACATTAAAAAAATATCAGCGTTCCGTTAAAGTTTGTTTTCTTCTCTTTTTTCTGATGAAATGCATTCTTTTTCCTTTTCTTTTTGAATTTCCACCCCTACTTCTGCAGCGCGTGAAGGATGGAAGAACACACTCGCCAATGTAGACAGATCTAACTTGGGACATCCAGCGGAGCTAGCACAGCCGTCAGATCTAGAGAGTTGGATCTTGACCACACATAGTAATTACCAAAACAAAACCGACGGGATTATTTTAAAATTATGAAGAGTCGCGTTGTAATATATTTTTAAAAAACACACTCATCCATTGTGGCAGAGTATGGTTGTTCTTTGTAGAACTATACTTTACTTGACTTGTTTTTATAATGGAGAAAAATTGTATAATTATCTTCCCCAGCTTCCAAAAATGTCATTGTACTTTTGGAATTATTTTTATTAACGTTCTTGAAATGAGAGTGTCTTTTTGTTAGATTGGTTAATGGTTAGATAATTCATAAAAAATAGTTTATTTTCAAAATTTTAGGGTCAGATAAAATATATTTATATTTAAAAAATATGCTTAATGATCTTTAAAGTTATGAAAATCTCACCGTAATAAAATTTAAATTTTAAAAATTACTTCAATAGTTGTATTAATTATAAAATAATTCTGCAAAATGGTTACATGTCTAAAAAAATACTTTATGCTATGAAATACATTAAATTACTCATCGAGCTATTTTTTTATCTTAATCTCAAGACTACCTTATACTTTTAAAATAAGCGTATAATAGAAGAGACCATTTTTTTAAACTGCCTAACGGTTAGACCACCACAACAAACTCCATTTCTATAACTTTTAATGTTAGATTATAACTATTTATATTTTAAAATACATTTTAAAAGATTTTTTTTAAAATAATGGGAATATATTGGCAATAGATGTAAACAAACATCTTATTAGTTATACTCCTCCGTCCCAGCCAAAGTTTTTAATTTTTGTCAACTTTCTCAAGTTATGTTTGATCAAAAAATTCATTAGTACATAGATAACAATATCATTGTTTGAGATATTGTTAGATGGCATGCAACATCTATTTTCTATAGATCAATTTTTTTTATATACATTGTTAGTATTTGTAACTAAAGTTATCGTTGATCAAATAAAGTCCGTGAAAGTTGACCAAAAAATAGAAATATTTGGTTTGGATGAAAGAGTATTAATTGTGAATAATAACGTCTGATGGTGGAGGGAGTCCTAATATTGTTAATTCATTCCCTGTTTTTCTATTTGTGATACACTTACATTATTGCGATATTTTTTAAAATCACATTTTTCATTTTATGCAAAATTCCTTAAATTTCATCAACTCATTATACTTCTTACTTTCTATATTCAATTTCATACACTCATTTTATTCACCTAAATTCAAACACCTGTACCTATGGTGACACAAATAAAGAAATAGGTGTTACTTCTTCTTATTTGAGACGATTTCTAAACGTTGACAATCATTTTTCTGCAGATAAGATATTTTAATCTCATTCGTTCATTCTCAAGTCTCTGGATGATTTCTCTTCTTCATTTTAATCATCCAAATTCTTGTGCAAAATAAATGAGTGACAATATTTTAAAAATGACAAGTGCTCCATATAAAATATTGGTAATACAAGGAGAGAGAATAGAATAGAAGAGGAAGAGGGGTACAATACAGAGAGAAAAGAGGGTGTTCAGAGGGGGGGAGTTTGGTTTTAAAGGCCCAATATTCTTCTCGGGATTGCTACCCTCCTCCCCCCCCTATAAATACATCCCGCATCTCCTCCTTCCACCTGCAACAACCCTCTCTCTCACTCCTCAATTCTCCATTTTCTCCGTCTCTTAATTGATGATGAATTACTATGGTCCTCTCCGTACTATTCCACAGCTTTCTTGAACTGCATCTCTCGCCCAGATTCCGTGAGGCGGCGGCGGCGGTTCAATAAAGCTGTGGGATGATACCGACAGGATCAACCTCTCCTTCTCCGCCGCTCTCGCTGCATGGTATGGTGGTGTTTTTTGGATGTGGCTCGGAATTGTCTGTTATTATCATTTCCTTCGGGAGGCTGAATTTGTGTTTTTTTTGGGGGTGTGTTTTTGTTTAACTGAATTATGAGGTTGCAATTGTCTGCATATGGCGGAGATCTACTTTTTTTTCTTTCTTTTTTCCTTTTCTTCTTTTTTGGGTGCATCTGAGGTGGATTTTGATTTGTACTTTATGTAGGGGAACAGATCGGGAAGATAAGATTATCTTCTTTTCAGGTAGGTACTGAATTAGTGGATGGATTTGTTTTGCCATTAATGGTGGATCCCTAATCTTCCTGTAATATGCAGTTTTAGATTGGTTCCTGAAACAAAGCACGAAAGGTTGTTGAAATTGCAGTTTGAGATTTGTGGGTTGTTTTCTTGCCGTTAGTCCTCTAATTGGGAGCTATTTGAACCAAGAACCACGAGTTCATTGATTCTGCTACTCAAATGGGTTGATTAAACTTCCCCCAATTTCAGATGTTTGAATTTCTTTTTGTTGAGATTAACCTCTTGTTATAGCTAGTGGTAAACTCTTAACTGGTACGATTGCGACTGAATCGAATTCTTCTCCGGGCTGATGACAACTTTTATGATTCTCAATTGTGACTTAAATCTAGCAATCTGGCTCAGAAGTCTTGTGCAGTTTACAGAAGCACAGAGAAGTTGTTTGCTTGTTGGTTGCATCTGGGAAAAGAAAGCGCAGAGGTTGGTGGAGGTTTGGGATGGAACTTAAATGGGGAGGAAAACTAGGGTTTCTGCCTGGTGACATAAGGACATCTCTTTTATCAAGAAAACTCTTGGCTCGGACATTGTTGCCTGTCTTCTTTTTATCACCTGACATTGTACATGAGATCCCTGTTTCCTGGGCACCACTCATTCGACTCACAATTTTCCTTGAATTAAGATACTGTTGTGAATTTTTAAGGATCTTGTTGTTTTTTCCGACGATCAGGAGCTGATATAGTTGAAC
The DNA here is from genome assembly GCA_032355605.1 of Rubia tinctorum. NCBI lineage: Eukaryota > Viridiplantae > Streptophyta > Magnoliopsida > Gentianales > Rubiaceae > Rubia > Rubia tinctorum. The sequence continues at coordinate 5,723,773 of JAULKM010000001.1, forward strand.
CCATGAACAGTTGTGAAATTTTGCTAACTTTGACCGGAGCTTCCCTAAAAACCATGTACTGCAATCCCCACATTTACTCCACGGTATTGATTTTTTCCTTTCTAGGTGGGTTTCTACTGAATTCTGAACTAAGATTAAACTGATTATCTCAATTGAATTGAACTGAAAATAAGTGTATTAAAAAAAAGTAATAATTTGATCAAATTAAGCTATAGTTCATCCATTCTAATTTCTGTTGAAATGAATTGAATTGAACTGAAATGCAGATAATCTCTAAAGACAGACTATTTTTTTTGCTGAACGGATTGAGTAATGGATGAGTTTGAAAGAACATGGTCTAAAACCGACGTATAATCACTCTTTCAATCTCATCAAACTTTATCAAACTATAAGTACGACTCTATCAAACACGGAATGTAGCTTAGTGAAACTTATGAGGATGGATAACTCCACCTGAACGGACAAACGTGAAATTGTTGGTGTTGCTTGTAACGTTAGATCCATTATGCAGATGTACGAACAATGGTAATTTTGTTTATAGCTACGAGAAAGATTACTGTTAAGTACCTCTCTTCC
>JAULKM010000001.1:5756005-5774019 GCA_032355605.1 Rubia tinctorum
GAAGCACAAACGCCAGGAATTCATTCGCATCAAAGCAATGCCTAAGCTCAAGCACCAGTTTTCAATAGAAACAGTATAGATGTTGTATATTAACACACACTGAGTAATCTTATCCCTTCTCACGCAAGGATTTAAAAACCTAATCCTCATATCCCCATCCGTTCAAATTACGAATTCCAACCATAATACATCAGTAGAAAGGACTCTTCATCTAAAACGGTAAGAAGATCATGTTTTTTCAAGGATCCAACAGCTGTGAATGAATTTCAAAAGATATGAACAAAGGAAAGCATATACCTCTTTGTCCATACCAGGAAAGAGGGCGACGAGATGATCTAGAGAAGCACCACCGGCGGATAAATTATTATTATTAGAAGAAAAATAATACAGAGAAGCTCCTGCTCCTGCTCCTGCTCCTGCTCCTGCTCCCGCTCCCGCTCCCGCTCCTCCGGCGGCGGTGGACCTAGGCGGCGAGAATCGAGTCGGAGAAGAAGAAAAGCGGATCCTCTTGGAGGAAACCGGCGGCGGCGATGGTGACGATTGCAAGTCCTCAAAGAAATTCGATCTCTTGCCGCACACTATGGCAGACATGTTGTGCCGCCGCCTCCAATCTCTCCCACTCGCTCTCTTCTTTCTCCCACGCCGCCCTAATCCAATCCCTAATAATTTCCCCCAATTTTTCTCCTTTAATCTACGCGATTATACGAACATATCTGATCCAAAAACACGATATAATCAACAATATTCCAATTAATGGTTTATTATAATATTCAGAATTCAATGATTTGGTGTGGAGTCATGGAAGGATCGCGGATGGTCCGATGGGTGGATTTATTCCCCGGAACGAAGCGTTCTGCTTCGATATTAAAAGCTAAGGGAAGGACAAAAAGTTGGCCGCAAAATATGAGGAATGACTTTATATGTAGTAGTAAGAGTGACGGGCGGTGACCGGATGATATATAACTGGACGAATAAGGAAGTGACACCTGTGGTTTTGGAAATGTTTGATGGGAATTTGTCGGGCTCTTATTGGGCTGTTACCGGAGTCCCATATTATGCTAGGTGGATTAGTGGAGTATGGGGTTTTAGCCTTTGTTTTATCCCGTTGTGCTTTGTTTGGTGGATGGCTAGTAGAAGTAGCTTTGACTAGGGTTATATCTTGATTGGTTTATTTATAAAAATAATAATCTCCCACAGTTCTTTGGAAGATTCAAAATTTGACTTGCGTTAAAGATGGGTAGTTTTTTTAAGGGTCGGCCACAAAAGTAGCCTTGATATTTTTAAGAAGTGCTAAAATAATTTTCAGTTTTTTTCTGAAACAATCCGAAATTTGCCCAACTCAATGTTGATTGTGCAAATTTCAGTGTTAACCATCTTTAAAATGTCAAAATATCCATACATAGTTTTTTTTTAAATGAGCGATTTTACCCTCCTGAACTCTGCTCTACCATCAGAACATAACAAAAATTATAGTGTTATACTAGCGTAATATCATCACGCATTGCACGATATTATTAATTAAAATATTAGGATGTACATTTTGTGTCTTACATTTAAATTGAAAATAAAGTTTATTTAAAATTTTAAAGTTTAGTGATCTAAGTAAAACTATATGAGTTATGAAGTAAAATAATTAATTTAGTTAGAATTCGTTAAATGAATACAATAAAAACTAATTGTTTTTATAATATTTCATTCAAATTCTTAAAAGGTAATCATTTATATGTTGAGATTCATTTTAAAATATTATCATTATTATGTGTATCTCATGTTACAAAAATTCTTGTTTTAGGCTGTCAGAACATAACAAGAATTATAGTGCTATACTAGTGTAGTATCATCACGCGTTGCACGATATTATTAATTAAAATATTAGGATGTACATTTTGTGTCTTACATTTAAATTGAAAACAAAGTTTACTTAAAATTTTAAAGTTGAGTCATCTAAGTAAAACTATATGAGTTATGAAATAAAATAATTAATTTAGTTAGAAATCGTTAAATGAATACAATAAAAACTAATTATTTTTTATAATATTTCATTCAATTTTTTTAAAAGTAATTATTTATATGTTGAGATTCATTTAAAAATATTATCATTATTATGTGTATCTCATGTAACAAAAAGTGTTGTTTTAGGCTGTCTAAACTTTAGATCAAGGTTTATTGTGCAATTATTGTAAATTTCATTTGAGATGGGGTTAGTTTAAAAAATGCTAAAAATGTGCGGGACTTACTATGTAAATATAATGCTATATATCATTTTTTTTATTACTTAGAAATAAGATTCAGATTCCGATCGTTTTCCCCGCTTCCCAACCGCTCTTCCTCCAATCGGTGGTGGCTCCTCCGAAGGCGCATGGCGATCCAGTGACGGCCATCCCGGCGAAGCACGGCAATGGCGTATTCAGGGGGAGCACGGCGACGACGCACATCGGCAGTGGTGGATTTAGGGTGGATGACCCCACCTTTAATGTTTAATAGTCCCAAATTTTTTTATATTTTAATTGTACATGTTTTCCTAATATTTATAGGTAAATTATCAGTAACATTAAATGAATTTAATAATTGTACATTTTTTCACTTTCCCATCTTAATTAACATAATAAATTTTAGATTTGATATAAGTATTAGTTTTTAAAATTTACTCTTTATCTTCTATTATCTTAAAACAAAATACTCAAATAATTACTTGCCTTAAAAGCCCGTTTTTACCCTTCTTGCTTTAATTGATTTTCTCATGATAATTTTCAAGAAAATTACTGATAGGATAAATCTAAATATACACTATATACCACTTAATAATGTACTAATCATGTGCCATGGAATGAAATATTCCTAATTCAATCAATGATTGTCTTATTGCATTCATCGAAAAAGTAGATCTTATTGAGTTCTTGAATAAAGAGTTATCAAATATTATCAAAATACTAATTTTTTAAAAGAAATATTGTAAAATTTATATTAGCATTATTTATACAGTGAAATAATTTTTATATATTTTTACCCTAGATTTATTTTCTAATATACACTAACTATTATTAGAGATGGTCTCTTATGAGGCAATCTAAACTTTAGGCAGAGACCTTTATGCAATTCTAGTTATATTCTAGCTCTATGGACCTATCTCTCATAATTTTACATGGACCTATCTCTCATACTTTTACAGGGACCTATCGCTAATATTTTTTTAGGGGGTTTTTTGTCCAATTTTCCCATCATTTTCTCGGCATCTGCAGCTTGCAAAAAAATTCAATTTTTTTGAAAACTTATCACAAAATATTTTGAAAATGCAAAAAAATTAATATGATCATCGAACTGAAAATTATAAACATCAGCAAAAAATAGCAAAACATCAATGAAAAAACATAAAACATCGACTAAAAATCATAAAAATCCTAAAAATATCAACAAAACTTCAATTGTCAATTTTTTTAAAACTACAAAAATCAACAATATAAACCAAAAGTTAAAAACATCAATTCCTATCACCTAAAATTCACCCAAAAATGAAAAATGTCAGCACAAGGTAAAAAGCTAAAAATAATCAACCTATGTCACCCAACAAATATCAACTCGTATCACCTAAAACTCATCGAAAAAATGAAGAAAAAAATCAACATGAGAGGAAAAAAGAAAAAAAATATTACCCATATAACCTAAAAAAACTACAAAATATCAGCTTATATCAACTAAAACTCATCCGGAAAATAAAAAACATCAACATGAGAAAAAAATAAAAACATAAAAAAAACTTAGGTACCTCAATAAAATTTTCACTCAAAAATTACAAAACGTCAATTTTTTTTAAAAAACTACAAATATTAACCTATATCATCAAAAAAATTCTACAAACATCAACTCCTAACACCCCAAACTCATTCGGAAAATGAAAAGCATCAACATGAGAGAAAAAAACAAAAAAATCAATAATAAAAACTACGGTACCTCAAAAGTATAAATTATTCACTAAAAAAAATAAAACATCAACTATTTGTTTTTTTAAAAACTACAAATATCAACTTATATCACCAAAAAGGTACAAACGTCAACTCCTAACATCTTAACCTCATCTGGAAAATAAAAAAATCAGCTTAAGAAAAATGAAACCATAAACATCAACTCTTATTACCGAAACCTCAGCCAAAAAATTAAAAACATCAACATGAGAAATGTTTTTTAAAAAACTGAAAATATCAATCCATGTCAACCATAAAAATGAGAAAACATCAACTCATAACAATATAGCCTCACTCGAATAATGAAAAACATCAACATCGGAGAAAAAAAAGCTGCAAACATCAACAAAAAGTTACAGTACCTCAAAAAATAAAAACTCTTCAAAAAATAGACCTAGTGGGATTTGAACCTAGATCTCTAACCTCAAAGACTACATCAATAACCACTAAACCAAATACTCATTACTGTACATATGTTCAATCAAATAATATTAAATCTCAACATGTATATCAAGAACATAAAATTTTCAAAATAGAGGTCACAATGAGTTTCGAACCCAAGACCTCTCACCTCAACAGTAGAAGTACTAACCACCAAACCAAATCAACATTGTTGACAAATACCTCAGTCAAGAAATTATTAAACCTCACAAAGTCTTAAAAAAAGAAGTAGAACACAATATTAAACCTTATCTCATGAAGCAGAACCTCACCGCGCCACTGCCGTCCATCGCCTCAAGTCACATTCAGCAGTCTGCTGCCTCAGGTCGCGCGTGAAGTCACGCGCGTTGACGTCATCGTTCTGACGCGAGCATCTCACGTGCGTCGTCTTCCTCCTACTTTTCCGTCGGCGTTATCATAATCTTCTGCATCTTCGACGGCGTTATCGTCCTCCGCATCTTCCGCCGACATCGTTCTTTTCTGCTTCTTCTCATCGGTGAAAAAACAGAAAGAATACAGTGCAACACCACTGGAAATCGCAGCGCTTTCTGTCTTTGTCAAACCCTAGCTCCGTCGCCGGAAATGGTCTCCTAACTCCGCTGTGATACCAGACCCTAGCTCTGCCGCCGAAAATCGCAGCGCCATTCATCGCGATGCCAAAAAATTGAGCTCTGACAATGGAAATGTCGATTGCAATGACTTCGTTGGAGGCTTCACGGTGTAGATTCGTCAGAGGCTTCGATCTTCTGGATTCATTGTTGTCTTCAAGATTTGTCGGTAGGAATAATGGCAGAACGGTGGTGGATTCACCGGCGGAACAGTGGCGGAGGGGCGACGGTGTTTAGTGGAGGAACGGTGGCTTTAGGTGGTGGAACGACATCGGTTACAGATTTCGATCGGAGGAGAGAATTCCGACCGGGAAAAGAAAATTGGAAATCCAGTTTTTTTTTGGTATTTAAAGCCTTTTGACAATTGCATAGTAGGTCCCTAAATTTATCAGTATATATATTTTTTTAAATCTCATCCCGAATGGAAATTATTATTAATTGCACAATAAACTCTGGCCTAAAGTTTAGTCTGCTTAAAACAAGACTTTGTTTTATTATTAATGTGCCCCCAATAAATTTATTTTCTAAATCCACCATTTCACATCAGTGGCTCCTCTGCCGGCACAGAACAAATTCGGCGACGGTGCATCCAGGTGGACCACAACGACGGTGCATCCACGGAGCACATCGATGGCAAACAATGGCATTGCATGCACGACAACGACATTGAACCGCCCTAGCTCACCGGAAACCATCAGATATCGCCGAAGCTTACCTCTCCGCGCCAAATCTGCCCCGCCTCAACCAATTCCAATTGCCGAAACTCCATTTAACTGTCGGAGCCGATGATTCGACATGCTCCGCCACATCGGTGGTGACCTGACAAAGTGGACGCGACTGAGAGCATGTATACGGATTCGATGCCTAGCGACGTCGTGCGAGAAGGAGCGACGGTCCAACGCAGGTTGAGTGACGCCGGTACTGGTCAGAAAAATAATATTTCAGCCTCGAAATTGGAGTTGTTGTCTTCCTCGTTGTGCGCTGGAGTACTTAATTTTCAAGCCTAGTTGACTTCTTTGATATTCGCAAAATATTCAGTGAGGTATAGCGGTGGCCGAGCTGGACTTCTTTAACATCATTTCAACCCTTGTTTATTCTTATTTTCAAGTGTTAACTTCTTTGAATATCGCAATATGTTTAGTAAGTTATAGTTGGACTTTTCAAGCCTTGTTACTTCTTTGTTAGTGTTATTTTTTATTGTGCCCGGGGTATATGGTTTGATTTTTGATGTTTTATAATTTTCATAGATGTTTTGTTAATTTTAGTTGGCGTTTATAATTTTTAGTTTGATGTTTTAAAATTGATATTTAATTTGACAAATTAAGCTTTGTTGATGCTTTGTTATTTTGGTTAATATTTTTCTAGTCGTAGTTGATATTTAAGATTTTCAACTTGACATTTTAAAACTGATATCTTTCTTGACAATTTATTTAGTTTTATATTTTTTTGTGATATTCAGTTGATGTTTTTCTAGTCGCAGTTGATGTTTATGATTTTAAATTTGTTGTTATGAAATCGATATTTAATTTGACAATTTTAGGCTTTGTTGATGCTTTTCATTTTCTGAATGAGGTTTAGGTGTTAGGAATTGATGTTTGTAGCTTTTGGGTGATATAGGTTGATGTTTGTAGTTTTTATTTTAAAATTTTGTTGATATTTTATGATTTTTAGAATGAAGAATTTATACGCTTGAGGTACAGTAGTTTTTTTGTTGATGTTTTTAGTTTTTTCCTCTCATGTTGATGTTTTTCATTTTTCATGTGACTTTTAGTTGATATGAGTCGATGTTCTATAGTTTTTTTGGTTATATGAGTTGATATTTTAGTTTTTTCTCCTGTGTTGATGTTTTTCATTTTCTAAGTGAGTTTTAGGTGATATGAGTTGATATTTTTAGCTTTTTTGGTGATATAGGTTTAATGTTTTGTACTCCCTCCGTTTCACTGAGAGTGGCACATTAGCTTTAATGATACGAATATCAATCATGGATACGTGGAAGTGGTACATCGTGTGCATGAAGAACATCCCCAGGAAACATTTGACTATCATTTTTGGGAAAACCTAGAAGACTTGCCAAGAATCTACACAATACTCTTTTTCCCACAGGAATTTTTAATGAGGTTGTGTATACATATGAAAATACATGTTTAAAATTGGCAAACGCATAACGAAGCCCAGATTGGCCACATTTATAAATCCCAACATTTGGCCACATGGGCCTTGTAATAGGTAGATTTTGTGCTAAATATTAACTAACCATTAGTTAGTTGGTTGGTTGGTTGGTTAGTTAGTAAAATTTTTAATTATTTCGGCTATGTCATTATATATTTCCGTTAGGATTAGATTAGGACATTTAATTGTAGTTAGTTTAGGACAAAGAAGACAAATTCTGTTTGAACTAGGTTTTTGCAGAATTCTGTATTCTTTGTGTTTACCAATTTTTACCCTATAAATAGGGGAGGCATCCACGATTTTTATACACCTTTCTATCAATCATATATTCATAATTTTAAGATCATTCTCTGAGCTTGCGAGCTATCTTCATTGTTGTTTAATTCTGCTGGTTAATTAAGTATTAGTACCTTCGATTTGTGAACTAATCCTGCGGGCTAGTTAGCCTCATAGATTTCGAATTGTTCATAATTTCGAGGGCTAATTGTGATCAATTATGCGGCTAAACTAGGGTTTGCGAAATCCCTCGTTTAGTTAAAGATTTGAATCTGCAATCCAAAGTTTTCGCAAAGAGATCCATATCATTTAGACTCTTGGATTTAGGTGAAGAAAATGAGTGGATGAAATTGAATGTAGAAACTAAAAAGTAGAATGAGTGGATGAGATTGAATGAATCTTACCAAAAATGGAAAGTATGTCATTAAAAAAATCATCTCAATAAAGTAAATGCGTCACAAATAGATAAACGAAGGGAGTAGTTTTTTTTCCTATTTGATGTTTTACATTTTTTGGGTGAACTTTAGGCGATAAGAATTGATTTTTTTAGTTTTTGTGTGATACAGGTTGATGTTCGTAATTTTTTTTTAAAAAATGATAATTTAAACTTTGTTGTTTTTTTTATCATTTTCAGTTTATGATTGTTGATGTTTTTATGATTTTTAGTTGATATTTTTTTATTTGTAGTCGATATTTTTAATTTTTTTTTAATTTTTATATAATTTTTGCTGCAATTTTTTCGTTGATATTTTATGAATTTTTGTTGATGTTTTAAGTCCCTAAAAGTATTATAGATAAGTCCCTCTAAAATTATTGGAGATAGGTCCCTGTAAAATTATTATAGATAGGTCCCTGAAGTTAGAATAGAGTTAGAATTGCATAAAGGGCTCTGCTTATAGTTTAGGCTGCCTCACAGGAAACCATCTCCTCATGTAAATATCAAATGAACTAATTAGTCTCACTAGTTATAAAATATCCTCATTTAACAATTCTTCGGTTTAAAACAAGATTTTGTCATATATAATAAATAAATAATATGTATAAATATTTCCATTAACAGTACTCTATCATTGTTTAAAAAAATCTGAACATTTTGTTATTTTATATTATATGTGTTTATTTTGATTTTCTTTAGTGATATATATGAATATAGTATGAGACATTTATGGTTTTAAATATATCTTTAGAAGATATATATTTTAACAAGTTATGATTGATATATAGTCAAGAATTAAAATCAATACCATATTTTAATATTAGTATGTTATTTTTAGACAACTTGGGGTTTAGGTTAGTCAAAATAACTTCAATATCCACGGTTGGCAGCACCAAGCAAATAATTTTTATTATATAGTGCTTGGGACAAGCACTTATTTTTATTTCTAGGGTTATATCAGTACTTATTTTGAAAATTTTAGGTTGAATAAAGAATTTTAATAAACTTTCAAAAATCATAACAAACAAAATGGATTATCAATTACCGAAAAACACCCAATTATCTCTGACATTTAACTCTATTTTGTATTGATTCATAAATCATCCATACTTATAAAAGTGATGAATAAGTAACTAAACAGTATGAACCAAATATTTTTACTAACCTAAGCCTACAACAAATAATACTCCATATGTCCCCTTTCAAACTGCAATTTAACTATATATTTAGTAAAAACTTTTTAACTTTGACCCTAAAATTGAATTGGTACATAAGTATAAATATTATTGTGTAATACATTGTTAGATTCGTTAACATATATTTTTAAAATATCAAATTTTTACAATTTTTAATTAAAGATATTAAGTATCAAATATTTTTCAACTCAACTATTAAAAGTCAAAACGTGAACATTGAAATGGTAGAGAGGGAGTACTACCATAACATAGTCATTTGACATTCTAAATACAGTAAATAGTCGAAGCCGGGCATCTAACAACTTCATCCAACATGTAGTTCTAACATCCTTAAAATTGAGTGCACTTGATATGAATCCAGGAACACGAGCCATGCCAGATAACACAACCGTTTCATCCTGTGTCAGATCAAGCAGCTCGAGCCGTGCCACCAGCATGGGCCGTGTCAATGTCCGCGTCAACCAGCGTGCCTATATTTGATCAAATTTTCAATAGTTGTGTTTGAAATTCTCTAAATGATATGATTGGTCTTATGACTAGGGCAAGAGTTAGAGATGCGGCGTTAAATGCTTAGATTGATCAGATTCATGGTGAAGAGTTGAAGAATAAATCGAAAATGTCTTGGATTAATTGTTCAAGAGTTTCGAAATAATGAAGACATCATGAAAAATACTATACTCTTTTTTCCCCCTGGGTTTTCCAGTGAGGTAGTGTGATCATTGTAAATGATTTCATTTTAAAATAAAGGCCATTAAACTCAGCCATGTTGGCGTTGGAAGAGTTCAATTTTGGCTATGCTTTATTTCGGGGTTTAGAATATTCAATTATGATTTGATTAGAATTAGATTTGGTAAGATTATATAAGGCAATATTCATTCAAGACTTGGCTTGATGAATTCGGCCATATCTCTTTTTATTTTAGGTATTTTAGTTAGATATGGTTTTAACTTCTTAAAATTGTCACAAGTCATTCCAGTTACTGATGGGAATTACCAGATCATGCCTTCTTTCTGTTTAGAGGTAGCCGAACTATACCCTATAAATAGGCCATCCACGAATTTTAACACATTTTTATACATCATATATTTAGATTTTGAGTTTATACTCTTTGCTTAAACCGTTAGGTTTGTCCATTTAAGATTAGTGCTTAGAACCGTTAGGATTCTTTGTGTTAATTTTGGTGCAACTAGTGTTGGGGTTCTCTGGAATTCGACCTTTGTGTTAGTGAAGTTCATAAAGTTGTGTTCTTGACTAAACTTCGTCTGTGTTTTCTTGATTTCTAGAGGGTACTTCGATCAACCTTCGTTAAGAGTGTATCTCATAATTCCACAATTCAGAGTTTTCGCAAGAAAATTCATATCAGTTGGTATCAGAGCAAAGCAAAAGATCTCCCGGTGGACTGAAATATCAACACGAGTTTTTGAGTTTTGCTTTATTTTATTTTCAAATATTATTTTATTAATTCATAAACTCTCTCATGTCATATTCTAACGGTGTTTGTTTGTTCTTTCTTACTAGGAGGATTGAATCTAGAGTCGAAGGACAGTGAAGGGTCTGAGAGTTAGAATACTTAGGTATCATCTGCCTTCACCTTCATCGTCGAGTTAGGAGGATGTTGAAGGGTTTGAGCGTTAACAAGTATCATCCACCTTCACCTCTTGATCAGTTTCGTAGTCTCAGTAGCTTATAAACTTTATGTGCTTGTGATATTTTAATCCACTATTTTGAAAATTGTTGCATGCTCATAATTCTACTTGTTTTCTTTTATCGTTCCTTGTTTCTGTGATCTTGAATTAGTTATTGAGTTCTTGATTGCACCTGATACCCAAAAAAGTCTCTCTCTTTTGTTTTCTAGACAAAATGTCATATTCTTTGATCCTTACAATATTGAATACCTCGAATTTCGTTTGAATAGAGAGGAAGTTTTCTCATTCCAAAAATGTTTTAAAGACAGGCAAATTATGTTCCAAAATTTTAGAAAATGGTAGCAGATTTTTGGGTTTTATATCCCTGGACTTTGGGATTTAGATCCAAAATTTTGGGGCAATTTCTGAAAGTTCGAGGGTTGTTTTGCAAATTTTCTTAATTTGGAGTTTTAATTGAATTATACTTATTTGGGAAATAAGAGTTTGATTTGGAAAGGGACATATTGCTTAAATATTTCAAATTTGGGTTTAAAAAGAAGGAAAATCTGATTTGGAAAGGATAGAAACTTTAAATACTAGTCGGAATAGGAAAAGAAATTTAAAATATATTCGAATTAGGAATTCAAGGTGAATTTTTGGCAAGGGCAACATCAGTTCGTTGCGTCTGCTCAGCCTAGTATGCTTAGTGGTCCCGCTCAACCTGTGCAAATCTTCACGGTGGCTACTTCATACACGATATCAACCAGCGCCAGCTGGCGTATGCTCACACTGGGATCCTCACAGTTACTCACATGGGGCTCTTCACTGACGAAGCTCCCTTTTCGTCGTTTTTATTGAAGATCGATGCAGCTTGTTCGATCTCAGGGGTGGTATTGAGATGGCGTATTAGGGTTTAAATATATGGAATGAGCAAGGGTAAATTAAACATTTCACATTTTAAATGTTTTTATTATTTTTAAATTTGGAGGGTAAATGGGTCATTTCCAGCAATTCTGGCAAAAATCGGCATTGGCCAAATTCTTAAACGAGTACAAGATCATTTTGGCACTTTCGAAAAAGTCAGAGTTATTTCGGTAGTTATCAAGGAACTCCTGATTATTTTTTCACTTTATTCTATTTTTAATCAACAAAGTTTTATTTTAAATCAACGAACAATTAGACGGGTTAGTTTCTAATTAATAAAAGTTGTAATTAGTATGGATTTATTTAAAATAGGAAAGAAATTGGGGGACTTAGCTTGCAATTATCTGAGACTTTAGATGATATTATAAAAAACTCTTTCCCACATTTTCTAATTTCATTTTTGCTCAATTGTTTTGTTTTCCACCTTTTAAAACCGCCAGATTAACCTTGTAAGCCGCTACTTTGATCCAGCGGCTTAGGGAGAAAACACGTACGGCGGGGGCTGATAAGTAAAAAAAAGGACATTTTCCTAATTTTCTTTATAATAGAGGGTGCGATAAATATTTTTCTCTAAAATCTACTTAAATTTGCTCGGAACCGTGTATTTTCTTTAAATTTCTCTGTTTCTCTTTGGTTTCTTGCGAATAATGTTAGCTCTTCATTTTTAATAGTCAATTCGTTGTTTCGTTCTGATTTTTCCATAATTTTGGTTTGTTTGCTGTTTATCACACATCAATATTATTACGCCAAACAGAGATCTTCAATAACTGCAATACCAGTTGATCCAAAACACAATCTATATTGTCCAAACTACCAGCAACTTAAAAAACACAGATCGAGTACCCATCCAACTAAAAGTAATTCCTTATACAAAAGAATAACTGAAACCACAAACACACGATATGCACAACCAGATTTGGCAAAATACATCGACGTGAACAAGTAAATCGAGCGATCATCATGAACTTTAAAATATAATCTATCAGGTAAAAAACAATACTAATGTATGTAAAAAATTCCACGCTTATTCATAAACATTCAAAGAATATTAATTCAAAAAATAAGATTGAAGAAAACAACAATTTTTTTGGAGAGAGAATGGAGAGAGGGGTGCATTTATTTGTTTTACCTAATTGAAGAGTAGAACTTCATAGCAAGGTTTAGACCAAACTTCACTAGTGGAGAAAGGCCAATTAAAGGTGGTTTCAAGTGTTTTCTCTGATCATGCATTTGATCGAATTAATCAAATGCGTTTCAAAAACTGGCTTTTATTGGGATCCGATTAAGTTCCGAATTCGGAGCCTATTTATGATGTCCCAAAAAAATATAATCGATTTCCTGCAGCGAAGCAAACCCCCATATCTGGAAACTAACACACTGCAACATAAACCCTAAAAGGATAGAGACTAAGAAACTAGAAGGGAACTTTAAATAATACAGAAACGAGAGGGAACGACAGAGCTTAGACTGAGGTGGAGGTGGCCTAGGGTTTTAGTGAGCGGCGTGAGAAGAAGACCCGGTGGAGGCGACAGAGCAGCAGCCTAGGGTGAGCGGCAGAGAGAAAACGTCGCGTGAAGGAGACTTGATGGAGCTGACAGAGCGGCGGCCTAGAGCTTCATTGAGCGGAGAAGAGGGAGCACCGAGTGGAGGAGACCCAATGTAGGCGACGAAGAGGGAGCCTAGTGCTGAAGCGAGCAGCGAAGAGAAAGCGGCGAGCAGAGGAGACCCAACGAAGATGACGAAGTGGCGGCCTAGGGCTGAAGTGGCGAATGATGGCGGAAAAGAAAGAGAAAAGAGGGGGAGGACAGAGGAGAAAAGGGGGGACGACGACAGAGGAGGAAGAGAAAATTAGGGAGGGGGTGTGGTGCCGCAAGATAAATGAATAGAAAGAAGGCAGATTTGGGGAAGGAAATAAGGGAAGGAAATTAAAGAGAGACAAAAATAAACTAAGGAAGGAAAAATAAACCCTAACTATGGAGTATATACGTAGGCCCAAAATGTAAACAAAGACACCCCATTAAAGGCAGTTCTTCTAGAACCGACTTTAATTGATGCTCATTAAAGGCGCTCCTTGAAGAACTGCTTTTAAACAAATTTAAAGCGTCTTTAAAATTTTCAATGGGACTTAGGAGGGAGTTTCCTTCAGATCCTCACCAAAGACGGTTTCTCAAGAACCACATTGGATTGCATGTTTTTAATCAAGAGTTCCCCACTAGTGCTTCACCCACTAGTCACAATACGTAAAATAGAGAGCATAGTTAAAGTGTAAATTTATTTTATTTTTAAAAATGATGTTTTTAAATATCTGACATAGCTAAAATTTTGGTACTCTCTTAATCCCAACAATATCTGCACACTTTTTAGTCAACTTTCTCATGTCATGTTTGACCACCGATAACTTTAGTTACGTATATTAACGATATCTTAAATTTTTATATTTAAAAATTACATGATACAGGGAAACTAACGATATCTCACTTGAAGATATTGGTGCCTATATACTAGTTGAAATTTATAGTCAAATATGATTTGAGAAAATTGACAAAAAAATGTGCAGATGAGCTGAGACATGGAGTAGTATATTAATTTGGAGATGCTCCAAGTAAAATTCCGATTTATCGAAAGATATCTGGTTGCCGGTCCTTTTATATTCTACTGTCTAGGTTAACTTCTCAATTCTCCGTCCTTAACCATTTTAATTTCTTGGATATCTCGTCAATTTCCATAGAGCGTATGGACTTTATGTAAAAACAAAACATTTACCGTTTTATTTATGTTTATGAGGCAAATCAATTGTATCTTTCTTCGTAGGTTTACTGGTAATGATCATGTGTATATATATGCACACGAATTGTATTTTTCTTCATAGGTTTACTGGTAAGGATCATGTTTGTAAATATTCTGAGTGATCTATCCTTTTTTATGCCATAGATGGATGTTAGTATGCATTGAATACGTATTAGCCGCTTCGACATGCATAGCATGTCCTCTGTTTGGGCTGTTATTGGTATTCTGTCTTCTGTTTCGATTTGGGCCAAAATGTTTTTGGGCCCAAAGCTATTAGGGTTGACGATAGAGAGGGTTATATATAGTGTCTCATCCTTTTACTGTGACTCAATGAGATATGATTGGTAGAAAGTATGAAATCTGTAATCTGAAATTTTCTCTCTAGTGGAATCCGATCTTGGTCGGCCGTGGATGTAGCCAAATTGGTAAACCACGTAAATTCTGATCTTGTCTTTTATTTTTATTTTTTTCGCTTGTTCTTTCTCGGTATTCCGCACAACAATGGACATTAATTATATTCTCGTCTTCTTCTTTTATACAATGTCTGTATTGATAGTTCACAATATCCAAATTATACTGTAAATTCCTTCGTGTATACTCCGTTTATTCTATTAAAGTCTAACAACGTTGTTTCTCAATAGGTCATATATATCAGAATGGAACTTGCATCTCACATTTTCTTGCTTCTAGTACCAATATTTCTGTATATATACTTTCTCAAGCTCAGAAATGGTGGAAATGAAAAGGTCAAGCTTCCTCCGGGAACATCAGGCCTTCCGTTCATCGGAGAATCCTTAAGGCTTTACTCGAAACTCCGACAAGGGTGTCCGTATGAATTTGTGAAAGAAAGAATGGACAAATATTCGCCAGGTTTTCAGGACATCGTTAATGGGGCATCCAATGGCATTTCTTTGTGGGGCCGAGGGCAACAAATTTCTCTTCACAATCGAGTAGAGGTGTCAATTGGACGAAATTGGAAAGAAATGTGATGGGAAATTAATAAATAGGTAGTTAATGAGATTGAGTATTAAATATTCATTAGATTTTGGGATTGGGCAAGATGAGAATAATTATATTTAATGTGAAATTTTGATCCCAATGAATCCCAAATTATGTTAACTTAATGGGAACCCAACAAATATCCAAAATTACCCAATTAAATCCATATGTAATATTTAACATAAAAAGTCACTATAATTCACAAATTATACATCTTTAATGCATGTATAAATCACTAGCCTAATAATTTGGTACAATATTCGGGATCGAGCTCGTACAGTATTCTACATCGAGCTCGTACAGTATTCGAGATCGAACTCGTACAGTATTCTAGATCGAGAGCTCGTACAGTATTCGGGATCAATCTTGTACAGTATTCTAGATCGAGCTCGTACAATATTCGGGATCGAGCTCGTACAATATTCGGGATCGAGCTCGTACAGTATTCGGGATCGAGCTCGTAGAGTATTCGGGATCGAGCTCGTAGAGTATTCGGGATCGAGCTCGTACAAAATTCACAAATTATACATTTTTAATGCATGTATAAATTAGTAGCCTAATAATTTGGTACAGTATTTGGGATCGAGCTCGTACAGTATTCGAGATCGAGCTCGTACAGTATTCGGGATTGATCTCGTACAGTATTCGGGATCGAGCTCGTACAGTATTCGAGATCGAGCTCGTATAGTATTCGGGATCGAGCTCGTACAGTATTCAACCTCGAACATGTACACTATTCGAGCTCGTACAATATTCGAGTTCGAGGTCAAACCCAACTAATATTATTCATTAATCTCTCCGAGTTTACTGAGCCAACATATTATTCGAGGTTTTCGGCGGAAGGGGGTTAAGGGGAAGTGATCTTAACAGGTTAGTTGGAGACGAACCGGACCTTTCTTTAGGGAGCTTCATTGATTTTGTTTTCATTGTCTTAGATGTTTGATTAGAGGTGTGGATGAACATTTGGTGTGCGTCTTTTTGATACTTCATTGTATTTGGTCCCGATGTTAGTTTCGAGCCGTACTAATGTGACTACACTATGGTTTCACAATAACAACCACTCATCATTGATTTTCCCTTCTCATTGCCACATGAGCCTTTGTTTAGTACTATATAATTCATTAAGCCTTTGTGTATCTCTCTCTTTTAGCAATTTGATGTCCTATATTAGAATTGTACTATCTGCTTGACGCCTCAAATGTAAGCCTTCGGGAACTACTTGTGATGTAAGCTTTCATGCATCGCTTGATGTAAGCCATTTTTAGCAACAATTGTTCTTCAATAGAAAGGGTCAGAAACCCAATAAACCCGATTAATTATTTAAAATAAAGGGTATAAAAAACTTATTGAGTGGTTAAAATGATTCACTTTTTTATCATAAAAAGAAATGTGTCAATATTAACAAAATATACAAAAAAAACTAGGGAACACGCGTGCGATTCACGAATCATGAACGAAAATGAAAAATGAAATATAATTTATGATTTTAATAAGTAATAAATTTTTGTTATATCTATATAAGAATTACGCATGATGCAGTATTTAAAAAATATTATAATATTTATTAATATTATAATATTTTTATTCTAAAAAATTAAGGCGACGTTTTGGGAAAGACCATCTCTCTATATGCTAATGTAAGAATAATAACAAGATAAAAGATTTTAGTTGCAATATTAAAATTTTATTATGCCACATGCCCTAGTTATAAGTTCTTTGACCCGATTAATGCAACCCGAAAATTTTATCTTCAATTATTTCAATTTTTAGTTTAAATCTTGGTCTTTCCATGACTTATGGAAACATCTTCTTTCAATAGACGGGCTCAAAAATTAATTAATAGACTCAAAATTTATTGATATATAATAATTACTTATTTTATGTTAAACAAAATAACATACTCCCTCCGGTTCTCTTATATTGACACACTTTTTTTTGGTAATTTATTTTATATTGGCACACTTTCCATCGTTTCTCATTTCATCCACTCATTCTACTTTTTACTTTTTACTTTCTACTTTCAATCACATCCACTCATTCTCTTCACCTAAATCCAAGCAACTAAACCTATGGCGCAACTAATAAAGAAGCGGAGGGAGTGTAAATTTTATATAGAAAAAAATTACCCGTAGTATATAAATGCTTTACATTATAAAAATGTGATAAAATGTGATATAATATATGAGTATATGTGTATAATGAATCAATTATTACTAATATTGGAATAATCCTTTAAAAATCCTAATAATTAAAATCTATAAACAAAATTATATTATTATATGGTAATCACGTGAATGGTTATTATTATCATATTAAACATAAAATTAAATGTAGAAAAAAATTAAAAGTAAGATCCTAACTAAAATTACATATTGTTAATTCACATTAAGAAAAAAGGAGTTTTTCTTATCTCAATGCACTTTTTAGTTCCAGTCTGTCTCTTGAAAGGAAATCTTTCCATATCTAATGAAAAAACCAAGGTTTAAACTGTAAATTATAAGAAATCAAGATAAAATTTCTGAGTTGCATTAATCAGGTTATAAACTTATAACTATTGCACGTTGCATAATAAAATTTTAATATTTCAACTAAAA
>JAULKM010000001.1:5779781-5789923 GCA_032355605.1 Rubia tinctorum
AATTTTCACGTAATCGACGGGAAATCAATTTTCCCCAAATGAAAAAATAGGGTCCAGGTTGGTTACTTGGAGCAGCTGACAAAGGATTTCAATCTCCGGGAACAGAACAATGCACCTTAGATGCGACTTGCACGAAAAAAATTGGGGGAAGAAAATGGATGGAATTGCGGCGGCGGAATGGAGGCTCAACACGATGGCGGAATGGTGGCTCAACACGACGGCGGACCATGACGAAGGTGGCGAACTTGGGGAAAATACAAAAGGAAGTAAATCAAATTTCATGTGGGGCCCACTGCCATAAGGGCAAAACAGACAATAAGATTTCAACTAATAAGCCTGAGGGTACCATGGTCTTTACAGTCGGTCAACTGCCGGAAAAGGTGAGTCAACCCGGGATATGGTATCACAGGGTTATATTTGCACTTTTATTCAATAGTCATGGTTATATTTGCACTAAAAAATTACTCAGGGTTATATCTGCACTTTCTCTATTACATAGGATTATATTTGTATAATACCCTTATTATTTTCTATTACCCTCCTTAAACGAAGTGTAAGATTGCTAGCAACGAAGAGGTTGGAACATACACTTCAAGAAGCATAATCTTTATGAAAATAATTGAGGTAAATACAGCCGCAGTAAAAAGTATTTTTACATCAGTTATGTTCTAAAATAATCGAGGTAAAAAGGCTGGTGACCGACACCAGAACCGATGACTTACTAATGTCGGTTGCTTTGTTATATGAGCCACTGCAGCCGCAATTCCCGATGTCGCTAGCAATCGAATGCTTAACTGATTTTGGTAGCTATCGAGTCCAAACCCGATGTCACTCTTAACCGAGTACATTTCCTACGTTGTTCGAAAGTGGATTTGATCGACAACAAAACTGACGTTGGTTTTTGCCATGAACGGCCGACGTAGTTGTGTTTTTTAGCGATTTCGGTAGGCTTGACATATTTTCCCTTTTCACAGTCGATGGGACAGTCGACGTCGCTCACTCGGTGCATTTCGATTGCCGGTGAATTGACATACGATAGAAAAAAATTAATAATATAAATCGGCACTCAACTTAAGAGAAATGGAATCCCATCACAAAACCATCAATACACTAACATATTACAAACTCGCGGTAAAAACTACTATAGTGTTATCGATTGTCGGTCCATAATTGTTACTCAGCCGCAATTACATATCTACAATAATAAATAAGAAAATTTTCCATGGGCATTACAAGAGTAATATTTGGAATCCATATATCCATTATAATATAATGGTCACATTCTTTTTGTTGATTCAAACACTTGGTGCAACAAATTTATCGAAATAGTCTAACGATGATCTACTTAGTTCTTCCTTGATTACGTATAAAGTCCATTGATAATTCTCTCCACCCCTTTACTGCAATTTCACACAAAGTATAGATCGTTTTAAAAATAGGCAATCCTCAAATGAAATATACAACAACCGTGCTTATAAAAGACTAATACATATACCATGTCCTTGGTGAAAGTGAAAGTTACCGTTGATGTTGTTTGAAAGGTTATGGTCTGTCAATCTCAATTATATTGTTTCCTCCCCACCATTTCCACACGCTCCATCTGTTACATCACAACTTCTACTTATGTTAGTCGCAGTATGAATCGCCGAGAAAAAAATACACTCAAATAATTTCCACTCCATGTGACCGACATCGCTCACATATAATTTTGATGTCGGTAGGAACGACGGCTGGGGATTGGTGTCAGTCATTCAAACAATTTTCTAGTAAAAATGACATTCCAGTCTTGAATCAACCTTGGTCTATGCCTAGAACTCCTCATAAGTTATACATTGCATGATATTCACAACAACAACAATAAGGAACACAATCTATAAAATAAGCATCTAACACAATAATCACAATTCATGTTAAAATTCAATATTTTCTTCTTCAAGAAATAAAATGAGTTTCCCCAAAAGAATTGAAATTGAAGCATATGGTGGATGACTATTATTAGGGTATAAGACCATGTACAATGGTGAAATCGCTCTGAGCTCGCTCTTTCGGTTTCAATTCATTAAATAATCAATTTTTACTTCCACCTCAGCAATTGAGACCGTGATTAAATCACTTTATTTTTCTTTCCACAGTGGTTGAAACCACTTCATGGACCCACTTGATTCTTTCTATCATACTAATTAATTTTACCTTTAATATTTGATTCAAATAAATTAAAATGTGAAATTTAATAATACACTTGTAATTTTTGAATTGAAATTCATTTTTAAATTTTTAATATTAAAATTAAATTTTAACTTTTAAAAATTATTTTATGAACCAAATTAAAAAGAACTACAATTTTTTCGACTTTTAAATTTCATTTTATTTTTTAAAACTTTTATTTTTACAATTTACTTGTTTATATTTAAATTTAACAATACAATTTTGTTTTAAATTTTAAATTTAATTTCGTTTTTAAAAATTATTACTTCAATAAATATAAAAATAATAGCAATTGGGCACAAATTGAGAATTGGGCGCAAAATGGGATTTGGGAGTACATTGGAATTCGCAAAATGGGAATTGTCAGTGGGGGCACACATGGCCTCTGCCATTTTTCATAAATGGGCCGGCTCATTCAGTTCAAACGGAGGGGCGGGCTCAGTGAATGCAACCCGCTCTGAGCCTCTCATTGTGGGGGGTTTTGGGCTCGGTTCGGGCTCAAAAATTGAGCCCGAATCGAGCCCCCATTGTACATGCTCTAAGATTAAAATAGACTTTTTCATGTAAATATTATTCATATACAAAGAGTATCAGAGCTACCAATTAGCTAACCCACAATTATTCCGCACATGGTATCATAGCTCTAGGTTTTGCATAAACTTTTCAAACAAAATTTTTCTCAAACTTTTCAAAACCTTTTTCCCGTTAATTTTTCCAATTTGTTTTCGGATGGCTTCGATCCCTCCACCGGAAGCCTTTGGCCTATCCTACGCCACAGACAACCAGTCACTGGCATCTGCTCCAGCAAACTCCATATTTGCCATGTCCACTTCAGCGCGGCCCTCACCGAATTCTGGAGCAATTCTATTTATGTCGCTTGTTGGGGGAACTCTTGTGAACATAGGATCATTCTCTCTCCAGACAAACCTCGCGAGTGAGATATTAATAGTCACCAGCCAGCCAAATCTCGCATCCAGAGCTCAGCCAGTGGTCTTCTAGATTGGCTCCACCCAGATTCTGCCACCTCCGACTTTAAATTTTGCTCTGCCCTTGTCTGAAATTCACATTAGCTCCGATCTTCGGAGATTTTCCACGCCGTCGTCTGGCTCGACCGCATTGCAGAAGAGCTCTCCATCGTCAGGTATTTTCACCGGCCTAGTTCACCCCCCCAACGTACGGGTCATACCGCGTGATCCAAAGCTCCAGGCGCTTCCATTTCACGCGCAACAGCTGGCAGGTGCTCCTCACGCGCAACAACAGGCGAGCTCTCTTTATGTGCAACACCAGGCTCGTGCACTTCATGAGTAGCAGCAGCCCCTCCTTGAGGCGCATCAGCTTCAATTGAATGGAGGTCTTAACCCAGAAAATTTTATATATTGGGGAATTTTATATGTTAGGGTGTTGGTCCAATCACATATTGACATGTGATCATTTTTCATTTATTTTTTCATAAAAATAGTTGAATATCAAGTAGTTGTTGAATTTTTGGACACATGGCAATATGTGGTTGGACCCTCACCTTAACATACACTCTCCGTCCCAGGCAAATCTGCACACTTACTATTTGACAGTCAAAGTTTTTGAAATTTGACCATATATTTGAGTAGATTTACAAACATAAATATTATCGTATGAGATATTGTTAGATTCGTTGTAACATGTAGTTTCTAAATATCAATTTTTTATGCGGCGTTATTGTCCTTAGTTACACATATTTACAGTCAAACATGTTTCTCAAAAATTGTGAAAAAGATTCTGTGCAAATTCCCCTGGAACGGAGGGAGTACAAAATTCATAACATATAAAAATTTCTCGTCTTGACTTGGGTTCTAACGTGACTAGTAGATTTTACCACTTGGACTCCCAAAATTCAAACCAAAATCCAGGGCCTTTGGCATTTAAGATGCCCCATTTGTCGGGTCCAAATTCATCCATTTTGGTCACTATTCAATTATCGGAGCCTGAGGATTACTTGTTATGGAAAAACCAGATTACGTGTCTTCTTTTGTCTCACCAGTTAATGGGTTTTGGGGATGGTATTGTTATTCTTCCTGCTCCTATGATTTATGATGACTCTGGTAATTAGATTCCGAATTCGCAATTTCATGAATATCTTTGTGTAGATCGGCAAGTAAAGACTTGGATTTTTGCCACTATCTCGCGAAATGTGTTTGTTGATGTTCATGAATTGCCTACTTCTCATGGTATTTGGATTCGTTTACAGTCTCGTTTCATGCATGCTAGTTTAGCTAAATCTATGGAGTTAAAAGGTTGATTATCGAGCCTTCAAAAAATTAAATCTCGGTCAATGGAGGCCTATCTGCTAAATATAAAGGTGGTGGTAGATTTTCTAACTGCAGTGAACTGTCATGTCTCTAATAAAAGTCGGTCATTCGTTATCAGTACTTGCATTTTTAGCTACTAAGGAGTCAAAAAAATATCTGGCATATTCATCTTGGTCACACATTTTCTAAAGTTATAGGGTTTTTAGTTTATAATAAAAGTATTTCATGTACTTTAAAATGCAAATTGGGCAAGCTTGATAGATTGCCTTTTGAAACAGTTCAACGTTCTGCTCCATATTCTTTGTATTTGATTCATAATGATCTTTGGCAATCACCAGTTTCATCAAATCAGTGTTTTCTTTATTATTTTGTTTTTGTTGATGATTTTCTTGTATTAAATG
The DNA here is from genome assembly GCA_032355605.1 of Rubia tinctorum. NCBI lineage: Eukaryota > Viridiplantae > Streptophyta > Magnoliopsida > Gentianales > Rubiaceae > Rubia > Rubia tinctorum. Next base: position 5,784,673 of record JAULKM010000001.1, read on the forward strand.
GATTTATCCTTTGCGCAGAAAATTGAAATTTACTAACAATTCTAGAACTTTCAAAACATGGTTGAAAATCTTTTTAATTGCAAAATTAAAAAAATTCAAAGTGGTGGACGGGAATTTGATTATTCTACTCTTACTCAACTTTTTCAAAAATCATGAATAATTTTTAGAAATCTTGACCAGGCACCCAAGCTCAAAATGGGATTGTTGAGCGTAAACATAGGCATATTATTGAAATGGCTTGTACCATGCTAATCCAATCTGACTTGCCTGCTTAGTTCTGGGTTGATGCCGCATTTCAAGCAGTGTTTACTATAAATCGCCTACCGAGCTCAGTTAGGGGGTGTTTCACCTTTTGAGAAATCATTTCATCGGTCACCATCTTATGATTTTTTTGAAGATTTTTGGTTGTGCATGTTTTCAACTTTTGATGGATCCTAAAATCAATAAAGTACAACCTAAATTGAAACATTGTATCTTTATTGGTTATGCCCCTAACTACAAGGGATATCTCATTTTCACTCGTGTATATATCAGTCGTCATGTTATTTTTCACGAGAAACAATTTCCCTATTGTAACCTTCTCTCTACCAAGTCGAGTTTATGATTTTCCTCTCCTATTACCTTAAATTTGAGTTGGTCTCTTAAAGTGGTCTCGTCGAGTTAAGAGTTATCCCCATGTTTCGTTGTTCATGCAGCGTCTACGCCGGTCTCTGTTGTGGCTCCACTACCGTCTTCTCCCTCCTTGTCTTCTCCACTCAACTCACCAGTTTTTCCGTCCCCAACACCGACGGTGAATGCAGTGACTTCTCATGCTCTTGTCGAGCTCAGCCCTCCATTTATCTCTCCAGTGTCTTCTTCGCCAGAGCATGTATCTCCGAGTCCAATGTTTGTCTTGTCTTCACCTATCATTTCTCCTGAGTCAGTTTCTAGTCCCGAGTCGTCTATTTATCTTGGTTCAGCTTCCCCGTTTCCTTTACCGACTGTTCCAAATGCTCATCCTATGGTTACTCGTCTTAAAGATGGTATTCACAAACTTGTTGCCTAATGGATTTAAAACCATATTTCGTAGAGTTAGAACCCTCTAATTTTAAACAGTCGCCCAAAGATTCTGGTTAGCTTCAGACAATGCTTGATGAGTATAGGGATTTAATAAAAATGTTACTTGGGAGTTGGTACCTCGCAACTACAATCATCATGTACTTAGCTCTAAATTGGTATATAAAATTAAATACAATTATGATGGGTCTGTGGAGTGGTTCAAGGTCAGACTTGTTTTTAAGCAATCACCAACAGGCAGGTATTGATTATTTTGAAATTTGTAGTCCTGTTGTGAAACCTACTACTGTGCGTTTAGTACTTAATATTGATGTCTCTCTTAATTAGACCGTTCTTCAATTAGATGTTAAAAATGCCTTCTTTCATGGGTTTTTGAATGAAGAAGTTTACATGCGCCAACCCGAGGGTTTTGCACATCCTTCAAAGCCAAATTGCATCTGTCATTTACGTAAGTCCATATATGGGTTGAAACAAGCTTTGTGAGCTTGGTTTTCTTAGTTAAGCAATTTTTTATTATCCATTGGTTTTAAATGTAGCACTTGTGACACCTCTATGTTTCTTTTAAAATACCAGGGTTATATTCTTACTTTACTTTTTTATGTGGAGGATATTGTTCTCACAAGTAGTAATTCTGCTCTAGTTCATAAACTCATTTCCATTATCTCGCCTCAGATTGATATGAAGAATTTGGGGGGTTCTCCATTATTTCAAGGTATTCAGGTGTAGCGTACTCCTTCTGGCCTATTTTTGTCCCAACAAAAATATGTGTCTGATTTGCTAAAGAAATTTCATCTTCATACTATTAAATTTGTACGCACACCATGTGTTTCTAGAGTTATGTTATCAATAGTTGATAGAGACCTTCTTGCCGATCCCACAGATTATCGTAGCATGGGTAGTGTCTCACAATATTTGACTATGACTCATCCAGATATTGCTTATGTTGTTAATATGGTTTCTCAGCTTATGCATGCTCCTTGTACTACTTACTTTCATGATGTGAAGAGAATTTTTAGGTGTTTGCAGGGTACCTTGGAGTATGGTCCATTTCTCCATTCGACGAGCTCTCTTGTGCTAGTGGTAACTTATTCTGATGCAGATTGGGATGGTTGCCCTGACAGTCATCGTTCTACCACTGAGTATGCCATTTTTCTTGGAAAGATTTTGATTTCCCAGTGCTCTAAGAAGCAACCTACTGTGTCAAAATCCTCAACTGAAGCTGAATATAGTGTTGTTGCTTACATTGCAACTGAAACAATTTTGCTTCGTCAGCTTCTTGCTGATTTGGGATATTTTATTCGTGAACCTGTTAATCTCTATTGTGATAATGTTTCTACCACATATCTTGCTGCAAATCCGGTTCATCATGATCGTAGCAAGCATATTGATGTAGACTACCACTTTGTTCGTGAAATGGTTCTACATAGAGATCTTCGGGTTAGACATGTTCCTATATAATTACAGGTTGCTGATATTTTTACTAAAGGTCTTTCTTGTGAGTTATTTTGTAAACATCGTTCCAATCTATCCATTATTTCACCCCGTAAAGATTGAGGGGTGTATTAGGGTATAATACTAGAATAGACTTTTCCATGTAAATATTTTTCATATATAAAGAGTGCTAAGACTACCAATTGGGTAAGCCACAATTATTCCACACAACTATAACCTTAATTTGCATCCGGATACGCTTCACCTATTTGTAATTGTTGGATTTTGATTGAGTTTTCCAATTCATTTGATTGTAAACTTGTGGATTCTATGGTTAAATGGAAAGTTGGAGGAATATGTTTGCGTGGGAATGTTAGAGGAGATGGCAGGTGGGAGGCATTTGTAGTTTGAGAATAACTTTAGATAGGGTTTGTGGCTAATTAGTCAAAACATGGGCGCTATAATTTCATTCCTCCCACTAAAGTCCACCTAAAAACTGACAATCAACTGACGTCGGTTGTGGTATCGGTCATACATATGGGCTCCATGTGGCCCATTACAGCCCAATAGGGTTTGTCCTCCATCATCGGTTAGCTTTTCATGTGGTGTCGATCCTGACTATGGGTTTTATGTGGGTCATGACAGAACAATAGGGTAATTCAGCCGACGTCTATAGACTATGTAGGTAAGATCGATAACACGCCTAATTGCACATATTGTTCAACGTCCAAACAAATTGAACCAATTTCAATGTTTGACCCTAGCTAATCTTAGGTCAATCGTGATTCGACTTCTATTGTAAACCAACATAGATGACAAAAGGTTCAACATTTACTAATCTTAGGTTTACCGGGGCTCGGCTTATATTGTTTTACCAACACAGATGACAAAAGGTTCGACTTTTATTTATGTTAGATCAATCGTGACTCGACTTCTATTGTTTTACCAACACATATGACAAAATATTCAACATTCATTCATCTTAGATCAACTTGACTTCTATTGTAAATCAACATAATCTTATTCAGATTCATTATTTTAAATAAATGATTTCGATCCTAATATTAACTAAAGAAATCTCAAATTCATAATGTTCGTGCTCGTTATTAACGCTAGGATCCTGAGCAAGCTCTCCATTTGGGCCATTTAAGGATTTTATCTTTTCTTTCTTAATCTCCTGGTATAACTACAAAAGAAATCCTCCAAACCAAGTGGTTAACACAATGGTAGGCAGGGGTATTTTTGTCTGTTTGCATTTAGGTGGCAGCTCAAAATGATGCCATTTTGAGCTTCCCCTACCTTCTTCGCTGATTTCTCCTTCGTTCTTTGACTTCTTCTAATTCTTCTTATCTTAGGTTTTGGTGGCGATGGGGATGATTTGGATGGCGTGGGGATGGGTTTGGGTGGTGTCGGGCCTGAGGATGGGTGTCGTGGGGCTGGGTGGTGCAGGCTGGGTTTGGGAACATCGGGGATGGGGATGGGTGGTGCAGGTTCAATTTGGGTGGCGTCGGGGCTGGGGTTGGGTTGCGCAATGGTGTTGCACGGTGGCAGATGTGGCGCAGCGGTGTGGTAGTTGTGGTAGGCTGGTGATGTAGTGGTGGTTAGTGTTGCTGTTGGTTTAGGGTGATAGTGGAGCTAGGTTTGGGATCGCCAGAGGCGGCACAACACGAGACGATGACGGAGCGAAGTGGAGCAGCAGCGGCGGTGGACCTGGGGGGTTGGGGGAATCGTTTGTACATAAGAAAGGTTAGTTATTAACAACATATGTTGCCTTAAAGGTCAACCAGGTGCTCATTCTTGTTGATTATCACTGACAAGGCATCTCCTATGTTCAATGTGTCGGACAGTCAAGCATTTTCTTATTGAATCAATGCCTTGGGAGTGACATTTGTTGTGATAAATTGGATAAGAAAATCCAATAATATATAAACATCCTATAGTTGCAGCTAATCAGTTGCCATTCTTCCATGTAAATGTATTTCACTTATCATTTTCTTATTCACTGCCTTAAAAAAACATTCCTTTATTGTGTTGCTTTTGTCGATTTTATGTTGTGTACAGGGGAGGTTTTTTTTCTCCCTTGTTCTGATACTGCCTTAGAATGGACCTTTTGTTGATGTGCGTTTACTCTATTGAAAAGTGGGAAATTTTCTAATTTTCCCTTCTGCCTAATTCTTGTACAGTTTTTCAAGATTTTTTTACTTTGAAGTCGTTTCAGGTTACTTAATGTGGCTTAATGGGACTGCTGAAACAACTTTTGGAATTGGCAATTTCAGAACACGCCCAATTCATGAGCTTCATCAATATTAGTTGCAGCTACTGGTTGGAGCACTTTTGTAACTTCAAAGAAATTAGTCGCAGGAGATGCCTTTGTTTTCCTAAGGTTATTGTTGCTTTCCCTCTATGCTGTATACAAATAATGTTTCTAAGATGCAGAGTGATTAATTTGTGAATTCTTGGTTTAGTAAAACATTGTAGGAGTGGTAGTGGAGAACTGTGTGTTAGTGTTCGTCGCCTTGCTCGCTGGCAGAGCACAATGCCTCCATCTATCATTTCTAGCCAAAGCATGCATCTTGGCGTACTTGCCACTACATCTCACGCGATCACAACAAAAACTTTGTTTGTTGTTTATTACAAACCAAGGTATGTAAATGTAATGGATGGTGAGAGGGGATTCTATGCCATCCTCAATGCATTATGTGCACGGCCTAACTTTCCTTTCTTTTGTTGTGTGAGTTTGAGCAGGACAAGCCAATTTATCATT
>JAULKM010000001.1:5795443-5820485 GCA_032355605.1 Rubia tinctorum
GGTGGGAGCAGGGATGGAAGGAAAATGTGTAAATGATTGGAAACTGCACAGAAACTTCTGAAAATTGGTGAGTGGTGATATGACATGTGGTGGGAGAGCTAGTAAAAATTTCATGAATTTTGAAGGTGGTTTCAATTCGGTTCAGTTTATTTGAATTCGGATATTTAAGGTAATATCTTACAAATATATAATGGGTATTTAATGGGTTAGGCGGGGCGGGGCGGGGCGGGGCGGGGCGGGTACGAGGAGGGTATACTTTAAAATCCATACCCGACCTATTACCCATAATGGGTACAAAATTTATACCCATATCCGCCCCATCCCCACCAAAACTACATCCGTACCCGCCCCATTGGGGAGGGTACGAGGCGGACCTCCACCAATATCCGCCCCACTGCCATCCCTACCTGGGACGGAGGGAGTATAAGATTTTGTCCATACAATATGTACAATTCCGCCATTTGTCACACAAATAACTTATGTTTGGGATCGATGAACATGGAAACAAACAAATTGAAAATCAAATGAGTAGGATCAAAGAACCCGAACAATTGGGAGAAATGTCCAAACATATTGATTCAAAAACCAAATTATTAGTTTTTGTTTTTTGAGATATAAATTAACGTGACTCCTGGGATTTCTTAATTTGTAGAGCATGGAAAGATGCAAGTCCAAGTCTGACTGCTGTCCTGCCTTACCCAGAAAGGGTAACTCACAAGAAATGTCTTTCAACTCACTCAATCAACTTGTCAAAATATTAATTAGGCTCTTTAATCATCAAATTATTATAAATTAAATATCCAATAATATCGTAACATTTTTTAAAGGATATTAACTAATTAAAAAAATATATGACCTTTTATCATGTACGATGTAACACGATTTCAAATTGTAACATGTGGTTTTTAAAACTTACGTTATCAACTTTTTTTAAATAGGTAATTAACGTCTTGTTCTCACGAGCTCATCAGAACAGATATGATTTGAACTAAAATAATTGTATGAACCAAATTAAATTTATACTGAACTGAATTGAAATGCATGTAAGCTCTGAAGAATAGGACCTGACCCATATTTTTTAATTACTGATTTTACGTATACATGCTCAAATTTAAAAATAGTCAATTTGCTTGACCCGCAATTTACGGACATATTTTGTCACTCCTACCCTCCTTGACATGTATCTAAACAGCGCTCCAATAGGTAATCCTATTTTCCATAAGCAAATATTTCCTTAGAATGTATCGATCGATAATTAAGAAATCCTAAATGTAGCAATTAAAGATAGTAATTGATACGACACGTATCAAATTATTAATCCTGATGTATAAATTGTTATATTAAAGCTAGAGTATAATTACTATTGAAAGTATTACAAGTGTTAAACAAAAAGATCACATTGGAGAAAATTACTCTGAATATAATACCAGACATCTTTATTTAAATAAATGTCTTATTAGATAATGTTATCTGTTTATGTTGAAAATGAAATTCTCTGTGGGTAAACATTCCTTTTCGATATGAAAACTTTGAATAAAACTGTCATTGCCTCTTTCAATACAAGTAAATTGCACTTTATTTGAGCTATTTTTTTCTAATAATAGCAAACAATTGCTTTTTAAATTATTCTTTAAACCTTAACAAACGCTTGTCTCGAGAGATATTAGGCTGTTTGGCCATGAATAAGGTTGTTACTTTAATATATATATATATATATATATATATATATATATATATAAATCTAAAACGTCATTTTGGAAACTCAATCCTTGTACTATTAAGAGTCAAACTGACATTAAGTATCATATGAAATGAATTTTGAACAAAAAATGATGAAATTCATATTTTGTAATCCTCCGTTCCAACATAAACTGCATAAAATCTTTTCCACTGTTTTCAAGAAATATGTTTGACCATTAATGTGTTTAACTACTTATAATAACGGCATACAAAAAGTTAATATTCATAAACAACTTATTACAAAAAATCCAACAATATCACATATGATAATAATATTGTTCATAAATCTATTCAAATATGTGATCAAAATTTGACAGTGTTGAATATTGACGGTCAAATAATAAGTGTGCAGCTTATACGGGGACATGGAGAGTATAAACATTTAAAATATTTAACACTCTAATTCAAGAGTCCGTCTCTTGAAAGATAGTCTTTCCATAAGTTATGTAAAGAAGGTTTAAACTGTAAATTTGAAGAAATCAAAATAAAAATTTTGGGTTGTTTCAATCGGGTCATAAACCTATCACTCCTAATTGTTGCGTGGTAAATTTTTAATATTACAACTAAAATCTTTTACCTTTCTATAATTCCAATTCAACCCGTCTTTCCATACACATATGGAAAGATGATGATTTCCAAGACTTTGCCCTAATTCAAAACTGATATAATAAGAGAAAATTACGCTAAAATATAATTAAATAAAATGATGTTATACGACTTGATTCGACCCGCTATTCTTGACAAGGTTATTATTTACCAATATTGTATTAATAATACTTTGTAGCTTTCTGGGTGTCACTATATTCTCATTACCAAAGTAGGACAAATTCCCTTAGTCATATTCTTACCTATTTCATTGAATCAATAAGAAAATGCATACTTTATTTTTCCTTTATACTAATCGCTAATTCACAACGTAATCTACAATCAACAAAAGCTTGCCAAATAGTCCAGTCAAATATCAACATTAGTAAGAGCTGACTGCTGACATAACAAATTTCACCAGTACAGAAATCAGGAGCGGACATAGGATAAAACTGTGGCGGAGGCTGAAAAATAATTTCTTAATATTTTTTTTATAATAGAGGGGATGATAATTTTTTAAAATATATTTTTACCCTATATATTTTCCGTAATCTGTGCCTCGGCGGGGGCTAGAGCCCCCTCCAACCCCATGTGTCTCTGCCAGTGACAGAATTAGAATTTTCAGTAGCAACTTTAATATTTACTTTAAAAAAAATACAGTTAGCAGAAAAATGAATTAGTGAACTTTAAGAACAAAGATTTAGTTCCTATTTCTCTTACTCAACTGAACTGATATGATTTAAATTAGATTAAATTAATATTAATAATTGAATTGAATTGAATCGATCAAATAAAATTGTAGTTAAATAGTATAGAACGTGACCTCATATGTGTTGGATCGATTTGGCACCCCTTATCTTTAACCGTTTCCTCGAGTTGCCGCCGCCACCAGTCGCACGTCCGTCACATGCGCCGCCACATTCCCGTCGTTGCTCGCCTTCCAATTTTTGTTTGTCGACCGTCACAACCATCCTCCGGGTTGCCGCGATCGTCCGAGCCGTTCGTCGATCTGATCTGCCCACCATTCGCTACACGCCGCCGCTAACGAACTACACGCGCTACCGTGTATTGCCACCGATATGATTTTCCACCGCAGATATGATCTGATCCTGCTACTATGTCGAATCCTAAATTTGAATCTGCTTGTGATGTCGCAGAACGTGCTCGCATCACTGCCGTTGTCCGCTGCCCGCTGCCTCCCGCTACCTGCTGCCGCAGCCCGATCGACTAATTTCTACTGATCTCCAACATGTCAAATCATGAATCCAATGTCGTTGCTACTACTGCTAATGAATTTGAATACTGCTCTACCGGCTACTACTGTTACTGTTGTTGCTGCTACTTCTACCGCTACTGAAGTTGAATCCCATTATATGATGATTTTTTTTAACGATTAGCAAATTCATTATCTTCTTCACAAGTTGGACAATCTTGATCATCATGCTCCAACTTGAAGGATGGTGATAAGGAAATAGAAACTCTTTCCTTATAAGAAATGTTATAAATGGTAGTTACCTTATAGAATTAGTTTCCTTGTGTGTTAGGTTAGATGGTAATTTCCTTATAAACTTTGGAATGATAATCCTGTTAGATTTTGGCTTGTTGTAATCTTATATATTTTAAACCTCATCATTGATGAGATGTGTCATTAATGTGTTATCAATGCATCATAATAAGGACTTTTACATTTACTACAACATTATTCTGTTATAAGGTTTGTTATTTTCGATTAATTTGAATTGAAAGAATGAATTAAATTAATGTAGTAAAGATAAAATTACAGTAAATTAATTTTATGTAATTTTTATGAGATCAAATTCAACCGAACCGATATACAATTAAATTAAATTTATTATTTTTAGACTTATCTATATTTTATTTCAATAAATTTTAATTCAATGAAATATAACATAATTTACTATTTCAACTATACTAGTTTTTAGTTCAATTCAACTAAAATGAGATGTAAAGCACATACCTAAACCAAATTTCATCAAATGAGATATTGATGATGATACACTTTTTTTTTGCCAAGTGGTCATGATTTGTGTGGAAGTGAGTTAATTTCTTTTAGGACAATGTTACAGTTTTTTATTGGATCTCTGATCTGTAGTAGTACAGACGATCAGTCTGGTTGACATGCAACTTGAATATCTTTGTAATAGATTGATTATTGCTAGAGGATATTAGGTTGAATATCAATTACACTTATTTTAATCGTCGATGAGCGGTTTCCCACATCTTAAAATGATTGATTTTAAAAAAAATCAATTTAAATCCAAAAGAACCGTACCTAAATAAAGTAAAGTTTGATTCAATCTAATTTAGTAAATTTTAATTGGATAAAAACTGAATTAATTCATACATACTACCATTACTACAACTTTCATTCTACTTGTTTTTTTGGTTCCAAACCAAATTTCATTTAACTATATTTTTTATTCCTCTGTTTAGCTATATTTGACACCAGATTAAAAATAATTCAATTTTCATCGCAAAATGGAATGTCACAATCTTACAGGAAAAGTGTAATTCCTCTGTCTCAACTTAAATTGCACAACAATCATTATCACGCTATTTAAAAAACAAGTGTGACCGTTAATATGTTCACTTACGCATGATAACGGTAAAAACAAATGTGATATTTAGAAACTACTTGTTACGACGAATTCAACAATACCACATATGATAATATTGTTGCTCATATATCTATTCAAATATGAGGTCAAAATTTGATAAAAAATAGTGCCTCAGAAGTAAGTATGCAATTTAACCCACAGATAGAGTCATTCATATTGTTGAGGCAGAAATTTAATTAACAGTAGAAGGGAGTAAAGTTATTGTGAGTGAGAAGTGAGAACAGAATTAGATAGAGGTTGGCATTCTCTACAGAAAAAGTGGTGGGTAAAAAAGTTCTTTTTGTACACACTGCTATGATGATGGTGGTGGTGATGATGATGCTTACAATCGAACAAAGCAACACCATTATCGCTTTTATTCCCCCCTCTCTCCCCACATAATATATGCCCGCATTCTCCTCTTTTTTTCTTCTTGTGTAGCCATGAAATGCTAAGCAGGAGCGAGGGCCATGGAGAGGAAGTGCGGCTGCTGGGCTGTTCTCAAACTCAGTGTCAAGGGCGTTTGCAGATCCTCTGATCCCAAAACCTCCATTAACACCATCCCAAGAACCAGCCTTGTTTATGATGCTGCAGGTACTTTTTGTTTCTTGATCATGTTTTAAAAATGCCATCTTTTGATTTTGGGACATTGTTGTGTTCTCTGAGTTCTACGATATGCGCATTTGTGTCAAGATTCAAGATTGAGTTTTGCTGGATTATTCGCAGTTTAGATGAATTTTGCTGCCTGTGCTGTATAATACTCTTTTGATTCATGAGGAACCGGAGCAATCTGCTGTTAGTTAATGTAGGAGATGGATGTGTAAGATGTCTTCATGTGAGCAGAATCAACAAAAATGGCTAATTGTATCAGTTTGTTGGTTCAGTTACAGAGACAAGGTACCTTAATGCTAGTAACCGCGAAATGTATGCTCCGGGGGAGCCACAGAACTCCTCGGAGAATCCCAATCCTGATCCCCTGCCAGTGGAGAAGAAACAACCTCGGCAACTACTTCAGTTTAGTTTCCAGGAGTTGAAGTCCGCCACGGGGAACTTCAGGCCAGATAGTATTCTTGGTGAGGGCGGGTTTGGGTTCGTGTTCAAAGGTTGGATAGAGGAGAATGGGACAGCTCCAGCCAAACCTGGTTCTGGGGTTACGGTTGCAGTTAAGAGTCTGAAGCCAGATGGACTTCAAGGCCACAGAGAATGGGTGGTTAGTAGATTATCTTATATCTATAGCCAATATCGACTACTAGATGAGATGAGATTGCGAAATGGTGTTCAAAACTGATGTCTTTTTCGCTCGTGTTATGCAGGCTGAAGTGGACTTCCTTGGACAGCTTCATCATCCTAACCTTGTCAAACTGATTGGATACTGCATAGAAGATGATCAGAGGATGCTTGTTTACGAATTTATGTCGCGGGGCAGCCTCGAAAATCATTTATTCAGAAGTAAGTATCATAATACGCACACCTTATGAAATGCGTACTAATGTTTCTGCATTCATGTGTTACTGTTGAGGAATTCGAGTGAGAACTATCATAGAACTTCAACTTGACAATCTGCGTATCAATAGGTTATATTCAGCATAAAACATTTGTCGAACTTCATGAAACATAGTTGTAGTAATCTGTTGTTATGTTACCTAGCTAACACTAATGTTGGTATCATTGAAGGGACCATACCTCTGCCATGGTCCAACAGGATTAAGATTGCCCTTGGTGCAGCTAAAGGCTTGGCATTTCTCCATGGAGGTCCTGAACCTGTCATTTACAGAGATTTCAAGACATCTAATATTTTACTTGACTTGGTAACTACATCCTTAAAAGTTTGTTTCAACTTCAGATTCCATGTACTGGTTCTAAAACATGCATTATTACTGGTATCACAGGAATATAATGCAAAGCTCTCAGATTTTGGTCTGGCAAAAGCCGGTCCTCAAGGCGACAACACACATGTTTCTACAAGGGTTGTAGGAACATATGGCTATGCTGCACCAGAATATGTAATGACAGGTAAAAAACAAATTCAAACATCTGAAAGGTAGCTCAGGATATGAATACTGGAACATATCTCTTCATCATTAGTTCATGTTAGTTTCCCAGGTACTATGAAATTCAAAAATGTCATTGATGTTTTTGGCTGTTAATATCCATTTCTAGGCCACCTGACGTCAAAGAGTGATGTGTATAGCTTCGGTGTTGTACTCTTGGAGATTCTGACTGGCCGGAGGTCTGTGGACAAGAAACGCCCGAGTGGGGAACAGAACCTCGTGACATGGGCTAGGCCATACTTAGCTGACAAGAGAAAAGTGTACCAACTGGTTGATCCGCGCCTGGAGCTGAACTACTCCATTCGAGGAGTCCAGAAGGTGGCTCAGCTAGCTTACAGCTCTCTGAGCCGGGACCCGAAATCGCGGCCATCAATGGAAGAAGTAGTGAAAGTGCTAACCCCTCTCCAAAATCTTAATGACCTTGCTATACTGTCGTATCACTCGCGCTTTTCTCAGTCAGGTAGGCGGAAGAAGAAGAGCGACGGGATTCACCAGTTTATCCATCATAATAGCCAGGCAAAGATCGGGAGGGATTCTCCAATGAAATCTAGTGAGCAGCAATGTAAATAAGATAGTAGGCTTTTTCTGTTGCATGGCTTTTGGTGACATGATTATAGAGTTAAGACTGTTGAGGAGATTTGTTGATGTGGAGTGGCTTATGAAGTATGATTATGTAGTTCTGAAAATGGATGGTTTTCAGTTATAGCAGAATGTGTTCTAGTTCTAGCTTGAAAAGACTGCTGTTCTGAAGGGATTGAAATTGTTGTTTGCAGTTTTTCCATCGACAATTGCTGATTTCACTCATTATAAAGGTTGTGAATGTTATAAACAGTGTCTCCTTACCCTGTGATCATTAAGAATGCGATTCAAACAAGTTTTAAGGAGGTTACAAACAATGATGTCTTAAAAGAGTTGTGATTTTTATATATTTTTTCTTTGTTTAAGGAGTTTTATTAACACGGTTTTTATAACAAGCTTTGAATGTCTTTACACAAAATAGTTTTAAAAAAATAAATCAACACTCAGCCAACCAGCCTGTCTCTTACAGGACTATAATCATAGTAAAATCAAGGATGATTAGAGATTATAAAATAATAAAATTGGAGTTGGTCAAATGCAGGGGTTAAAACGATGATATTTTCGGCTTGGGATCAAAATTGAAAACAAACTGAAATTCAAGTAGACAAATAACCAAAAATGAAGCAGAAAATTTTGTATATTAAGAAAAAAATAAAAGAAATTAGAAATATTTTCCACTTCCCAATTCATTTATGTTTGTCAAATATTTGTCGAGTTTTTTAACACCGTTTATGTTAATTACTATGTAGTTGATATTCTTCAAACCACAATGGTTGATAAATTGTTTGGTGATCAGGAAGGGATAGAAGCAGTGGCGGAATCAGAGCAAAATGTTAGGTAGGGCTAGTATAGTAAAAAAAATCCAAACACTTAATTCAAACTTGGAACACTAATTCGTATTTATTTTCTAAACACTTGATTTTTCCAATTCAGTCATCGAAGCGTGTTTTTCTTCATTAGTTAGATCTCTTAAAAATGAAAATTCACAATTTCAAATTAAGAATTTATTCATAATCTATTTAATTACATATAAGAAAATATTTTAAAATGAAATCAAGAAACAAAAAAAAACAACAAACATTGGTTTGAACATGTGAAAATTTTGTGAAGAATATATTCACTTATGCGGTAACATTATTTTTGTCTAATTATGATTCATCACTCAACTCTTGTGTCCTATTCATGAAAAGAATACACTCTATAGTATTTCTAAATATAAACGAAGGCACCCTTGTTTTTTTATTCTAAAAAGAATATTATCTCCCCTTAATCAGTATTTATAACACGATATTGGTAATTGGTCTTTGATTTTGTTCTGAATACTAGTACAATAGTACTTACGTGTTGAGTTGGCCCGAAAGTGAAGCAAAAAAAAACTTTTTGGAAGAGTGATGTGTGGTGGTAAAATCCGATTGGCCGTGCCACCTCAAAAATTGTTGGTATGCCTTGAATACGTATTAGCCGCTTCGACAGGTTGGTATGGGGGTCTCGCTGGATACGATGGAGAGGACTATATATAGTGTCTCGTCCTTTTACTGTAACGCTAAGCGATAGGATTGGTAGAGAGTAAGAAATCTGTAATCTGGCCTTTTCTCTCTAGTGGAATCCGATCTTGGTCGGCCGTGGATGTAGCCAAATTGGTGAACCACGTAAATTTTGGTGTTTTGTCTTTTGCTTTTATTTTCTTCGTTGGTTCTTTCTCGGTATTCCGCACAACATTGACACTGGTTAACACTTCGTTCGTGAGTTGGTTTCTTCGGGCAAGCTTCGTCTTCACCGTGTTCCTACGTCCCTTCAGCTTGCAAACATCTTCACAAAAGGATTATCCCGTCCTCTTTTTGAGTTTTTCAGGTCCAAGCTTTGCTCGATGGGGGTGTTTGGATAGACGAGATCGGTGATTGAGATTTGATTGAGATTTGATTAAGATATGATAGGATATGATAGATATTTCCTTTCCTTTCAAACTCATTCTTATAACCTATATAAACTGCACTGATCATAATAATAAAGTATCCAAACATTTAATCTTTACATCTACATTTCATTTTCATTTGCAAGGGCTCCCACAATTCATTTTCAATTTCAAGTTCTCTCATATCAGTAAATGGGGGAGGGGAGGGGTGGTGTGTGGAAACAATCTCTCATATCAATAAAATTAAATAAATGTTAACCTTCTTACTATGGACATACTCCCTCTATACCAATTCAAACTGTAATTTAACTATTCACTTAGTCAAACCTTCTTAATTTTGACCTCAAAATTGATTAGGTGTATAAGTATAAATATTATTGAATGATACATTCTTAGATTCATCATAACATATATTTTTAGAATTAAAACTTCTTACAAGTTTTAATTATGCTTCATAAAATATATCAATGATCAAACATTTTTTGAGTTAACTGGCAAAATTCTGAAATGGGACTAAATTCTTCCATGCTCTTTTCATTCACACATCTACTTATTTTCCTTAATCAAATTTTGTATTTAAAAAATTGAAAACCGTAAGGTCCTATTATCCCGAGTTTACCAGCATACCAGCATTTATGTTCAGTTCAATTCAATTCAAATTATTTCAATTTAGTGAAAATTTAATTTGGTGAAATTTACCTTTATTTAGTCATTTTATTACAATTTTTCACCACGCTCAACTCAACTCAACTCAACTCAACTCAACTCAACTCAACTCAACTCAACTCAACTCAACTCAATTCAGATCAGTTCAGATAAGTTACACAAAACATGCCTAAGTTGGAAATGAAACAAAAGACTAAAGATTTTCATGAACCAAATGAAAGGTTGCCAATTTCAATTTGGATCAATGGTCCCTGGCCATTACAGTCCTAAATGGCAAGCTGCTTTTAAACAAGCCGTTAAGGATAATCCAAAGTCAGAGTCAAAGGCCCAACAAAGTTTGACCGTTTGAACCAAACCGAAACCGGGAATCCAGGCAACGCGTTAAGGGCAGCCCTTGTTTTGCCAGCCATGCACCAGTTCTACGTAGGACACTTTCTCGTTTCTGGCACTAACAAACGTTCTCAAGAATTCCAGTGTTTCAAATTGTCTTCCCATTTCTAATCTTTTCACGAGCAAATAGTCTATACTTATTTTTAATTTAAAAATTACCATTAATTAATATCCTACTTTTCATTCATGTTATGAAATTGTAGTTTTTATTTTAAAAAATTGCATGCCATTCAATTACAAGTATAATGATACCGAAATTGGGTTGGAAAAAGTAGTGGAATATAAATTGAATTTTATCATTTTTCAAACTACTATATCTTTAGTGAGACTTAGGCTATGTTATCTGAATCTTATCTGCTTTTCAATTCACTTTAATTCGATCTGTTTAATTAAATTTAGTTAGTAGGGATTTGATTTGATGAAATTTAACTTAATTTAATCATGTTATTAATATTTTCAATATACTCATTTTTAATTCAGTTTGGTTTAATTCAGTTCAATTCACCAAAAATAAGGGCATTACTTAATAAATGTGCCCGGTGAGTGGTACTCATTTTGAATTGAAATCCTCCCTCCATTTCAGGTTAAATTGCACGGAATCTTTTTCACTCACATAAAAAAACTTATCTAACCATTAATATATTTAACTACGTATAATAATGACAAACAAAAAGTTACTTTTGATAAACTACTTGTTATGATGAATCCAACAATATTACATGCGATAATATTATTGCTTATATATCTACTCAAATATGCAGTCAAAGTTGGACAGTAAATAGTAACATAAATTGAAGTGTGCTGTTTAACTTGGGATGGAGGGTATACCTTTTCGAGACATAAACAAAGCAAAAATAAAAGGATAAATTTAAAAGAAAAAATATTTAATTGTAAAATTTAATAAACAGTATACCATTATGAACACTTTCTCTTCCTTCTCATTTAATCCAATACTGCCAAAAATAATGACAATTTTATTGTCCTAACAAGCCAGTATTCCATCATTACTACCTAAAACGCATCTGTTTTTCCGAACTAAATAAAACAAAACTAGAAATGATATTACAATTAAACTAAATAAAACAAAACTAGAAATGATATTACAATTAAACTAAATAATATACTGTAACGCACTGTCCAGTTAAACGTATTTCAAATTCAATAATATCAACTCAATTTTTTTATCCTTTCTCGACTTTTCTCAACTCTTCTCAAATAATTTCAGCTCCAATCAACTCAACTCATCTCTTTTCTACCCTTCTCAACTCTTCTCAACTCAGTTTTAATAATTTCATATTGTTTACTTTCAACTCCATTCAAATATTTTTAATTTAGAAAATTCTTTAACTTATTTTGAATATGAAACTTAAAGTAAATGTTGTTCATATTTGAATGTATAAATTATTATAATTCATATTATTTGAAACTCGATAACGTTAGCGTTCGAATTCTATGATTACATAACAAGATTTATATTATGTGTTATATTTTAAAATAAATTATTTAATTCACATGCTATTATTTATATCATGATTTATTATTAATTATTATTTAATTAGTATATTACTAAGTAATATAATTAAATAACTAAATTGATTGTATTTAACATATTTACAATTAACATATTATATTTTTAATTTTTTAAAAAAATATCGTGAAATTTTGAAATCTTAATTTGAAAATTATTTAATTAAGTCTCACTTGAGTGTTTAAATTTTACATAATTGAAAACGGTAAAAAGCACAACTAAATAATGAGAAAAATAGATAATTATCATAGATAACTTATATCTACATTATTAATTAGTATTGTAAATTATGAAAGTATACATATTCTGCATAGTAGTACCAATATTGTATTCATTTACATTCATATTACCAAAACTGATGTGCGTAGAACATCTCTAATAATATGAGGGTGTATGTTATAGGTTGAACTATTTTACGCTTATGTATTTGGAGTTGTTTGGTTTTATAAACTTTGTTCTCAAACCCTAACTTTGTAGTTTCGCTTTCCTTATTTCCTACAAACATTTAATAAATAATTTTGATATATTTCTGACCCTAAATTTGTAGTTCCTTATTTCCTACAAACATTTAATAAATAATTTTAATATATCTCACATAATCGTCATACTTCCTCTGTCCCAACCTATTTTGCACAAAATATTTTTTTAGTCAAAGATGCCAAACTTTGACCACATATTTGAATAGGTATATATATGAACAATAATTTTATCGTATGAGATATGGTTAGATTCTTCGTAACACGTAGTTTCTAAATATCAATTTTTTGTGTGCCAGTTATTATCTCTAACTAGACATATTTACAGCCAAACATGTTTATTAGAGATCATTAAAAAATTCCGTGCATAATAGGCTAGGTTGGAGGATGTATTATTAATGATTGTATACATTATATTTGTGAAATATATTTCAATTCACTTCAAACTCGATAACGTCATATTCGAATTCTATAATTACACGATATATTAAAATTTTAAATAAATGGTTTAATTCACATGCACTATTTATCATAATTAATTATTAATATGTAATATAATTTAGCCGTTATCTTCTTTTAATTGTTTTTGTTCAGTTAAGTTTGATTCAGTTCATTTCAATTTGATTCATTTCGTTTCAGTTTAATTCAGTCATGTTCGGCTAAACTAAATACACTTCAGTTTGTTTTAGTTCAATTTAGTGTGATTCATTTTACTTCAGCTTTATTCATTTGGGTTCATTTTGATGCAGTTCAGTTCATTTTTATTCAATTTAATTCAATTTAATGCAGTTCAGTTGAGTTTGATTCAGTTTGGTCCAGTTGTTTCAGTTTAGTTTAATTTAATTCAGTCAATTTGATTTATTTCAGTTCAGTTTGGCTCAGTTAAGTTCAATTCATCTCTTCTCAGCTCTTCTCAATTAATCTCAGCTCAAGTCAACTCAACTCAACGTTTCTCGACACTTCTCAACTCCAATGAATTAATCTCAACTCAACTCAACTCAACTCAGACTCATTTCAGCTGGACTGGACAGTGCTTAATACTTTCTATAGTCCCATGTGCCATATGAACTTGCACATTAATCATTATTATGTTGTTCAAGAAACACATTTGACCGTTAACATGTTTATTTACGTATGATAATGACAAATAAAATTTTATATATAAAAATTACTTGTTACAACAATATTATTATTCAGATATCTATTCAAATAAATATGCGATCAAATTTTGACAGAGAATAGTGTAAAAAAAAGTAAGAGTACACGTACAGATGAGATGGAGAATAAATTATTGCAAAAGGCCTTATATTACCGACCTGGAATTCAAGTGGAGCTAGTCCGATCGAGTAAAACAAGGGTTTACCAAATAGTTGTCAGAAAAGAGAAGACTTCGTATAACAAGGAGGATAAAGATTAAAAAAAATTGCAGAAAAATTTGCAGACACGGATTTCTTGTTAAAGTGCATGCCTACAAATCAATAATCAAATCTCTTGCAAAAGTAATATGGACTCGTTGACCTTTTGCAATCATTTTCATGGAAAATGTCATATAGAAACACATTAAATATCATCAGCATACTATATTTGGATATTAACGGCAGATATATTAAATCTTAAAATCAATTTTCCATGCACAAATGCCTTGATCGATTGCCTACAAAAGGAAGCATTCTTGGAAGATCTATCATCCACTCCAACAAGCTTCTCCATCTTGTAACATACCAAAAATACATTGATTCACTATACATCCTTAACTTTACTTTCTTGAATTTTGAGTATGAAGCTCGAGTTAAGCTTTCTACTTCTTCTCTCCCTCGGTGTGCTCTTTGTGAGCACTAGCACCATCTCCGAAGCAGCTGGCCGAGGTGGTGGTGATGGTGATGGTGGTGGTGGAGGTGGCGGAAATGGTGGCGGTTTGCGATTGAACTTCTATAGTTCCACCCGATGTCCTCAAGCTGAAAGGCTCGTGAGGGATCTGACGAGGAGCAAAGTTCGAAGTGATCCTACCTTAGCTGCTAAGTTGCTCCGTGTCCATTATCACGACTGCTTTGTTAGGGTATGAGATAGTTTGATCTTTTCTCCCGGCTTTCATGCATTTCCATGCAAATTTATTACTTTTATTTTATTTTTCTCTCTCGCGATAACACTCTAAGCGATTTGTATAAAACGAAATTTGATAAACTTGAATTCGGGATGCATATGTAGGGATGTGATGCATCAATATTACTAGACAAAGCGGGGACGAATTCATCAGAAAAGGATGCCAGGCCAAATCAAACCCTACTAGGTTTCGAAGCCATTGATGACATCAAGGCTCAAGTTGAGCGAGCTTGTCCTGGAACTGTTTCTTGTGCTGACATTCTTGCTTTAACAGCCCGCGACGCTGTTTCATTCCCAGTAAGTATTGATCAAGTTATTCCGACTTTAACATCAAACTAATTCGGGCAGGAAAGTTACATGTGATCAACGTATATCAATTGACATGAAAACATAAACATGGAATAATTTGCAGTTTGGCCGGAATTTATGGGACGTGCCAACCGGAAGAAGAGATGGAAGGGTATCTCTTGCAAGCGATGTGAATGGCAATTTGCCTTCACCGTTCTCCGATTTCACCACCCTCCAAAAGCTATTTAGCAACAAAAATCTCAATGTTAACAACCTTGTTGCACTATCAGGTAAAATAAATTTATTTTTATCCAACAAGATGGTCAAGTTAATTTGGTCATGTCACAAAGTTCAATTCAATTCATTTTCGCTCAACCAAAAATAACAGAGCGTCTTGATTTCATTTTTTTAATTTGCAAATTGTAGGTGCGCATACTATTGGTGTGGCTCACTGCGGGGGATTTTCAAACAGATTGTATAACTTCACAGGTAAAGGTGACATGGACCCAACCCTAGATCCAACATATGCTGAAACGTTGAAGAAACAATGCCCGAATCCCGCTAACCCGTCAACGGTTGTGGGTATGGATCCGGGTAGCCCTGGTTCATTTGACTCCAACTATTACCAAATCGTCAAACAAAATAAGGGACTGTTCCAATCCGATGCGGCCCTTCTCAAGGATCCGAATGCGGCGGCCATTGTGACCCGACTTCAGAATCCAAGTAATTTCTTGTCGGAGTTCGGAAGATCCATGTTCAAAATGGGGTCCATTGAAGTCCTCACTGGAACTGCTGGAGAAATTAGGAAGAATTGTCGCATTATCAACTGATTCATTACAAAAAAAAAACAGATGGTGGTGTTAAATTCGTTGCATAACATTATAGAAATTTAATTATCTTGATTACACAAAATGTATTGATTAATTATATTATCAATGTCTAATAAAAATGATTTGTACTCTTTCAAAAGTACTTCCAAAGTTATTAAGTTTCTACTATTTTCGAATTCTTCTCTTTTTCTTCATCCTCGGGAGGGGTAGATGTGCTTTCCTCCTCCTTCTCAACTTCAAAGCAAAAAGGGTTCACAAAATCACGATCTGCCGATGCAAACGCCTTCTCAAGCTGAAAACAATATACAAAATATAATAAATTTATATATGATTGTAAAAACATTATTTGTAAAAACAAATTCAACATAGTATATTGTCGTGTGCAATCTTGTTAGATTTGAAATATAACATGTATTTTTAAAATATCAACTTTTTATAAATTATATTTACATGCAATTATAGATATTAATGATCAAACATTTTTTGAGTCAACTGACGAAAGTCAAAGTGTGTAGAATTGACTGGAACTGAGAAAATATAAGAAGTTCGAACAAGTACCTTTTCATAATCGGACTTTAGCAGTTCGTACTTTTGTTTAAGTTGAATGTAGTCTTTGTAGAATTCTTCGAACTTTGATCGCTCTTGAATTTCGACCCATATTTCCTCCATCACCAGATCGTCCACGTTGCCGAGGCCTTCCTACGATCTAACACAAATCGCCGGAGCTTTTCTACCGCTTGATCCACCATTGCGGGAATCTCATGGCGGGCTCCACCCGCCATCCGTCAAAATCTTCGACCGTCCTCCGGCGGCGAAGATTATTGGCCGACGGACGTCTCATTAACCCTTGCATCGATCAAAATTCAATGTTTAAGGGTAAAGCATAATTTGAAGGCCAAAAATATTTATATACCACCTTAATGAACGATGTAAAGAGTTTTGGAAAAAATCTAAGAATTTTTTTTAAAAATTTTAAAGCATGCTAAAAATAAGAGTGTCTGTTTTCATTCTATATCAACTTATCAATCAAGAGCAATTTTAACTTTTCATTGATGAAAATTACACAAAGTTTTGATTAAGGCCGATTAACTGTTAGACAGAGCTGTTTTATAGTTGATGTGATTAACAAGGTAATTTGATGATTACTTTATTTATTGCAATGATGTTCCTATAACTTTTAAAAAACTTTTAAATTAATGTATCGTAGTATATAAATAATTATAATATGATGCTAAAAAATTATCAAAATGGAGTTTTTCATAATTGGTCTAACGAGTAGTCAGTCTAACAGGAGATTTTCTCCCGTGGGTAAGGGTCCTTTTTTTAGTAAATATGTTGAGAATGCAAAATATAAGCTCTTATATTTCTATTATGTATTGGATCTGCAAAATATAAAGTTTACAAATGATTGTCCAACATTTGAATTAGGAAGATTTTGAGCTTTGATTAAGGATCTTGTGATCTCGATCTTCGATGTTGTTTTATCTGAGATTAAACCATTATTTAACCAGTAATTACAATTACTCTCAGTTGTAATCCTTATTCCTTTGCTCATTAAAATTGGTGTTTTTTAATCTCTTTTAAAACCGAGTGAAATCCTTCGATGTTTTTTCCCCAGAAAATTGTACATGTTAGCAAATGTTGTATGTTAAGGTGTTGGGTAAATCAGATTCTACCACGTGCTCCATAAATTATTCCTTACTTTCTAAAAAACCTCTCACTTTACTAAATATAGAATTTGCCGGATACGTAGAACCTGATTTTCTCAACACATTAACATACAACGTTTGGTTACATACAATTTTTTTTTGATGTTTTTTTATCCCTCTTGATTAATGATATTATCAACGTCAATTCTTATACCGGAGCTATGTGGTACCATGAACGTGCATCATAAATAAGTAGAATGTGCATTTCAATACTATTATTTGTGCATTCAGAATTTATATAGTAATCACAGTTAAATTATAGTAATGCACAAGATAATGCACATCTTTTTAATTTGATATACACAAAATATAACTGAAGATACGGTGTTCATGGTATATTAGAGATACTAATAAAATTGATTTGAACTCTTTCGAAAGTACTTTCGAAGTTAATAAGTTTGTACTCCCCCGTTCCAATTCAACCTGCAATTTAACTATTCATTTAGTCAAAATTTCTTAACTTTGACCATAAAATTGAATTAGGATACAAGTATAAATACTAGTGTGTGATACCTTGTTAGATTCATTATTACATATATTTTCAAAAAAATCATCTTTTCATAAGTTTTAATTATCCTTAATGAGAGATATTAAGGATAAAAAAATTCAAGTCAACAGTCAACAGTCAAAGTGTGCAGCTTGAATTGGGACAGACGGAGTAGCAGTCTTATAGTGTGGTTGATAGAGGTGTGATTAGGGTTGTTCATCGATCTAAGATCAGACTGGATCGAAATTAGTTATGACTAAATCAATATCACATAAATCTTGAATCAAATATCGGACCGGTTAGTGAGTTTTTTTTATTGAAATGAGGCCGGTATAATTTTGGTTTTGGATCGGTCCGAACCGGTTGGACCAAATTCTGATATACTTTGTTTTTTTCCTTTTTAATGTCGGAAAATTTTGAATCAATTTTTTCTTTAAAAGATAGTAAAGTATAAATTATTAGATAATTCACTTCAAAATAATAGAATAATAATAGCCATCATGAATGGATCTAAACAACTCCATAGTACATCAAAAAAATTTAATATTAAAAATATACATAAGAGTAAAATACCGATCTGGGCGGCAAAAAACCAATTTTGAACTGAACCGAAATCTGAATTTAAAAAAAAACTAGACTGGGGACCAAATCGAGATTCCATATATCCAATTACAGTCCTTACATTCCAATTCGTTCCATTATATTGGTCTAAACCAATTCATGAACATCCCAATCAATGCTTATAATTAAAAGAGTGTGTCTCCTGACATGCGACATGTCCATAAACTTATGGACAAGCAGGGACCTATTTCTAAATAACGAAAATAATATGAAAAAAGCGGATCTGGATCATAAGGTGAGAAACGGGTCACACACAAAACACACACCTCGAAGCCTCGCCTGACCATTTCTTCCTTCTTCTCCGATTCCAATTTATCTCCTTCTTCTCCTCTGATTTCTCTACATCTTCATTTCCAATTTCACTACTTCTCCGATGTTCTCCGACGACAACCAGCACCTTTCCAACAAATTTGAGGAAGAAAATCGTTAATTAGAAGCAGATCTATTGCTAGATGAGATTCAAGCCGATCAAATTTCAACAACTTTAGTTATAAAAACTAATGCAATTGAATTGGAGCCTGCTAAAGAAAAATCGATAGAAACAACCGAGATTTAGCTCCAAACAAATGAAATTCAGTTGCAATAAGCTGAAATATTTCCGAATTCCATTCAAGGTATGATTTTCTCTCATTGGACTAAAATTATATTATTGAATTGCAATCGATGTGAATATAACTGTTTTTGAAATTTCTGGATTTTGAAACTTGAATTCTATGAACATGTCTGAACATGTGAAAACATTAGCACTATAAACTACATGCTGCTGAAAATTTTCTTATAGTTTATGCATTAATTTATTAACTTAAATCATGTATAGTTTACAATAAAACATGCATTAGATTAAACTGAACAAAACACAAAGAATGCATTTATCAATTTTGACTTTTGACAAACTTGTGCATTGTTCAACTCATAACATGTACAACATACACTAAATTTTGCATATGTTATACTAAAAATAGTATTTATTATAGTGATCAGAATAGAGCTTTTATAATTTTCCAATTCTAAGTAACTTCATGTAGACTTTGCATAAATCATATTAGAACATGAATATCTTACATTATAAATTATATTCATTATTGATACAAGTGCAGATTTTCCAAATTTAAATGAAATAGATGCCAGTGAAAATCTTATTGGCGTAAAAGCCAAAAAAAATGGAAGCAATACATGCTCTGTATAAGAAGCATACAAATGCTATTGGTTTCAGCTACAGGAAAGACTGTCAACATCTAAACAGCAAAAAGGAGATTCGTGAAAAGTATTACTAGTGCACTTGTGGAGGACAACCAAAAAGATTAAAACCCAACATTATCAGCCATGTTCTTTGTGTGGATAATGAAAGTCATTCTGCAAAAAAAAAAGGAAGAGAAAAGATCTAATTACAAAAACTGGATGCCTAACTGAAATTAGAGTCAAACTTGAGTAATATTATTACATGGTGCCTCACCATATCATGGAACACAACCATGAGTTAACAAGACTCGGTATGAGTGAACAGAGGATTACAAAAGACAAATGCAAGGTCATTACATCAATGGAACAAGCAGGTTTAAGACCTGCTGTAGGATATAAATACATGGCTTTTGAAGCTGGAGGAGAAGAAAATCTAGGGCATACAATGAAATGCCCCCTCAACTTTGTGAGTCAACTTTGAATGAAAGAAATTGAAAGTGGACAAGGTTTGCCAACCAAGGTTTGCCAACCAATCTAGGTGACTGGCTCAACTCCCGGTTTACGGTTGCCCCCACAAGTAGAGGATGTGAACCTCACATGTTACATCATATGGGACATCTGGTGTGCACGGAACAAAGCAACATTAGAGATGCAGAGGTCGTCGGTGAAAGGAATAATGGCATCAGTAAAGTCAAACCTAGCAGAGGATCCAAGATTGAAAGTATGGGAAGACAAAGCAACAAATGACCCTAACACGCTAGAATCATACCTACATCATCCGGTCAGCACTCACCAAAATTTGAAATCGAGAAGGGAAAGAGTCGGGGATGTATATCTAATCTGGTATCCAGGGGAATTGCAAAATAACCAGAATTATGTAGGCTGGTAACAGGTACTCACTGATACAGGTTGCACAACTGACAACAACATAGATAGGGTGGCAAGGCGTGAAGAGTGATTCACTTAAACTCGGGGGGTACAAGCAGAGTTAACAAAGATACATGAGACAATGTCTAGAGCCAAACAACACTCACTGTCCCATGTCCTCATCAAGACAGACTGTGAGTTGTCCCTAAAGCACATCAAGAACTTCCCAATCGTACCACTGGAACTTCTCAGCTTAGTTAGAAGCATTATAATGCTCATATGGTTTTTACCATATACCATGTAATGAAAGTGCGGAGAATGTGTGTAGTAGACGCACGTAATCTAGCCAAATATGTAATGGAGGGTTACCCCACCAGTATTTGAATTAATATAAATCCCATTCGTTCGGAAAAAAATGTTACTCCCCCCGCCTCAGAGAAAACTTCCTATTATTTGGTCAACTTTTACAAACCATGTTTCTGCCGGATTTACGCTGGTCTCCGTCGCTTCCATCGGTAACTCGCCCGAAATTCACAGAATTCCACTGGACGCTGCTGTTGGATCAAGCTCACAGTGGATATTGAGGAGCTTGCGCCTCTGGCCGAGGGTTTGCGTCAGATTTCCACCGGATTTCTATCGCGATTCTTCTTCCGATCGGAGCTCCACACCGCGAAGCCTCTGGCGAATTCAAATCCAGATTAAAGTCATTGAGCTCTGATGATTCAAATCCAGACCGAAGCCTTGAGTAACCGGCGGTGCACCTTCTATTTCTCTGTTTTTTGTCGGTATGATGTTAAGCTTCTGAAGCCGACGTTTTTGAGGGAGCCGCTGCCAAGTGCCGATTCTTATTCTTGAGGTGCAGGTCCACCGCTGGTTCTTCTCTGTGAAGAGACGAAAGAAGAAGGAGAAGGTGCAGGTGTTCTTCTCCGTCGCCTATATCGTAGAACTAGGGTGGCGCCGGGTGTGAGACGCACACGCCTGATGATGGCGAGAAGAGGCCCCGCGCGTGTTTTGCACGAGCGGACGGTGGTGGTGATGGTGGACAACGACAGTGGTGACGGGCGGCGGAATGACGGATGTACTAGAGGTGAGGTTCATTTCTGTTTTTTTCTGATGAGATTTATTGAGGTTTAATAATATTTGACTGAATAAATTATCAATAGAGGTTCTGTGGTGTAGTGGTTAGTACTCTTGTTGTTGAGGTTAGAGGTTTTGGGTTCGAATATCATTCTGATTGTTTATTTTGATGAATTTATGTTCTTGAGGTACATGCTGAGGTTTAATATTATTTGACTGACTGTATGTTCAATAAGAGTATTTTGTGTAGTGGTTATTGCTTTATACTTTGAGCTTAGTGACCTGGGTTCAAATTCCACCAAGTACTTTTTTTGAAGAATTTTTATTGTTAAGGTACAGTAATTTTTTTATTGAGCTTTGTAGCTTTTTCTCTCTTATGTTGATGTTTTTCATTATTCGGCTGAGATTTAATTGATATGCGTGGATGTTTTGTAGTTTTTTTGGGTGATAAGGATTGATATTTGTAGTTTATTATTGTCGAGGTACTGTAGCTTTTTATTGACGTTTGTATCTTTTTCTCTTATGTTGATATTTTTCATTATTCAGGTGAGATTTAATTGATATGCGTTGATGTTTTGTAGTTTTTTTTGGTGATATGGATTGATATTTGTAGTTTTTTTTAAATTTTCTTATATTGATATTTTTCATTTTCCGGCTGAGGTTTTGGTAATAGGAGATTATGTTTGTTCAGTTATTTTTCTTATGCTGGTGTTTTTCATTTTCCGGATGAGGTTCAGGTGTTAGAAATTGATGTTTGTACCTTTTTGGTGATATATGTTGATACTTATAGTTTTTTTAAATGACGTTTTATGATTTTTTGAGAGAATAATTTATACTCTTGAGGTACTGTAGTTTTTTGTTGGTGTTTTTCATTTTTTGGGTGAGTTTTAGATGATATGAGTCGATGTTTTGTAGTTTTTTTGGGTTATATGAATTGATATTTTTTGCTTTGTTTATTCTCTCATATTGATGTTTTTCATTTTCTCAGTTAGTTCTAGGTGATACAAGTTTATGTTTGTAATTTTGGGTGAGATAGGTTGATTTTTTTTAGTGTTTTTTTCTTATGTTGACATTTTTCATTTTTTGGGTGAATTTTAGGTGATAGAATTTATTTTTTAGTTGTTGGTTGATATTGTTGATTTTTGTAGTTTTTCAAAAAATGGTAATTGAAGTTTTGTTGATTTTTTGTATTTTTTAATATTTAATAATTTTTAGTTGATGTTTTGTTAGTTGTAGTCGACGTTTTTTTAAAATTTATTTTTTATTTTTTAAATTTATTTTTTGCTATTTTATTTGTTTTTTAATATATTTTTTGCTGCAATTTTTTAGTTGATGTTTTATAAATTTTCGTTGAACTTCTGCTATTTTTTTGTTGATGTTTATAATTTTCAGTTCGATGATCATATTAATTTTTTGCATTTTAAAAATATTTTTTTAAAAAAAAATTGCAGGCTTCAGATGGCGGGAAAATGATGGAAAAATTGGACAAAAAAGCCCTGAAAAATATTAGCGATAGGTCCCTGTAAAATTATTAGAAATAGGTCCTTGTAAAGTTATTATAGATAGGTTCCTGAAACTAGAATATAGTTAGAATTGCATAAAGGTCTCTGCTTAAAGTTTAGGTTGTCTCACAGGAGACCATCTCTTATTTCTTACCACATCAACTTTTAAAAAATTGGTTCAAAAGTAAACATGTCATTTAATTTAGGACGACTAGAGTATCTTTTTCTGGGATAACACTGGTAGACATAACTGAAGTTGTTCCATGTCCTACCTCAAAGTGCACATTTACTATTTGACAATATTCTCTATCAAACTTTAACAGCATATTTGGGTAGATATATAAGCAATAATATTATCGTATGTGATATTGTTAAATTTGTCATAACAAGTAGTTTTTCAAAAAAAAATTTGTTTGCCGTTATTATACGTAGTTAAACATATTAACTTTTTAAAACAAGTTTCCTGATGAGTGTGGGAAAAAAATTGTGCAATTTAAGATGGGACGGAGAGAGTAATGATAAATTTCTATAAAAACTGTGATATACCAGTACAAGGTTTCGTAGAACATATATCTCTTTTCTTATTCATCTCTGAAAATGAGGGCATGGGAATTGTGTCAACAATTCATCATTGGTCCAACAAAGTCTCGGAAAAAATAAACTAATTCTTTTTTCACCTGATGAAAGAATGTAGGCATCAGAGTTCCCTATGTACCAGATGGGCACTGAATGTGCAAGTTACAAAATTTATTATGAGAACCAGATCAACTGAACCTGCTGCTATGTGTAATCTAAATATGGGACTGAACGAATGTACAAAGTTGAGAAACAAAGTTTGTTAGTTTCTTCAGAGGTTCAGACTCTTTTAACGGGACTGGAAATTAATCATGCCATGTCAAAAACTACGCATTATCTCGCCGCTTATGAATCTCTTCAGCTAGAAGCCGAATCACTAAGCTCGGATCAGTGGTTGAGTTGGGGCTTTTTAGAGAGCTGTAAAGAGCATACAACTCGTCGGTAGCAGCCTTCTTAAACAGGTTGGTGATTTTTGCATCGAGTCCATTTGAAACCAAATTGATTCCCATTTGTTGATCGCTACTCGTCTCAGTTTTTAAAGAAGAGTTTCTCAGACCGTCACCTGGTTTAGAGTGAAGTGGAATCTGCATAAGGGGCCTTGATTTCCAATACTCTGTACAAACTCTCTTCTGGTCCATTGCCTGTATAGCCTACAGGCATATAAAAGAAAACCAGCAATGAGATACAGATAGTCTAAAACTGACATTGGGCAGTTACTAGCACAGGTTCATGAGCTCAGCTACAAAACAAAGTTCATAATTTATTGAGAAACATACTCTCTATCCTATGTAAAGGTTCGCACTTGCTTTTTCCCACAAACTCAATGTTTAAGTACTAATATCTTTGATTACGGATAACCGTGAAAAGTTGATCTTTAGAAAACATGCGATACAACAAATCTAACGAGATCTATCGTGAGTTATCCAACTTTTGACTTTAAAAGCCAATGTAAACCTACGGAGGTACTATAACATAATTTTAAATCTTTAAGGATATCATCAAACTTTCAATTAGATAATAATAGCCTTTACTTAAAAACAGAAGTCTTTGCATGTAACCAGTATTTTTAGACTTTCCTGTGGATGGAAATGAGTATCATTTAAAGTGAATTCCATTCAAGACCAAGACAAGTTACCTGAACAATCGTTGGTGAAGAGAAACCAAACATTTCCATGCCATCAAGGCTCCCAGGAGGCTGCAATGGAGGAAGTTTTTGTTTTCCCAATTTATGCTGCCTAGCAATTTCTTGATTCACTCTCTC
>JAULKM010000001.1:5821645-5843372 GCA_032355605.1 Rubia tinctorum
CTAGGGATTCATATAAGGAGTATGGAATCACATTGATTGATGCTTCTAGATCTATAATGACATTTTGGAAATTCTTACCACCTATGATGCAAGGGATGGTAAACATGTTTGGATCATCACATTTAGGGGGGAAGTTTATTTCAAAAAAGGGGCGACACTTTTTATCTTCTCACCATTTTTCAAAGTTTTATTTCTCCTAGGGGTACATAATTCCTTAAGGAATTTAGCAAACCTAGGTACTTGGAAAATGGCATCAAAGAGAGGAATATTTACCTCATACTTGTGGAAGACTTAAAAAATGCTTTGTTCTAAACCTTGCGATTCTTGTCCTGTAAAGCCGACAAAAATGGGGGTGGTGGAAGGACCTTCTTGATTTCACGCTTCTCCGATGGTTGAGTGGCTAATTCCTTGAACCTCTTTGCCCTTTGCCACTAGCTCATCTTCTATCACCTCCCCAAACTTCACAATTGTCTTGGGGTCTTTGATCTCCTTTCCACTCCTCTAGGTTATGACACTAGCATTAGGAGGTCGGAGATTTAACTTTGGTTGTCTTGGAAATTTCCTGGAATCCCTAGCTTCCAATCGAGCCACAGAGGATGCTCTTTGGCTAACTTGGATTTCCAAACTTTTAAACCTCTCAAAAGAGCGGAAATATTTATGAATCAAGATATGGTTCGGTCTTCCAAGTTAGTGACTATATTTGCTAAAGCATGCATGAGCTTCTCATGTTCCGTCCTTGGTTTTTCTTCTCTGGGGTTAGAAAACCCTTCATCCCTTGGGTATGGTTGTTGTGGTGCCCAATTATGCCCTTGATTGCCTTGGTATTAGGGTTGCTCTCCTTGACAATTTGGTTGATACACACCTTGGGCGCCTTGAGGATTTGATTGTCCGGCTTGATCATCTCTTCACCTGAAGTTCGGATGGTCTCTCCATCTGGGATTGTAGGTCTTGGAGTATGGATCATACCTCTTCTCATTTCCTTGTCACCCTTGGAAACCTTGACCACCTTGGTAGCATCTATTCCCTTGGAAACGTTGGCCTTATCCTCCTTGATAACCCATGGATTTAGCCTCCTCAAACTCTTCATCTTGGATTTGAGGGCATGCCTCGGTGGGATGTTCCAATGAACACACTCCACAAGCTTTGACTTGATGCACTAACCCCTCATTAGCTCCTTCATCATGGAGGTTAAGGCTATTGATTAGATTTCTAACATCTCTGTGGACTACCCCGGTACTTGCCTTTATCTACCATTCTTGGTACCATAGTAGTAGGAATGGGAGAAACTTATAGATTTTATCTTTGACCCTTAAAAGATAGACAACCCTATGT
This sequence comes from Rubia tinctorum, assembly GCA_032355605.1. Classification (NCBI taxonomy): domain Eukaryota; kingdom Viridiplantae; phylum Streptophyta; class Magnoliopsida; order Gentianales; family Rubiaceae; genus Rubia; species Rubia tinctorum. Next base: position 5,822,978 of record JAULKM010000001.1, read on the forward strand.
TGTGTAATGACACACCGAGAAGGGGAAAGTCAATTATGAAAATATTTATGCATGTCGGAATGAGTGTATCTTGTATAGGGGCAATCACTTGAATGCAGAGGGTATTCCCAAAATGCAATGCTCCTAAATTTGAATTCAACGGGATGGTTGTTAATGGAGAAATTTGTAATCGGAGGATGAAGAAAGTTCTTGTCAAGGTTGTATGGTATCTATCTGTCATTCCTCGTTTGAGACGATTGTTTGACAATCATAAGGATGGAAAATTTTTGAGTTGGCATGCAGATCAGACACTGGTTGATATATGCTGTATTTTCTCTCTTTGGGAAAGAGCCACATAACCCGAGGCTTTGTTTGTGCATAGATGAAATAAACTCGTTCGGTAATATGAGCAGTAATTACAGTTTGTGGCCGATGATGGTAGTGATTTACACCTTTTCCCCATGATTATGCATGAAAAGGAGGTACATTATGTTGTGTCTAATGATCTTCGGTCCTAAGCAACTGGGGAACGATATCGATGTATTCCTATCCCCTTTGGTGGATGACCTTAAGAAGATCCGGGCATAAGCATGTATGGTGGTTTTTGGAAGGAATCGTTTAATTTTTAAAGCCCTGTTGTTCTGCACTATTAATGACCTTCCTGCATATGGAAACTTTTCTGGATATTCAGTTAAGGGTCACAAGGTCTGCCCCATTTTTTTGGAATGAACAAAATATTGTCATTTAAGGCATGGAAGCAAGACTGTGTATCTTGGGCTCCAGAGATGGCTTCCAACAACTCATCGGTGGGGGAATCGATGCGCTGAATTCAATGGAAAGGTTGAACTGGTGCGTAATTTTCAAAATAACTTTGGCAAGAGGAAGAGGAAACCAAAGGTTTCCAGTAGTAGGAAGAAACGTTCCATTTGTTTGAACTACCATATCCGGAGACCCTTGAGGTGCAACATAATTTGGATATGATGCATATTGAAAAGAATGTATGTCATAGTTTGGTTGGTACTTTGATGAATTTCCCGGGTAAGACAAAGGATGGAGCAAAGTCAAGGAAAGATATGGTTGAAATGGGAATTAGATTAGAATTGGATCTCGAGGATCGGAGATCGAAGACGTACTTGCCCGCTGCTTGTTACATGCCATCGAAAGGTGAGAAAGAGTTGATATGTTCTAGCCTCAATGGTATGGTTGTCCCGATAGGCTACTCTTCTAAGGTTAGCGATCTAGTATCCAATGAGGGATTGAGATTGGGTAATATGAAATCGCACGATTCACATTGCTTGATTCAAGAATTTCTCTCGGTTGAGATCTCATCCATCTTTCCAACTCATGTCAGAAAGTGTATTGTCCAATTGTGTCGCTTTTTCAAGGCAATATGTTGTAAGGAGATTAGGCGTCGGAAATTGGAGGAATTTCAGGAGGAAATAGTAATCGTGTTGTGCGAGTTCGAGATGTATTTCCCTCCCTCATTTTTTGCATCATGGTGCACTTGTTGGTTCACATTTTACGGGAGATGTTGATATGTGATCCTATTTTTCTTTGATGGATGCATCCCTTCGAGAGGTATATGAAGATATTTAAGGGGTATTTGAAAACTTAATATCACCCGGATGCTAGTATTGTGCATAGGTATGTGAGTGTGGAAGCGGTAGAATATTTTTTGGAATTCATGAAGGATCAATAGTCGGTTGGCGTACCAAAATCACACCATGTTGACAGTGTGGGTGGCAAAGGTCTGAGGAAAGGAACAACCAGGTTATTGACCCCCGACGAGTTGATGAAAGCACACCTATATGTTTTTCAGAACTCCAATGTGGTTAGCCCATACATGGATATGCACATAAACACCATCAAAGAGCTTTACCCGGGATGGTCGGAGAAGAAGTACTTTCTGAACACAATCACAACTTCATTGATTGGTTATGTCATACAGTAGACGGAGATAGTCAGGGTGACACCTTGAATTGGTTAGCCTTCATGCCTTCTGCAACTGCGATTTCTTTCGCGGCCCATGACATGAATGTGTTTACCTTCTCAACCATCGAATGGGACATACATCGCTATAAAAAATAGTTGTGTTAGCGTTGTTAAAGAAGCTTTACATGTAAGCAATGTGAAGTATAAGAATCTCGTGTATGGGAATATGTTTTACTATGGTGTGATTGAGGAAATATGGGAACTCGTCTACAGAAGTTTCAGGGTACAAATTTTCAAATGCAAGAGGGTTGACTAGAACTCGTTCAACTGGCGATCCTTACATACTTGCTTCCTAGGATACATAAGTGTTTTATGTTGCTAATCCTTGTGATTCTAGCAAATCAGTGGTCATTCACGGTAAAAGTCAATTTATGGGAGATTTATGTCCATCTTCATTGTCAGACATTATTCCACACACTTCATCCAGCACGAGTACTGTTGGTCTTGAGGAGGTATTTTGGGTGGAGCTAGCATTGAGAAGAGACCATGAAGAAAGCGTGTGGATTGAGAGGCACCCCAATTCAAAGAAGCGGGAAAAAAAAGGCATAGTTTGGGTCTAGACATCACTTTAAATAACCTTGTTGAATGTTTATGAGACTATCCATGTTTTAATTTAATTGGTTAATCCAAAGTCTATCCTTAATATCCCAAGAAATAAAGCATTGGTTATGTTGGGAAACTAAATAATCGACATCGCAAACTCGTAGGTGGACAAATTAGTGTGGCCGACATGCTGTATGTGACATTGCAAATATTAGGTTGGACTATGAGAATTGAATGGAATGTTGATGAAACTGAGATGTCGACGTCGCACTAGTAGTTGGTGACTAATTCGGTCGGGAAGAAATGGTCACGGCGCCTCGCAACTGACCATCGGTCAAAGTCAGTGCCTAAATCAGTTTAAATCAATTAATTCTTGTGAAGTCACTAGCACTTTGGTAATCCCTTTGTAGAACCAATCTTACGATGTGCGACTTTAGTGTGATGTCTCATATGTTCTGTTTTCCTTCGAAATAATCCCTTCTAAACCTATTCAACCAGAACATGGAATGATCTACCCAAGGGTATCATTCCAAGTTCACAACAGTCAAACACCTATTTTCTACTCTACTAAAACCATTAACATGAATAGTAACATATAATCCTTATCACAAACACTAAAATAAAATCCATAAAACACGAATGCTAACATAGAATACAAATCACATCATGACATGTCACAAAGGGTACCAAATTCATATTGCACTCAATTCCATACAAATACTAATACAAGGATATCAATTGGGTAGTGATAGTGAAGGGTTGAGATCATCTTCTTCCGATGAATTTCCGTAGTTGAATGCCTGTTTCAAATGCTTCCTCTCATCTTCATCCGACTCAATCTCACGGTCATCACCGTTGGAGTCTGTTTCGTCTTCACTATCGGCTAGTCTTCCGTCCTTATCCCCTGGTACCCTTGCCTCATAGATCGGGATCTCTTCCTCTGCGGTTTCTTCCTCATCGGGGTGTACTTCATGATTAGGTTCTCCCTCATGGGGGCCATACCACCAGAAAATATTGTCTTCAGGTCCTCCAACTCTATCATCACCTGGCGCACATGGTATTTCCTATGATGCACAAGCGCCTTCGTCCCTGCCAAATCCCTCATGATTAAGGCCTATGTGCTGCGCTTCATTCCTTTATGTGAAAAATTAAAGGATCGTTAATGTCATAAAAAGGTTACAATTTAAAATAATAAACAATAGGAATGAGATGGATATAAATGGAATTTCATACCCGGTAGTAGGACAGGAGTGGCAGCTTCAAGATGCGTTGCTGCAAGTGTCGATGGAGTACCTTCGGGACCAGGCTGGGTAAGCACTTTAATATTTCCCTTGGGGACATTACGATCAAACCACATCCATGTCTCCCACTACCAGTGTTTCTTGTCAAAGTAGTTCTGGCCATAGTACCTCGGCTAGATCTTGACAGTTGATATGATTTTCATGTTTTGTTTCTCCAAGAGGGCAGCGATGACGTTGCCATAGGATAGGGTGTAGCTCTTTGCAGCCTAAGCCACCTTGTGCATCTCATTGATGATGGTGTAATCGGGATGAACTCCCTTCTTCTCTGCAATGCGGTAGTACAAAATATCTGACCGTTGATAGTGCACTTGGAAGTTAGTTCGGCCGGTACAAAAATAAGTCACCTACTACTAGTAGGTTGGATTGTGGAGGCAAATTAACCCCACCATTCCCGAAGGTTTGAATGTCTCTAGGAAAAATTCCAAGTGAAGCCGATCCACTTCCTCAGGCCATATGCATCTGACCTCCTTCACCCTTCAGTTACGTACCATTGCAAAACGCTTCTCCTTTTCCTCGGCAAAGAAGAATTTTTTGTCGAATGTATGCTATAGATATTGGTGAACGGTCCTCGCCTATTTGGAGCAGGAGGTACTTGCTTCATCGTTCTATCCCTTGGCCCTTTTCGCAATTTTCTTTAATGGAGACATCTATTGAACAATAAAATATGTGTTTGTAAGTGAGACAGACCATTCAGTGACTGGAATTTAATTTTTACCAGATGTCACATACACTTTGCAAACCTGTCGACAAGATCAATATGTCAGCTGCGAAGTTGCTCATTCATAGGAATGAATATGCGACATCGATGAAGCTGAAAATGTGTGTGAGGTGTACTCGAATGGTCAAAAACTCCATTGAAAGCAAACTAAATAAGTACAAGGTTTAAACACAACTACTTTAACAACAAGAACAACATGTTTAAAGCACAAAAAGGCAGACATCGCCCCTAAGCCTAATATGACAATTGCAAAACACCTAAAAACCCCCATAAACTAAACAATGGCAAAGAACTAAATCAAACACTACATACATTCGTGTTGAACTAAATGTACCGATGTCGCATAGGCTATGAAATGATTTAGATATCCATAAATGTCTGATGTCGCTCCTCTGTCAGACTTTCTGATTTCAATCTCTCCTCATGCGACGTCGCTTATTAGCAGATCAGGTACTTATTCCATGTTGACATTAATGTTGTCTGCGTACTACTATATTATGTGTACATCATTTGGGGACTTTCCAATTCTAACATAAATTTTGTTTCATGTGTATTGGTTGTAATAGGACAAAGAGAGTTATCGATGATGGACTTTCATCGTGTAGCGTAGACAATGGAGGTTCAATACAAATAATGTTTCAATTTCATACAAATCTCGTGTATTTTAATTTAATAGGTTTTGCATGTATTAGTAATATATGTTCTAGTCTTGTTGGTTCCTTGCATTCTCATTCTTATCAACATTAATTGAACAAAAATTGATTGTTGTATGATGTTTAACCATTTCATGAGTTATGGAATATTAAATAACAAGTAACGGCTATTGATGAACGATTGTTTGTTTTGTAAAATATTAAATGTTGCACAAACCGATGTCTCCACGACTAACTCCTACGTCGCACAAACTGGTGAAGCGATGACACCTTACCGATGTAGCATGAACTGTAATTGTTTTTGCGACGTCGGCAATTCAAAATGACGTCATATTTGTTAGCCTTTCACATCAGCAATCAAACAACAAGGATACCAGGGAGCATGCGATGTCGCATACCATTGACTGTGACGTTGTTGTTATTTATCTGTGACTTCGACAGAGATGATGTCGCCGCATATCCAGTCCCACCGCTTGCCTTCTTGCTATCTCTGACATCGCCCCTTATGCACGCAGATGTCGAACTAAACAATGTAGCAAATATGGTCTCCTATCATCGGCCTCTTGTTTGGACCGACGTCGGCCACAAAAGCTGCCAATGTCGGTCCAAAACTGAGGTAAAATTGTACTTTTTACTACAGCAGTATCTACCTCAATTTTTTAGGGACTTACAACCGAGGTAAAAAGTCTTGCAGAACTGAGATAAAAAGTCCTGCAGAATCGAGGTAATAGGTGTTGTTTCTTGTAGTGTTTCCCTTCTCTACTCTTTCATCTATTTTCAATCTGTCTCCAAATCATTAAAATTATCTTTGATTCTATTAGATATAAACGGGGCGTTCATAACCGTTATCCATCGATCTAGTAGGTTGCACGACGGAACCACCTATAACAGTTAAAAATCGCAATGCAATAACAAAATAACCGCCTTAAAAGTCCAAACCTGAAGTTCTGTGAAGTAAGTTCTGTGCCCGCGTTTGGACTGGAGGCACAGCGACATGCGTCCACCATACGGAGGAAAATCACAATTCTCGGAACTAAACTTGATAGCCTGCAACCGGGACTTCCAAGATTTACCGGGAAGCAGTTTTGAGTATCTCTATTTTCTTGATGTTGAGGTTAGATTGTTAGATTATAATTATACGACTGTAAGCTCAATCAATTTGCATCTAGAATTTATTGTTTTTAAACTAGTTATAAGTTTTTCACTTTTACGTGGTATGTTAATCAACTAAAGGTACATGTTGATTAAAGGTACATGTTGTTTGAAATAGTGAAGCTTAAAGGTACATATTGTTTGTGTATTTGGTTTCCATTTAGTAGTTGGAGAAATAGTTCTAGATTAAGTGTCGTAGTTTGTATTTGTTGCTTACTTTTGAGCCTTTTTCTAATAGTTAGTTTACATGTAGTTTTTATAACTACAACTTCTCAGAGAAAGACGTTCTCTTTTTGTCTGTCTTAGATCAAGATACCCGTGGTAAACTATAACCAAAGAAATAAGAGAGTTGCATTTGCTTGATTTTATGTTGTTCAAAGTTATGCTTCTTTTGTTTATGTATCCGTACAACTAATAGCTTTGAATTTTTCTTGCTTGAACCTGTCTATTAAAAGCTGCTACTTCTTATTCAGTTGCTTGAGCTGGTGTTGAAGTGGAATTATTACTGCTGACACGCTGGATCTGGTGTACTATCTTTTCAATTTGTTTCTATTTCTTTAGATATGCACTTGGAGATTTCACAAACTTGATTGTTATGTTATGTAGAGTACCGATTAAATTTTGATTATGGGTCATGATGAGAGTACTTCATACAAAGTTAGAAGTTCTAGCGTTCTGCCATATGAGGAAGAGTCGTTTTAGATTAGGAATTTCTATTGTTATGCATTATGTTTTCTTACTGTCTTACTGTTATTTCTGGCATTTGACAGATGCACTCTGCAATTTTCAGGACAGAGAGAAAAATGAATAAGCCCAGAGACTCGTATGCTACATTGAAGTCGAAGGTAAACCAAATGGCCAGTACATTGAACATGTCAAACTTTGCAAATAGGGACAACTTTCTTGGGTCTGAAAGTAAAACTATTGATGTCATGATTAGAAGCCAAGGTCTTGACAATTATGGCGTTGTTGGACTTCAATGGCAGGTCATGAAAGGCAAGAACTGTTTGAGTTCAACTCATCAGTTGAGACTAAAGTCACTTTAATTAAACTTAAGCGGTCCATTTTTTAAATTTTTGAGCAGGAAATTGAAGTTTAATTGATGCAATTTTCTTAATGTTTGCTGTTTATAGGTTACAGTTGCTGATAACCAAATTATTCAGGAGCACCTAAATGAAAGGGTACTGATCTGATTTTTACAACTTCCGAAAGAAGCTCATGTCATGCTTTTGAAAAATCTCTTGTTAATGTCGCATTTCTTGAATGTAAAGAGTTGGAGGAAACAATTGCTTTCTTGAAATAGCAACTTTCAGATGCACTTGAGCAGAAAAATGCAGGTGCAGTGGGTACTGACGATGGGAAGGAAGCATTGGCTCTTCAAGCCCAAGTTATTGCTCTGGCCAATTCTCAGTTTTTACTTCCTTTTGAAGTTGCTAATTCTTGATTAGCATGGAATTCTCAAATGACTCTTTTAACAAAATATGAGCATGCTGTTTACTTTCTGTTTATCGTGTGATACGTTAGAACGCATGCCTTACTTGGAGCTCATAATTCTCAGTTCTTTTAAAGTTGATATTTCGATATCGAACTTTGTTTTGTGTCCCCAAGGAGATGGAGATTCGAGAACTTAAGTGGAAAGTGCATCAATTAATGGAGACAAAAGAGCAGCTGGAACTTCGGAACCAGAAATTGGCCGAGGAGAGCTCGTACGCCAAAGGACTAGCATCTGCTGCTGCAGTCGAGTTAAAGGCTCTATCTGAAGAGGTTGCCAAACTCATGAACCAGAACGAGAGATTAGCTTCCGATTTAGCAGCACAAAAAAGTTATCCCACTCAGCGCAGGAGCCTTACTTCCACAACGCGCAATGGGCGAAGAGACAGTCTAGTGAAACAAAGTCCTCCCCCCAGCGAGCTGAAGCGAGAACTCGCGTTGAGCCGCGAGAGGGAGCTCTCTTACGAAGCCGAGCTACATGAAAAGGAACAAAGGGAGGCCGAGTTACAGAGTAAAGTAGAGGAGTCAAAGCAGAGAGAAGCGTACCTGGAAAACGAGCTTGCGAACATGTGGGGCCTGGTGGCAAAGCTAAGAAAGTCGCAAGGTGGTGAAAGTGATGCGAGTGAAGCAGCCAAAGATGAGCAGAGAAGTATTCTTGACTTGTGGAATGGCAAAGTGTAGTTGTCTTTGTTTATGTGATTTGATGTAAAAATCAGGTGTCTTGTTTTAGAGGTAATTATTTTGAATCGGTGAGTTTTGTGTATATATATGTTGATTTCCTAATCCTATTTTTAAAAACTTACCAAAACTTTTATGTTCGAAGTGGTACACTTTGTTTTGATCATTTTGTGCGTGCTAGCTAGGTGCTCTACTTATCGCAATAACCCTTGGCCTTGTGTGAAGTACACTCTGATTCCTGGCTTATACTTGTTCAGATTGTGGTCTTGAGTGATTGTCAAGTTTGTCAGATTCTGGTTTTAGGATTTTTACCATTACATGAAGCATTACTATTCTTCCTCTTAGTTTGAATCTATGGTTTTAAATTTTTTTTTAAAAAAATTTGAGTAGCAACAGTAACAATGTAATATAACAGCACAATAAAATAAACAATCAAAGCATACGAGACACAAATTTTTACGTGGAAAACCTCTTCAATGTGAAGGAGAAAAGCCCCATCCAGCTTTAGATGAAACAAACATCATGCAGTTTACGCACATCAGTGCAGCAAAGCATTTCCCTTATACTTCGGATCAACTATCACCATTTATGGCGCTTGGTGATATAACAGTAGAACAAATAAACAATAAAAGTAGTAGAACAAATAAACAATAAAAGTAAGGATTTTTATGTGGAAAACTCGTTCAACATGAAGGAGAAAAATCACGGGACCAATCGGCCCATCTCGATCATCTCCACTATACCAATATGAAGTGTTTACACGATCTTGGCATTTGAAAAGCTAATAACTAAACATCAGACATTACAAGTACCAATTAACAAGCTAACAACAGTTCATTCACTTTGTCTGCCGTCCATTCCTCCCAATCGCCCGGCAACTCCTCCACGTTCACTTTTTCTGTCGACCATTTCTCCCAATCAGTGAAATACCCCAGATCGGCCGATCCTCCGACCATTCCTCCTCCTTCTCATTGCCGCTACACCATCATCGCTTATCACCGGTTGTTGGAAACCTATGGCATCGAGGCTAATCCTCCCTCCAACTTGATGATCCAATGGCACTTGCACAGTTTCTTCATCTTCTTTACTACTAACCAGGATTGGGACTGGGATACTAATCTGCCTCCGTTTGCTCGATTTTGATTTGCACTCCTCCTTCTTAGACGACTTGATAACTTTTCCGACCAGGGAACTCTCGACTTCGTAATGCCTCTTGATCTTACATAGCACCTGATTCTTCCCGTCCAAACCCGAATCCAGGATCTCAGGGTACGCAACGGGGTTGATGGAGTACTCGTTTGGTCCAGTGGTCTAGGGTTTCATGTCCTTTGGAGGGTATGAAGGTCAGCAACCTCGAATAGCCGATGACGCCCCTGTTCCGCATCCAGGGTCGATTGTCTTCAACCTCGTGCTTGTTGTTCCCTTTCCAGGTTCCGCATCTGGCGTTCCTCTTCTTCTGTATGTTGCTACTCTTCTCTGTCGTCCCGACGTAGGTGACTTTCGTGAAAACGAACAACCTGTCGTAGCCTTCTTCGGTCCCCATGTAACCGGTGACGCGGTGCTGCCATGGATATGCATTGCCCTCGGAGCACAACTTCTCCCACGGGTTCAGCTCCTCGCCGAAGATGGTGGCCTCAGCGATGAAGCTGTGCTGAAAACTGGGGTTGTTGATCTTTTTCCCTTAGCCGATCAGAACATCGTCTTGGGGCTTGAATCGCCTGGGTATCTTGAATTTTTTTCTATTAATGGTGCGACAGTTCACGCACGTGGACACAAGGGTGCATTTGGTAATGCGTTCTCATTGTTTTTATAAAAAAAATTTCATGCTTAATATAAGACGCATTTGGAGAATGCGTCTTTAGGTTTTTTATTTTTTTTTAAAAAAGTTGCTAAAAATTTTAAAACGATAAGGTGAAATTCGGAAAAACAAAAGCGCAACGAATTCGTCTTTAATGTTTATGTGTTTAATTTTATTCTGCATTAACCGTTGGATGAATATGACCTGTAAAAAAATAAAAAATAAACATAATATTTAGAGAAATATTTTTTCTCTGCATATTTTAATATGGTAAACTGTTGGGAAAGACGGTCTTTCCACAGCCTTATGGAAACACGTGGTTTAATTAGAATAATAGAAGGTAAAATGTCTTTGTTGCAATATTAAAGTTTTATTATGCAACGTGTAACAGTTATAAATTTTATAACCCTGTTCATACAACCTGGAAATTTTATCTTCATTTCTTCTAATTTACACTTTAAACCCTGGTTTTTTCATGACTTATGGAAAGATCTTCTTTCAAGAGACGGACTCTTTTAATATTTAGAGAAATATTTTTTCTCTGAATATTTTTGACGTGCGTGAGCTTCTTTTGAAATATTTTTTTTTAAAAATATTTTGAAATTTTCTTAATAATTTTTAATCTTTGAAATATTTTTCAATATTAAAAAAATATTTTTGTAATATTTTTGTAATATTTGAAATGTTTGAAATATTTGAAATGTTTAAAATATTTGAAATATGTTTGAAATATAATTATAAATATATAATTATATTATAATATATTATATTATTTTAGTAATATTCGACCTGGATATGACTCGGATTCTAATTTTATTGTATTTAAATATTTATATAAAATTAATATTATATATATATATATATTAAATACAGACTAATAAAGTTTTTGAATGATCGAATATTTAATAAACATTATAGGTAAAAGGATGAGGTGAGAAAAAAGTGATAATATTTAATAAAAATCTTGTTTTAAATTTATTTAATATATTCTCAATTTTTTGCTGAAATAAAAAAAATTAAAAAGGAGAGGACTCATTCTCTCCATTTTCAAAAATCACCCCATTTGCAATTCAAATATGGTGAAATCACATCCAAAAAATAATGCACTCGGGTATCTTCTTCATTTGGTTTTTCTTGAAATTCACGACTCTAGTGGTGGATGATTTTTGGTTTTCTTGAAATTCACAACTCCAATGGTACTCTAATGGTGGACGATATTTGATTTTCTTGAAATTCACAAGATGATCTTTGGCTTTGTTGAGATACAACTTAGATTTCTAACCGAATGGAATAGGAAATTGGTATTCTCAGTAACTAATGCTAAGATATCTGAATCGTGATGTATATGAATGATATGGAGGATATCCGTAGTGTTTATATATTTACAAAAAGAGCCAACTTTCCCAATACAAACATGCTTCGGATTTTAGCTTACTTATTCTATTCTCTAGAAACTTCAAACGAAATACATACGAAGAAACCCTAACCTCTTTTCCCGGCTTCTCTTCTCATTCTAATTTTCGTTTTCTTGTATTTCTTCCGGAGAAATGATTCTCTAATATTTTAGATTTTCCAATCATAAACATCCCACACCTTGGCTCTAATATATTTATTTTTGGACCACAAATTTAGGATAGTATGAATAATGGTTTAAATCCACTTAGAGTTATTTTAAAATTAATATAAACAATACGGTGTTTTGATGTTCATTTTTATGTATTTTAACAAGATTTCGCCACTACTGTTAACGGAAATAAGCTTGGCATGTCATTGCAGCAATATAGATCCCAACCACGTACAGCAGTTGGACATCGTCCCAAAAATTGGTGTACACTTTAATGTTTTAAAATTTATATGTATTTTTATTTGATGTTTACTTATATTACTTATATATATTATTTTATTTATTTGGGTTTTAATTATTCTAATTTGATTGTTAAAAAAATCTCTTTTAGTTTGATGTGTATTTCAAAATTTTATCTGATACTTAACTACTTTTATGTGTGTTTTTAGTGTTTTCAATTGATGTTTAATTACTTTAATTTGATGTGTGTGTGTTTTTTAAATATTTTTATATAGTGTTTTAACTATTTAAATCTTGTTATGTATTTTTTATTGTTTTTATTTGATATTTAACCATTCTAATTTGATGTTTCAAAATTCATGTATATTTCTATTTGATTTTTTAATATTAAAATTTGATGGGTTTTCCAGTATTTCTATTAGATGTTCAATCCGTTTAATTGAATTTGACACACTTTTTTTGAGATGTTTCTATATAATGTTGCCACACTTTCCTTTTTGCTAAGATTTCTTCAATCCCATCCATTCATTCAACTTTTTTCTTTCTAAACTAAATTTCATCCACTCATTTCATTCATCTAAATCCAAGCACTTAATGCCATGGTACCAAACCCAACAAAACGGAGGTAGTATTTTTATTTCACGTTTATTTTAGGGTTTTATTTGATGTGTGTCTACTCCCCTAGTTTTATAACATTGGTTCACTTTCCCTTTTGAGATGATTTTTTAATATTGGCTCATTTTCCCTTTTGGCAAATTATATATTGTTTTCATCCACACAATTTACTTTTTACTCTTTCAATGCATTCTCAACCACTAATTCTACCTTCCTAATTCCAAGTGCCAAAAACAAGTGAGCAAATATTAGTGAACCGGATGTAGTTTTTTAATTTGATGATTCATCCCAATCGTAACCACCACCGGAATTATATATCCGCTGCTTCTTCAGCCTCCCTAAGCCTAATTTTCCTTACCGCAATCTTCTCGATTGCCTTCACCAGAACATTCAACCCTATCTTCCAACGTCACCGCTTCCCAATACCGATGCAGTTGCCAGATTCGGCCTCGAGTTCGACCCAAGCGAATGCAATGGCTGAAGGCGGATGTGGCTATCGTTTGTCGGTAAACCTTGAGAAAGGAAGGTGTCGGTGGCATCTGGTGACCACGACGACATCGAAGACATTGTTGCCGTCTAAGGCTTGTTGGAGAAGAAGGCGGGAAGCCAGTTTGTTTTCATTTAGAGCATTTGTAGGTCATTCCCTGAATTCTAAAGGCCTTTTAAGTTAACCCTGAACCCCAATTAATTATATTTTATCCCGCATTTAAGATTATCCCATTTTATATGTCCATTATTTGTTCATTTGCCCTTGATCTCACTCTGAGACAATCTCGCATAGCAAATCAATCATTCTTTTAAAAATATCAATAGTCAATACTAAGTAGGCCACTTCATTCCTCTAAAAATGAAATACCGAGGTCGCAACTCCAAATCTAAAAAACGCATCGCCTCTATTTCTACCAACTAAAACTCTACCAATCCGAATCAATTTGTCAGATTCAGCCCTCCGGTCATTGTGTTAGATAAAACTAGTTCTTAAATGCGTTATATTTCTAATATTATCCGTCGAAGTTTTTTTCCCCTCAGGTCATTGTCAGACGTGCAAGACCAGGTGATTTAAATTCTTCTGTGATCATAGCTTTTGCCTAAATTTATTTTCTAAGGATACTACCACAGAAATGACCAACGACTACACATATATCAAACAACAATCCCAACTGACAGATAATAATCATCGAATGTCTGGGATGTGAATTCACCGACATTATCAAGTTCGATTTTCTTAATTATATGATCAGAAAATTAAGCTCGCAATTTGATTAACTCAGCAAATAATTTAGCAAATGCCATATTTCAAGTTGATAACAGACATACATGTGACCATTTAACACAAATAAAGTAAGATAAAGTCCCCGAGCTGACTGTGGGGTGAAATACACACATTTAAAGTGTACTTTTTGCAGAAATGAAACGGGGGAGTGACATGCCTAAGAAGAAGGCGGCAACACCCCCGATGAGGTTGAAGAGTGTTGTACGAGAGCTGGGTACAAGCACAAGCAGTCAATCCAACATGATCGATGGGGAACTGGAGACGGATGACAAAGAAAATCAGAATCTGGAGTTGGTGGAAACTCAATCAAAGGTCAGAGCTAATAAGGTGAGTGATGATACTCCTGATAGAATTGAACTTGAGGTAATGCGGTTTGTATACCTCAATTATAGACTGATCTTCTGACACTAGACTACTAACTAAAGAGTGGCCCGAGACCTCGACTAATCAGTTGAGACTAAAGTCACTTTAATTGAACTTAAGCGGTCCATGTTTTAAATTTTTGAGCAGGAAATTGATATTTAATTGATGCAATTTTCTTAATGTTTGCTGTTTATAGGTCAAAGTTGCTGATAACTGAATTATTCAGAAGCATCTAAATGAAAGGGTACTGACCAGATTTTTACAACTTCCGAAAGAAGCTCATGTCATGCTTTTGAAAAATCTCTTGTTAATGTCGATTTTTAAAATTTAAACAGAGCCATGAATGTAAAGAGTTGGAGGAAACAGTTGCTTCCTTGAAACAACAACTTTCAGATGCACTTGAGCAGAAAAATGCAGGTGCAGTGGGCACTGACGACGGGAAGGAAGCATTGGCTCTTCAAGCCCAAGGAACTGCTCTGACCATTTCTCAGTTTTTACTGCTTTTTGAAGTTTCTAATTCTTGATTAGAATGGAATTCTCAAATGACTCTTTTAACAAAATGTGAACATGCTGTTTACTTTCTGTTTATCGTGTGATACGTTAGTGAGTAAGAGCGGCTTCACCAAACCCTGAGCATAATTTCCAGCCATTGTAGAAGTTTCTTTTTGGCAAAGAGTTTGACGAAGATTGAAGAGTTTGAGAATTTTGGTAGAGCTGGAAGAGTGCACTTGCGCAAAAGAGGGAATATGGGGAGATAAAAGAAATTGAACCAAAAATAAACTTCTTCCCTTTTTCACCTTTGTAAGTGTCCACTTTTTAACTTACCAAAACAATAATAACTTTTCCTCTCTTGTCAAATCATGTCTTATCCATAACTTCCAACATACCAATTCAACCACTAAACCATTCTTGTTCTTCTGCCAATTTTTTTTTATTTTCTTTCTTTCTATATTTTTTTGTTTTTATGATTTTACCAAAAAAAAACTGAATAAAAAATATACATACTGTATAGTGAAGTTTCAGGCATACCTCGCATTCGACACACACCAAGATGTTGTCTGAGAAATTCAAAAGTTGAGGCATCCAGTGGCTTAGTAAATATATCTGCAAATTGTTCGCATGTTGGAATATAGTCTATCACCACCTCTTTTCTTTCAACCAAATCTCTAATAAAATGATGACTTATATCAATGTGCTTCGTTCTTGAGTGCTGTAACGGATTCTTAGAGATGTCAATTGCACTTTTGTTGTCACACATAATCTTCAGAGGACCTTGTTGAATTCCATAACCATTCAACATTTGTTTAATCCACAATAATTGTGCACAACAATTTCCAGCAGCAAGATATTCAGCTTCAGCAGATGATAAAGAGATTGAATTTTGCTTCTTACTATACCAAGAAACCAAATTAGTACCAATAAAGAAACAACCTCCGGTAGTAATTTTGCGATCATCTACATTACCAGACCAATCAGAATCACTATAGCCAATAAAACTTGAATCTTGATTCTTAGAATACCAGATGCCATAATTAGAAGTCTCACCAACATATCTAATAACTATTTTTGTTGCAGTCAAATGAGATTCCTTAGGATCAACCTGGAATCTTGCACATATGCTTACACTGAAACATATATCTGGTTGGCTAGCAGTAAGATACAACAGACTCCCAATCACGCTTCTGTATAATTTCTGATCAACTGAAACACCTTTCTCATCCTTCCCTAATTTTTCTGTGGTTGCCATAGGAGTTCGAATAACACGAGCATTATCAAGACCGAACCTTTTCATAAGATTCAATGCATACTTGCTTTAACTTGAAGCCCCAAAAAATAAGTAAGTTCACCAACCATACTCATCTCAAATTCAGCTTGCATTAGAGACACAAAATCTTTCACCATAGAAGTCGAAATAGAACCAAACACAATGTCATCCACATAAATTTGAGCAATAAAAAACTTTGATGATTTCGTGAGCACAAAAATTGTACGATCTACTCCCCCTCGAAGATAACCTTTCTTAAGTAGAAAGTTTGTCAGTCGTTCATACCATGCTCCAGGTGCTTGTTTCAACCCATACAGTGACTTCTTAAGACGATATACATGATGTGGATAATGAGGATCTTCATACCCTTTAGGTTGTTCCACATAAACCTCCTCATTTACCACGCCATTCAGAAAGGCACTTTTCACATCCATCTGATATAATGTAAAATTCATCGTACAAGCAATAGCAAGCAAGAGCGAATAGATTCTAACCTGGAAACTGGTGCAAAAGTTTCATCAAAGTCAACACCTTCTACTTGAGTATATCCTTGTGCCACCAGTCTAGCTTTATTGCGAGTAATATGTCCATCAACATCCTACTTGTTCTTGAAAATCCATTTTGTACCAATGCCATTAACACCTTTCGCATGATAAGTAAGATACCACACATCATTGCGTTCAAACTGTTTGAGCTCTTCTTGCATTGCCGCAATCAATTATTCATCAAGTAGTGCTTCCTTGTAATTCTTTGGCTCAATGAGTGAGATAAAACATTGTAATCTAGCAAGCTCACGGTAATTCACTCTAGGAATGGATCGGGTTCTTCTTGAAATCGGTTCTGGTATTTCCTGTGTTGGAACATACGGACTGGATGTGGGGGAGTGTGTTCCAACATACCCTTCTTCTGCAGACACCGACTGCTCTTATGCCTGATGTTGTGTTCCAACATACTCAACTAAATGTTTTGACAGAATAATCTGTGTTGGAACATACTCAACATCTGGTTCATTGTCTTTCTCCTTTGAATCCCATTTATCATCTGAATCATCCACAAAACATTGATTGACCCCATAAGCGTGTTTGTGTGAAGATTAAACACACTGTAAGCTCGACTATTCACAGAATACCCCAGAAATATACCAACATCACTACGATTGTCAAACTTGGCCAATGGATCTCTATCTTGTAAAATATAGTACTTGCTTCCAAATACATGAAAGTGAGATACACTTGACTTCCTTCCCTTCCAAATCTAGTAAGAAGTCTTGTTGGTAAATGGCCGAAGATACACTCGAAGTATAACAAGCTGTATTAACTGCTTCCGCCCACCATTTTTTGTGTGCCTTTTTCAGCAAGCATGACTCGAGCCATCTCCTGAAGTGTTCTATTCTTCCTTTTGACAATACCATTGTGTTGTGGAGTGATTGGAGCGGAGAATTCATGTTGAATCCCAAGTTCATTGCAGAACTCACTTAATTGAGAGTTTGCAAATTTCCTTCCATGATCACTTCTCATTCTCACTATCTTTCCAATCAGACTTACCTTCTTGGTCGACAACTTTAACACCAAACTTCTAAACACATCCACAATATTAGATTTTTCTTTGAGAACCGCAACCCAAGTAAATCTAGAAAAATCATCAACACATACAAAGATATACTTCTTTCCGCTAATACTAGGTGTATTGACTGGACCAATTAAGTCCATATGAAGCAATTCAAGATTCCTTGAGGTAGTAATATACTTTACTACAAAGTGAGGAGACCGAATCTGTTTACCTTGTTGACATGGTCCACATACAATTCCACTCTTGGTCGTAAGCATAGGCATTCCCTGCACTGCCTTTGAATTTGCAAATTTTACCAAGGTTATGTAGTTGATATGACCAAGCTTCCTATGCCACAGTGTGCCTTCATCTTGCTTTGAACATAGACATCATACTTCTTGCTCCAGAAGATAACAATTATCTGATGATCGAATCCCAGAAAGAACATTATTGTTGCCGTGTCTCACCACACATTTGTCCTTTTGAAATTCAACTGTAATATTGCCATCACACAACTCACCGATGCTAAGCAAATTCGTTTTAAAACCTTCAATGAGCAATACACTTGTAAACACTGGAAATAATTCAATGTGCATTTCACCTTTGCCAATGACTCGGCTCTTCTTCCCATCATCAAACGTAACAGAAGCACCATCATAAGGTTTTATTTTTGTTAAAAACTTATGAGTTCCGGTCATGTGACGAGAGCACCCACTATCAAAGTACCACGAGTCTCTAGAATGTGCAATAAGTGAAGTCTGAGCAACAAAATAAGTATTCAAGTGTTTTGGGATACATACCTTTCAAACCAGTTTTAACCGTTGAGTACTGATTGTGTTGGAGCATACTGACAGCTGACGCCCGTTCATGCTATCGTTCAATAATTTAAGACACCATTCCTCGACATGGCCTTGAAACATGTAATAACTACATATAAGAATTTTTCGCACAGGAGTCTTCATCACCTTTTTCTTCATGTGTTGAATCTTCATCTTGATGTCTCCCATGTCGCATGAAGTATTGGCATAGCCGATTCTTTTTCTATCTCCGAAGCTTTTCCCCATGGTCAGAATATCATCGAGTTTTGCCTTGCCGAAATTCAACTTCCTGATTGTTGTTTCTGCCAATTCTGCCCTTTCAGTCATCAAATTTAATTTCACATTCAAATTTTCAACTTCATCCTTAAGTCTTTCAACCTGCACTTTTAGTTCCTTCTTTGCCTCGACTAATTGAATTTTCTCAACCTTCAGAGACTTGTTTGCTTCTGCCATATTTATCCACATCTCATACATTTTTTCATATGAAATGTAGATGTCTTCACTACTCACGGATTGGTCTTCATCATCACTGGAAGTATCGGCAGAACGTATGTTAGAACATACCATATCTGTGTTGGAACATGCAGCAGTATCTGTGTTGGAACATACGTCCACAGTTTCTATATCATTACGCATTTTTGCTCCAAATGCCACATAATTACTGGTAAGTTCCTCTTCATCTTTCTCATCTTCTTCATCCTCACTCCATGAAGTTACATACGATCTCCCTTGCTTCTTTCTTGTGTTGGCACATTCAGATTGAATGTGACCAAAACCTTTGCATTCTCTACACTGAATCTTTCCTTGTTGTTTTGCTTCACCACTTTGATTCCTTGTGAACTGTTGATTTCCCTGCTCCATGTGGTTACCACAGTTCTTACTGAAGTTTAGTACTCGTGGTCTATTCTCTCCAGTTCTTTCTTGTGGTTTCCCGTTCACAACTTTATTCAGCATTCTTGAAAAATTCTTAGTGATGAGAGCAACTTCTTCATTATCATCCTCACTATCAGATTCATGGTCATCCTGTGATGAAGATGCTTTAAACGTCAACTCCTTCTGAGTCTTCTTTGAAGGCTATTCCATGTTCATCTCATACGTCTGTAGTGATCCCATCAATTCATCCAAGGACATTGTGGATACATCTCTAGCTTTTCAATTGTCGCAACTTTCATAGAAAATCTCTTGGGCAGTGATCTCAATGTCTTCTTCACCAACTTAGATTCTTTGAAAACTTTTCCCAATTGATAAGCCACATTAGAGGTGTCTCTCAATTTTTCGTTGATTGTGGCAATCGTTTCATTATCCTCCATCTTCAATTCTTCGAACTTAGTTGCAAACATCTGTAGTTTGGATTCACGTACACGACTGGTTCCTTCATGTACAGTCTGCAAGATATCCCATGTTTTCTTAACTTGATGACAAGTAGATATGAGCTTAAACTGATGTTCATTAACTGCTGTGAATGTCGCATTTAAAGCCTTTGAATTTTCCAGGGAGCCCTTCAATTCGTCTGGGGACCATGATGACTTGTCCTTGAGCTTTTTTCTTCTTGAACGTGATTCTCCCTCTTTCTCCTTAGAGCTGGATTCTTCATCTTCAGTTGAAGGGTTACACTCGTTCTCAACAAAGGGCCATGCAAGTTCATCTAGAGAGTTGATAAATACCCTCATGCGAGTCTTCCAGTAGTTGTAATTCAATCCTTCAAGAAGAGGTGACCGAGACACAGAAGCTCCGTCTCTTATCGCCATGGTAAAACAGGATCACACTTTCCTTGACACAACCAAGGTAAAAACGTAAGTGACCAAGCTCTGATACCAATTGAAAAGTTGGTTTTACCGTTTTAGCTTAACTAGTAATCATATGTTCCAACATAGTCTAACTTAACCAAGTATGTAAAGTAAATA
>JAULKM010000001.1:5884679-5907704 GCA_032355605.1 Rubia tinctorum
ATAGTTCTAAACACCGAGAGGCATTGAGAACCAAATGCATCAATGTATGAGTCAGAGCCCTCTTCTTTACTTGAAGCCGATGCCACAAAAGCAATCAAATCAGCAACCTAGGACAGCCAACATCACATCATTACAAAAAAATGCCATTGGTTTAAAAACTCGGTAGGCATGTACTCAAATGACCAATACCTTGGCCATTTCCATGCACGCTGACAAATTGCCATGAGGTGCTTTCAATATCTACAATACATAATTGTAGTTAGTTATTGACAAAATATGGCTAGCAAGTGTCTTATCATATAAATTTGAATTGGCTAGTCTATATATAAAGTTTCATTCTAAACCATTTTAGCTCACCCCGTGTCTTTTCAGTCAACACATGCTCACAGTCATGATATCCGAGATCAATTAACTTCTAATTTAGCAAACTTGTTCTAAAACTCCTCTCCCTCATGTAAAATGATTTAATTAAGTCGCCAGGTCTCAAATAAAGAGTAAAAAGCTCTACCTAGAAGTTTCAATTAACAGAAGCAACAGCTCAGAATTGCTTGAGATCAGCATAATGGGTTCATTTCTTGAGAGGAAAACGAAACATCAAACTTACAGATGCTCTCAGCTTGTATTCGGAGGAAGCGACAGTTGGAAACTCATTCCCATTCCTCCGAGATGACGACAATAATCCCAACAGATCATCTTCAAGCAAATTCAAGTCCGCGGCAGATGACAAACCAAATAGAACCTACAAATCCGAAACAATCATCATTCCACAACAGCGAACAAAGAACCTTATCACACATAATCGGTACACATGAGAAAGCTCACAATGACGCGAGGCGGCGCCCCTGAGCCAGAACTGGCCCTTTTCTGCTTCAGCAACTCTGCCCGCTTGTTATCTCTCACCTACAAAAATGATGGGAACTTCACACAATCACACACAACCCATTACAAAAAAAAAGAAAATTTCAAACAATTCACAAACTACTCATACCATCTGGTTTCTCTGTAAACGAGCCGCTCGAGCTCCTTTCCCAACATTTCCATCAGATTTCGTGGCTTTACGCTTCTCTGAGAGACCAAGAACACCAAGCTAGTAACGGCTTCTAATTCAGTAAATTAAAACCAAAAAAACACACAAAATCACCTTTGAGGGGAACTTTGTGAGCATTGCGCGAGGACTTCGAAGAGAACCGAGTTTTGTGCTGCTTATTAGCTTGGAGTCGAGATCCCGTCATTGCAAAATTGCTTGTTTTGAGTGTATAAATTCCGCTGATTTGATAAACCCTCAACTCCGCGAAAACATGGCGCCCTTTGCAACTAGGGTTTAAGCGGGTTAGCTTCATGGATTATACTACATTACCGTAAAATAAATAATTTTGCTGATTAACTCCTCGAGTTTGGAGAATTTGCGGCTGACCCCTGAATTTTCAATAAAATATAATCAACTCGACGTATTCCCTTTCAAATTCTAATAATATATATATATAATATAATAATAGTGACACTTTTTCTAATAGTCTGAAATATGATGTTTTCATAAGTTATAGAAAAATCAATGTTTAAAATGTAAATTATAAGATATTAAGATAAAAAAATTGGGCTATTAATCGGGTCATAAACTCATAACTATTACACGTTGCTTAACAAAATTTTGATATTGTAACTAAAACATTTTACCTTTATATAATTTTAATTCAACCTCGTCTTTCCATATATTTATGAAAATGCGGTATTTCCCAAAATTTTGTCTTTTCTAATTTAGGATGAAATTTTAATAATGGATGTCTTCTCTTTTTAAGAAAGTTTCATGTTAAACCAATTATAAATAAACTCACTTCAATAATTAATAGGGTTAAGTTATATTTAAATACTCCATGGATACAATTTAAGTTTAAGGTTAACTTTTACGATATATTTTAGAAGTTTTTTTAAAAAAATAAAGGTACATCGTTGCAATAAATAAAAATAAACATCAAATCATTTTATTAATTACATCAATTCTAAAATGATCTCGTTAACGGTTAGTCAAAACTTTGTATTTCCAATTTTATCTATTCATTTTACTTTATAATTCTCAATTATCTCCTCCATTAATTATACATATTCTACATGTCTCGTCTAAAATTGTTATTTGTTATATCACGCCATATAGTCTACGATCGGTATTTGTATTGTTAGAATACTTTGTGTGTTTCAAATTTAATTTAAATAATTAAACTAATTGAATAATAATAAGTTATCCAAATAAAATCTGATCAAGTTGACTGGCAATGTCAGGCCACTTTCCAGTTGGTTTCATGCGAATTTACCGGCGACAGCGGCCATAATTTAGGCTTTTCTGACGACATGTTTGGTGGTCTACGAAGGCGGTGGATTTGCAAGAATGATGGTTGTCATGTAGCCAAAAATCCTCCATTTAAGTCACCATAACTCCTTCGTTCGCGTTGCCAAATCTTTTACCTTGGTTTGAGCCCACCTCCGCCACCGCTCTCATGCCCCCCCTGTTTCCCAGCCCAGCCCGATGAGAGCCAGACGATGAGAACCATCAACGAGGACCAACCGGGCAATAACCAGCCGATGAGAACCACTCGGCGAGAAGTGAAGGTGTTAGGAGGGGCTGGAGACGGGGATGGTTAGAAACAAAGGTGGGACTGGGGAGGTAGGGGTTGTTTCCGGTGTATTTGGCTAAGGAGGGAGGATTGTTCCCAACGAGTTTGACTGGGCGGGAGGGGTTGGGTTAGGGTCGGGTGGGGATGGGGGTGGGATGGTTGTTACCGATGGGCTAGTTTTCGGTGGTGGCGCCAATAGAGGAACAGTGACAATGGCGCCAGCCAGGGAGAGGGGAAGGGTGAGTTTTTTTATTTCTCTAAAAATTAAAATTAGTATTATACATATTTATACGTATTAGCACATAAACTAATAAAATACAGGGCGTGATTTAGCAACACTCCTAAAATTTGACATTTGTTATTTGACGATTAACATTGTCAAACTCTGAATATATGCTTGAACATAATTATAACCTATAATATTATCATATGTGTTATTCTTGAATTTTCGTAACAAATAATTTATAGATATGAACTTTTTATGTTCCGTTATTATAACTAGTTAAACATATTAACATGGAAATATAAGGAGTTTTTTGTGCAATTTTTTTTGTAGATTATTTTTTCCATATTGATAATTTTTGAATTTTTTCCCTAAGTTTATTCTCTCATAATATTTGTATTTTGACAAAGTTTTGGAACAAACCGTCTTTCCAAAAACTATACAAAGATAAAAAGTTTTAACTAAGTGTAAGGGTGTTCAAATATGGGTACCCACACTTTCGAGTACCCCCACATCGGGGCACCCGCATGTGCGGGTAGTTGAAAATGTGGCTCGCGACCCAACTTGGAAAAACAGGGTACCCGCAATGCTGGTAGTCGATTTGATTGGGGCGGGTAATAGGGTACCCATTGACCCGTTTAAAATTTTAAAAAAATTGGAGATAAATTATTAAATCATATCACATGAATTTTTATTGGTGCAAAAAAATATCATTACGATGACAAAAATGTAGTTTAACAATTAAATTCCCGCAATATTTGTTGTACAAATAGTTATTACCTTTTATCATTTAAAAATTCAGCATATAATGATCACTAAAATAACGTAATCATCATCATCATTCCCTATGTTGGATTAATTTAACAAAATATTCTGAAATAGAGAAAAAAACATTGTGTTAAAATTTTTAATTTAGTAAAGATGTTATGAAAGTTTGATATGACTTTTGTGAGAATCAAGTGTAAAAAATCAATTGAACGTACAGGTAAATAAGGTTGTGATTGTGGCCCAACTGGAAATTTGGCGATGAAAAGGAAATGGCGGAACTAAAAACGAACAATTGAGAATTCGGAATTAAAAGAGAATGTAAAAATTTAGGATTTGAATATTTTGTTAATTCACATTATTTAATAATTAATATTACATATGTATGGTCAACTAAGAATTGAGAGTAGATAAGCAAAAAAATATTATGTAATATCAAAATTAATTAAATATATTCGAATTTATCTGGGTTTTTTTGCGTTCATGAGCCGAACCCGTTAAAATGTAAAATTTTCAAGTGGGACACCCAACCCTGAAAATAATTTTAAAAACCCCGATTATTTTAAACAACACCTGTGGATGGACGGACGCAATTCAATTTGTTTTATCTTAATTTCTTTAATTTACAATTTAAAACTTAATTTCTTTAATTTATTTTATCTTAGTCTCCGTTTTCTAAGAGTCATCCTTTTTCATTTTTTAAATTTAATGTATGCAATCAATTTATTCATTCCCCAAAATCCAAGTCGATAAAAAAAAGAGTCAGTCTCTTGAAAGATGGTTTTCACATATGTTATGGAAAGATTAAGGTTTAAAGTGTAAATTAGAAGAAATTAAGATAAAATTTTCGGGTTGTATGAACCCGGTTATAAAATTTATAACTACTACACGTTGCATAATAAAACTTTAATATTGCAACAAATACATTTTACCTTTTATTATTATAATTAAACCCCGTCTTTTCATAAACCTATGGAAAGACCGTCTTTCCCAAAACTTTGCCAATATTTTTTAAGTTAACTGCCAAACTTTGAAATTCGACGGATGGAGCACTCGCCTCCTAAAAATTCACATTTTAATTATTATTTTTGCTAAGATAAAGTTTACATAAGTTTGTTTTTTATCCAAGAGCATTGTAGTAATAGGCTGTCCTTAAAAGAGAAATAGGATATATTGGCTGATTTTTAAAAGAAGAATATAAACTTATTTTTTAAAGAATGCGCCTCTTGAAAGATGGCATTTTCATAAGTTATGGAAGGACTAAGGTTTAAACTGCAAATTAGAAGAAATCAAAATAAAATTTTCGGGCTGCACTAATCGGATCATAAACTTATAACTATTGCACGTTGCATAGTAATTTTTTAATATTGCAAATAAAACCTCTTACCTTTTTATAATTTTAATTCAACCCGTCTTTCCATATACTTATGGAAAGATGATATTTCCTAAGACTTTACCTTTTTAAATACAATATTTTGTCAAAAGTTTAGAGATATAATCTGTCACATTTGGTATAAATTTGTGGTATTGAATCGATGAAATTTGAAAAAATATGTGATGTGTTCGATGGCTGTAATATTTGCGATTTTATTAAAAAATTATTCTCGACAAATTTTTGGGAAAACCGTTTTCCATATATATATATATATATAAAGATGTGGTTTAACTATAATAATATAAAATTAGGGTTTTATACTCTGAAACACCTGCAAGTGAAACATTTGAGTTTACCCAAATACCTTGTAACCCGTATTTGATCCGAATTTTAATTGTTTTAACCCGTAATTTTTCATTTTTTTGTGATAATATTGCACTTGAGTTCCTGATTTTTTCCATAACTTATGGAAAAACCATATTTCAAGAGACGGACTCATCATTCAAACATGTTGGATTGTTTTTTTGCTAATCGTTAAGCAATTTAATATGAGATGGTCTCTTTAACTAATATTCTCTCGCATCAAGTGCTAACCCTATCTTTAGGCTGACAATATAACCCTGTAAAATAACAAAATGTCAAAATAAACCTAATTTTTTTATGTATGTGTCAATATAACCCTGTACGTCGTTGACCTCGATTGCCAACGAGAATTTTGACCAAAAATTAAGGAAATGACTACCTTATCCCTGGATTAAAGGAAAAAACAAGAAAATGGAAAAGACAAAAATGCCCTTTATTTCTTCTTCCTACTCTTCTTACCGTGTCTTCGACCACCGCATTTCGACCACCTTTACTCAACCACCCCCATCTTACAAATCATGCAAATATGGTTGAATTCTCCAAATAGGCCAACGAATACACCGCAAATCTGGCCAAATTCTATTCCCTCCGACAACTGAATCAGCTGGATTTAGGCCAAAAGGGTCGTGCCCCTCGATGTGCATTCGGTGTGCGTTCATGTGCTGAATCGGTAGATGAATGGTGCTTAGTTTGTGAGTTCATGTGTTGTGTGTGCCTGTTTTGGGTAGATTATGTAAGGTGTCAATGTGTGATGCGTCTCAGACACGATCTAAGCCTAATCTAGATCTCCACCAATCAATCTGCGATCTGCAAGGGAAACAAACCTCGAAGTAACCTGGGGGGAAATTCTCCGACGATCAAGTTAGTCTTGGAGCACAAGCTAGTGAACAGTAAAAAAATAGGCAGTAGAGAGAATACCGAAAATAGAAGACATACCTTTGTATTTATACTTTCCTAAAACCCTAATAACATTGGGCTATGACCTAACTCCTTTCTTCTCCTAGTAAGGAGGCCCAATGATGACTTACTATCACTTGGGCCTCGCAAACCCATCTCGGGTCTTGGGTTTCTCTAAAGAGAGGTTGGACATGTCAGCCAATAGAGGTTTTATCTAACCATGTCATCAAAATTCCCAGAAAAACTAAGTGATCTTACGTCCTTGAAAATATATACCATCGAAAGCCAACTCGAAATATCGAAGGTTCCACACTTTGATAGCCTTGGTTTGGTCTGTAATGGTTGTCTTCGGGGATGATTAGGGCTTCGTAAGCATTTGGCTTTTGAGGCCTAGTCTACGTCGGATGAGTGCTTAGATTTTCTCAAATAGTTCAAATTTTGAAATTTCTAACGGCGCGCGTGGAAGAATAAATAACGGGTAGGTAGCGCGCGTGGGAGTACCATGCATAAATAAGATTTTGCCTTTTTACGTCTCTCTAGGCCCTTCATTTTCTCTAGGTAATCATTACCTTTCTCTCTCCTTTTTTTGCCTTTATTATTTCCAAAACTCCTCTCCTTTCTCCATTTATTTTCTCCTCTTTCTTTTTTTTTTATTTTTTGCAGGTTGTACTCAAATATTTCAAAGCTTTTCTCAGCCCCGAGCCCTATTTTTCTTCTATTCTCGTTTTCACAAGTAATTTCCCATGGCTTCTTCCAACCTTCTAGATTCTGATAACACCATTATTTTCCCTCAATCTTTCCCTGTGATGAATTCCGAGAGAGATACTAGTGGGGGGAATTTCATTAGGGTTGAATCTTCTAGGTTAGGTAGCAGTGAAGGTGAGGGTTTTGTTTACCCATCGAGGGATTACCTTGACCCTGTAGATGGTTCTAGGGCTGAAAATCCTAAAAATATAATTTTATATGTCTCTTCGTGGAGGAAGTTTGTAGTAGAAAAATGTCCTACTAGTAGATCCTTGTCAGTTAGGGAGAGCTCAGAGAAATATATGTTTCCTGATGAAATAAGGAAACTCATCGAGGAAGTTCCTCCGCATCAACACATCCCCTTAGATGTCGGGCTGAAGACCCCTCGAAGTAGGTGAACCTTATACCACTTTACCTATAGCAAGAGTTATAACCTATAGCAGGCATATCAGGTCAGGTTTGACCTTTCCCTTTTCCCCCTCTCCTATCGAGTTTGGTGGAGGAGTTCAATGTCAGCTTATACATCCCAATTACACCCTAATGTGATTGTGATTATAATAGCCTTCTTAGTTTGATGTAAGGCAGCAGAAGTGAACCCTCGATATGAGCTATTTCTAGCTATATTCTTTTTGGTTAGCAATTGAGATTTTAGGAAGAACTATATCTTAACCAATAGGTTATCCGGGCAGAGATTTATTCTTCCCCTTTCTAATAATGCCAAGTGGCAAGAGAAATCTTTAACCTTCGATTGCACTGGAGCCTATCATACCCCTCGATAGAATCCTAATATCGTTGTTGAAACAAGGTGGGGGAAGTATGTGAACCCTAAGGACCTGTGCGAAGATGTGGATCATCTTCGAAGCCCTGATCCTCTAGATGTTAGATCCTACTGCCCTTAAACTAAGGGAACGAAACCATTTGTTTGATCTGAGTGGGTCTAAGAAGATATTTACTCCTCGGTTGATCATCCAGCCCTCGAGGAAACTATTTTTAGAGGGCCAGTAGACTTGTATAATAAAAGGGAAGGAGACGATGATAGCTTGTTGGGTGCGAGGTATCCTCAGTTGCAAGTCTCGTCTCAAGGAGCACCCAGCGAAGGGATGGCTCCTTCAGATACTTCCGAAGGTTTCTTAAGATGACACTTTAGAAGTTTGTTTATCTTTTATTACTCCTCAAGGTTTGTGTCCGGTTTCTTTTTATGCAGAGAATAGCGCGAACGACTTTGTTAATGAGCTCAATCAAGATGTAACTCATCATTTGAGGGTGAGTGCGAGACAGCCTACACATGTGCCACTTCGAAAAAGGCCTCATGTACAATAGAATTCTCTGAAGCGACAGAGGTCTGAGCCTGTAAAAGTTTTCATCGAGCCTGACAATAACGAAGTGTACGATTACCCCAACATTGATGGTCTCTCCTTGGGGTATCTTGGAGAGCTAAGAAACGAACCTTCGGTATATGTATGTACTTTGTTTTCCTACAATCCTTGTTTCTTTTGTGCCTTTTCTAACCTTGTCTAGTGTTCCTAGGTCATGGCAGGAGTTCGATCGTCATTGCAATCTGTTGCCGACATCTTTTCAAGTAGTGTCCACTCTCTCCTTCAAGGTCCGATCGAGGCGGCAGTTGAAGCTGCTCGCCAAGATGAGTGCTCTAAAATAAAGAAGGACATGGATGCGCTACAAGAAATCTTGAGGAAATCAAAAGATGGGGAGAATCATCTCTGCAAGAAGTGTTCCCTTGAGTTCCAATATGCCTAGATGAAAATCTTCGCTGAAAATTTGATGGGTTCCAAGGACCCATATGAACTTTTTGTTGACCTCCTCAAGATTTTAAAGGGATGGGGCTGTACTGAGGTCATTTGTTGGGTATCTGATCACCTTTTTGCTGAGCAGTTTGAGACCCCCCGTGATTACATTGATGATGAAGATAAGGAGAAAATCCGAGTGAAGTGGAGTGAAGTCTCCAGTCTAGGAGGCTTCAAGTTCCAGCTGTTTAACCATATTAAGAAGTCGAAGAAATTCTATCCAGCCAAGGAGCTTCGGAAGATCAATCTCCCAGCCATTACTTCTAAGGCCAAGAGTACCCAATATGCTAGCTCTTCGAAGGGCAACGATGGTCACGCTGATGGTGCCTGAGATGCTCAAGATGTCGCCATGGAAGAGGATACTAACTATAGCTTAGGGCATAAGGAGAAAGGTGTATGAATTTCCCTTCCCCTTTTCTTTAGGTTGTACTTTGATGAATCGTTGAACGATTATATTTTTGGAATCAATCTATCAAGTATTTTAAATTTAACTCTTTGAAATTGATCTTTACCTTTTATAGAATTTGTTCTTGAGAAATGAGCTGGAGAGATCCACTCAAGAATTGGCTAAGGTCAGGATTGAGTTTTTGAAAACTCTAACCGAACTAACCCGATTAACCAAAGATTTATCCAAAGATAATAAGGAGTTATCATCGTGGCATGATGGTAGCCACCCTCTAATCAAGGAATTTCTTAGTAAACCACAAAAGGATCCAAAAACTGGTCAAACAGTTGTTGCTCTCGCTTTAGTGGATAAGGCATGCAACGCTACTGAGATGAACCATTAAGAAACTTTGCGAGAGATGATGAGTGAATTTCCTACTCTGTATCATTAACTAATATATGCTAGGTTGTATCGTGCTTTGAGTCAGAGGAGGGATATCAAGTACAATTAGGATGAGATTAAGAAACTCGAATGCCTGATCAGCGATGTTTCAGCAAGACAAGCACCTTGGGGAGGAAGTATCTAGGTTACAGAAGGTTATTGATGATAACGCTCGATTCTACGGGGAGCTTACAAACCAAAATTCCTGGCTTCTGGGCTAAGTATCGAAGCAAACTGTTATAGATTATCTCATGGGGTTCTCAATATGAGTCTCATCGATGATATGCCTAAGTTTTTGTATGATACGAAGAAATATATTATGAATAAAGGTTTGGACCGGGAGCCTGGACACTACGCAATTTTTTATGCATCCATGAGTTGCTAGAACATTTCCGGTCAAGGACTAATGCAATTTCTAAAAAAGTGATTCTTTCTTAGAAAGCAACTCCTTCGAAGAAGAAGTGTTCGAAGAGGCCTTCCAAGAAGAAAACTCAACCTAAGAATAAACCTCCGCTCACTAAACCTAGAGATAAACCACCTCAAGTCGAGCCTGTGAAAGAGACTCCAGCGGCGGTCTATAGTTGTAATAACAAGGGTGTGAATAACAAAGGCATGATACATAGCCATGATGATGAGAGGGCTTCGTTGCCTTCTGTAGACTTATTTCCACATCGAAAGCGGCGTACCACCCATGCCCCCGAGGCTCCAGGAGGAAAAATTGATCGTTTATTTACGATTGCTAGTGGATTTAAGCCCAAGAATATTCAATGGTCTGATTGAGTGTATATAAACGATGTTATACTTTGTAATTTTGAATAGAAATTTAGTGCACGAATGTAGATGACACCTCTCTGAAAATAAATTATGGTTGTTTAAATATCTATTATTTCTGTGTTTTCTCATTATATGAACATACATGTTTATGAGTCGATCGCCTGAGAGTGAGCTAGTTGATCGCTTAAGGGCGCATTTATTTATTAGGAGTAGATATGTCGATCGCTTAAGAGAGAGTAAGTTTGTCGCTTAGGAACGAATGTTCCGATTGCTTAAGAGCGAGTAAGTCTGTCATATAAGAGCGAATGTGTCGATCGCTTAAGAGTGAGTAAGTTCGTTGCTTAAGAGCGAATGTTTCGATCACTTAAGAGCTAGTAAAATTGTCGCTTAAGTGTGAATGTCTTGATCGCTTAAGAGCGAATGTTTTGATTGCTTAAAAGCGAGTAAAATTGTAGCTTAAGAGCGAATGTTTTGATCGTTTAAGAGCGAGTAAAATTTTAGCTTAAGAATGAATGTTTCGATCAATTAAGAGGAAGTAAAATTGTCTCTTAAGAGCAAATGTTTCGATCACTTAAGAGCGAGTAAATTTTTTGCTTAAGAGCGAATGTTTCGATCGCTTAAGAGTGAGTAATTTTTTTGCTTAAGAGCGAATGTTTTGATTTCTTAAGAGTGAGTAAAATAGTCTCTTAAGAGCGAGTGTTTTGATCACTTAAGAGCGAGTAAAATTGATGCTTAAGAGAGAATTTTTTGATCATTTAAGAACGAGTAAAATTGTTGCTTAAGGGCGAATGTGTGTATAATTGAATTTCTCCGTAGGGTAAGAGTGTCAAAATTTTCTTTAAGTCGACCAGTTGTTGCGCGTGGCATACAACTTTGGGAGTAGTTACATGCGGTAGGATTCATGTGGGCTAATCACTTTGTAACTTCACGGTCTATTCTGACATACACTAGCTATCCAATCTTCAAAGCTAATGATACTTTCGAAGGTTGACTATGTTTCACCTTCTTGGTATGCAGTCTCCATCCATCGTACCTAGTGTATAACTTCCTCCTAGATGGCTTCAAGAACTCGATAGGACCCTTCCTAGTTTGGAGCCAACTTTCCTTTGCGTTCTTGGTGGCTCTTCTCATTTTCCCCTACTATCAAATCTCCCACTGCAAACTGCGCTCTCTTAACCCTTCGATCATAGTACCGCTTAACCTTCTCTTTCACTTTGGCCTCATGGATCGACGCCATGTCTCGCTGCTCTTCCACCAAATCAAGATCCAGGCGGCGATCATCTTCATTAGAGTTGTCATTAGTTGTTATCATTCTGGGACTTGGCACACCAACCTCCGCTGGAATTACTGCCTCTGAACCATACTGCACTAGCCCATAAGGCGTATATCCTGTGGCAGAGGACTCCACTGTGCATGTTTATCATCTCCATCTAAGAGATATGAGTTATAGGCGCATATTTTTGTCATTGGTGACAAGCCTGGATATATCGATTGGAATCATCAAAAATTGTCGGCCAGTAATACCCAGCACGGATCATCCTTTTATCAACAGAACGAGCTCCCTCATGACTTCCACAAAGCCCTTTGTGGGCTTCTTGGATTTAATAGTGTGCATCATAGGGTGTAACGCACCGAAGCAAAGGTTGCAGGTATCCCCTTTGATACAAGGTGCCATCTTGTATTACATACTTTGGCGCCTTAAATCGAATCTTTCTTGCTTTGATGGATTCTTCTGGAAGTGTTCCGTCTTGTAAGTATCTAACAATTGGCGTCATTCATGTCTCTCCTTTGTCGATCGCCATCACAATGAGCTCCTTGAAGCTTCGGTCATACAGGGTTTAAAACATCACATGCTTCTACGAAAACCCTATCGAGTCTGAAGGGACCAACTTGCTCAAAGCATCTGCCTTGTGATTTTTCTCTCTTGGCACCTGGGTAAGGGTATAAGACCGAAAACATTTTAACAATGGATTTACCACTTCTAACTAACGTTGTAGGCTAGCTTCCCTATATTCATATTCTCCATTAACCTTGTTGACCACAATTTGTGGTCACTGAATATCTCCACATCGTCTACCTCATCTCCTTGGCCAGTCGATGGCCAATGATCAGGGCCTCATATTCTGCCTCATTGTTCATGGCTCTGAACTTGAAATGCAGGGCATAAGGATAATCGATGCCTTCGGGACTAGTGAGCAATAATCCTGCCCATTTCCCCATAAGTGTGAAGACCCATATATCTATGAACAGCTTCCAGAATCCCTTCTCCGCAGTTTCATTTTTCTCTTCGATCACTTCCGTAGTCTCCATTATGAAATCAGTGAGGGCTCAACCTTTGATTGTTGTTCTAGGCTAAAACTGTATATCATGTTCTCCCAACTCAACGACCCATTTCATCATTCTTCCTGAAGATTCTGGTTTCAAAAGTATTTGTCGAATGGGATAATTGGTAAGAATGGTTATGGTATGACCCTCAAAATAAGGCCGCAATCTTCGAGCTTCATGGACTAGTGCAAGAATTAGCTTTTCAATGGAGATATACCTCATCTCTGGGACTTCCAATTTCTACTAACAAAGTATATGGGATGTTGTTTCTTCTCTTTCTCCTTTAATAACACAGCGCTAATAGCCAAAGCTAAAGCGGAGATGTAAAGATACAGAACTTCCCCCTTGTCGGGTTTCATTAACGTAGGTAAGACCCTAAGATGCTCCTTTAATGCCGCAAATGCCAACTCACAATCCTCTGTGCAGTTGAACTTCTTTGCTCTTCAAAGTACATCAAAGAAGGGTAGGTATTTTTTTGCACCCTTTGATAAGAATCGGCTCAAAGCCGCCAAGCATCTTATCAACCTCTGAACTTATTTCATAGTTCGCGGACTTTTCATTTTCATCAGTGCCTCTACCTTTTTGGGTTAATATTGATTCCCCTTTCTGACACCATGAAACCTAGAAATTTTCCAGCACCAACCCCGATCACACACTTCGATGGGTTCAACTCCAAGTTCACCCCCCGTAATCTATCAAATATCTTTTCCAGGTCTCCCAAAAACTGCTCGTAAGTCATGCTCCTCACCACCATATCGTCAACATAGATCTCCAAACTCTTTCCAGTCTGCTTCTTGAAGATCTTATCAACCAACCACTGGTAAGTAGCTCTAACATTCTTCAAACCGAGCGACATCCTCTTGTAACATAAAGTGCCTATATCCGTTGTGAATGATATTTTCTCCTTATCCTCCCCACCATCAATATTTGATGGTCATTTGCGTGCAACGAAAAAGGCTAGGATTCGATACCCTGTCATGGCTTCTACTAGCTGATTCATCGAGGGCAAAGGTTAACTATTCTTTGGACAACACTTGTTCAGGTCCGTGAAATATATACACATGCGCCTTGCGCCATCCAGATTTGGAACCAGGATTGGGTTGGCCAGCTACTCTGGGTAGAACACCTCCTTAATAACTACCGCCCTGAGGAGCTTTTCCACTTCCAATCTTATTGCACATGTCCTCTCGGGGGGAAAATCCTCATTTTATGCTTAATAGGCTTTATCGAAGGTTCGATGTTCAGCCTATGTACAACTAGCTCCGTCATCACTCCTGTTAAGTCTGATGTATCCCAGGAAAACACATCATAGTATTATTCAAACAGAGCTTTCAACTCTTGCCTTACTGCTTCGACATCATCTACCTAACAATCACCGTTCTGAAGTCTCAAATGGGGAGCTGTTGAGTATCATCTGGACCAACTTCCCCATGCACTGAGGGTACGTCTTTCGTTCTCCTTACTCCTTTTACTACTTCGTAATTACAAATCCTGGCCACCATCTGATCATAGATGCCACTCTATTGCTCATTGGGAATTTCATCATCAAATGGTACGGTGACCACACGACCCTGGCTTGGCATATCCACGGCCTTCCCAATATTACATTA
Organism: Rubia tinctorum; assembly: GCA_032355605.1. Classification (NCBI taxonomy): domain Eukaryota; kingdom Viridiplantae; phylum Streptophyta; class Magnoliopsida; order Gentianales; family Rubiaceae; genus Rubia; species Rubia tinctorum. The sequence goes on from JAULKM010000001.1 coordinate 5,898,990, forward strand.
TAAGGGAAGAAAACAACGATGACTAAACTGCAGTGTATTCCTTTATCTCCATTTGCAACCCTGACTGGAAAGGTGATTTTCCCCAGTGGGTACATTGTCTTCCCCATGAATCCCGACAACGGCGAAGTTGATTTTTTCAAATTTACACATCCAATTCCAAGTTGATCTAAGCATCATACAAATATTATCTCCACTCTACTTCCATCATCCATGGACACCCTCTTCACCAGAGAAGTCTCAATTATGGTGGATATCTCCTTAGGATCAGCATGAGAGGTTGTGTTTGGAACCGCATCCGCTTCTGAAAAAGAAATTATTTCATTAGGCCTAAAGCTTTTACCCTCCGGCTCTTCTGCTGGGATACGCCCCGAGTCATCTTTCATCACCGTGCTCGAAGATATTTCTCCAACTACTCCACTGATAACGTTGATTACCCTGTACACAGTGGGATTTTCTTCATTCCTGTTTTGATTCTCCGCTGGCGGATTTTGCTATGGTTCCTCACGACGCTTCTACCGTTGGCCTTGAGGACAACGATACCCTCTGTTCACAGTGTAATAGTTTCTATTGGGAGGCCACATATTTCCTCGTTCATTCCTTAGCTTCGAAGAACCACGACTGACGAAAAGGCTCCTTCAGAAGACCTTCCTTTCACATCGATTTATATCCATTTTAAGGTGGGTACACTCATTCGTGTGATGGGGTTATCTCTGTGATGATCATTGAACTTGTTTGTAGCTGTCCTAACAACATAGGCTCTGCTCACCTCATTCATCGGAAGGGATGGTCTGAAAATTCCCCTATGGATACTCCAAATTTCCACTGGGGAGCGCCGCATGGGTGTGTAATTTTCGAAACCTGGTCTCTCCATGAGCCTCTTTGCTCGAGAGTCATTAGGTTTCTCGTGTTTAGCCATTATCCCCTCTCTATTCCTTTGAGTTGCCCCCCCCCCACCTTCGAGTGCTGCTCCACAACTTCCTGAAGTTGCTGAAGCATCTTAGGTGTCTTCGTTGTTAGCTTCTTATAAAGATCCAAGACTTCCATCCTCAGTAAATAACCTTAGATGATCTCGTTCTCCATACCTTCGACTACCCCCAAACCCTCATCCATGTATCTATGGTAAAATGTTGCGGTGGATTCCCATTGCCTTTTCTTTGTATGATACAACTCCGTCAATGTCTTAGTAAACTTCGTTTTATGGAAATATTGACTTAGGAGGCCCCCACTGAAATCTCGCTATGACTCCAAAGAACCTATTAGCTACTTGTTGAACCATTCTTGTGCCATCCCACGAAGGTAGCTGCCTACAATCTTACAAGTCAACCTCTCATTGAAATCTCGAGAATTCATCAAACTTAGGAAAGTCTAAATGAATTCGCGAGGGTCTGTGTCCCTTGCATAGGTGGGAAGTCCTTCTGGTGGCTTCGTATCACCTGGCCAACAAACCATCATCCTAACTGGGCCAAGCGAAGATCCTACAGTTTTTCTAGTCAAACCTATTAGCCTATCCAGCTCCCTCCTCAAAGTAGTCGCAGCTTCACCAAATGAATGATCTCTGCCCTGGTTTTGCTCCCAATAAAGGTCATCACTTAGGAAGTCATACATAGGCTACGAGTAAACTTTTCCTGGGTAAAGATCAACTCCCTAGAGTGCGCAAAAAGCACAAATCCTTGTCCACGATGGTCCAAAACTCCATAGCCACCTCTTGCAAGACCGATTGGCTTGGAATCCCCAACGATAGCATGACCCCTTGATCCTGTTCAATGCCTTGGAACGAGTACACATGCATCGAAGCTAACATAGGATAGATCATTTGCATATGATCGGAGTAAGAGGGTTAGGGTCTTGGCTGCATAGCTTCCCTCGCATACCTCAGGTGCGAAACTCCCAACACATGGCTCGCTAGGGGTAAGGCTCTGACCTGCGCTTCTAGGGCCAATGATAAACTGGAAATTATCGAGGGCACCACAACCATCGATGGTTCGGGGACTATCGAAGGAGGGACAACTTGGTACCCCGTCGCCATCAACATCTGCATCATCTAATCGAAGTCATGCGATGGCCCTATTACTGTAGCTTCTCCCATACTCCAATTTTCCCGGACCCTTCATTCGTAAGCCTCAATATGTGATTCACCAGAACACTCAGTGAGATGGATATCCATGCCTCGCGATCCAAACAATGGCATCGCGGTGCCAATTTCCACTGTCGGTTCTATAGTAACTTCCATATACTTTGATACCTATGGTTGAGCTCCTGCCTACGATCCCTCAATCACAGGGATTGGTAGGTCAGGGTTTAATGATGATTCAACAGGAGCCGCGCTATTATGGTGGTAGTAATCTTCCTCGCCTGTTTAAGCATGTATGAAGATTTGACTTCACCACTGAGGCCAGTTCCCTTGATCCGCAACCTCTCACTTTGTCGAGTAGAAGTTGTACATGCAGACATACACCAAGGGATCTAGATCTGACTTAATCGGGTCCCACATGCGTGCTAATTGATGCATCTCAGACACGATTTTTACCCAATCTCGATCTCTTTCAATCAATTTGCGATTTGCAAGGGAAACAAACCTCAGAGTAACCGAGGGGGAGATTCTCCGACGATCAAGTTAGTCTTGGAGCACAAGCTAGTGAATAGTGAAAAAATAGGCAGTAGAGAGAATACCCAAAATAGAAGACATACCTTTGTATTTATACTTTCCTAAAAGCCTAATATCCTTGACCTATGACCTAACTTCTTTTCTCTCCTAGTAAGGAGGCCCAATAATGACTTACTATAACTTGGGCCTCACAAACCCATCTTGGGTCTTGGGCTTCTCTATGGGGGGTTGGGCATGTCAGCCCATAAATGTTTTATCTTACTATATCATCAATGTGCTTCTTTGAGACACATTTTTGCGATAATTTAAGTAGATATTTCAAAAAAATTATTTTTGTTTATGTATATGAAGAAAGTTCATGACGTTTGTTTTTGTTGCTAGATTGTAAATTTCCTTGTTGATGTTGCGCTGAAATGGTTGGAGTTGGGTACAAATCCGATGATGAATACTCATTGTACTACGTGATTAGTAACAAGAATGACATTGGCTTTACTGACTTTGAGTATGAGAACTGTAAGAGCGTTTGTGATTACAGTTAAAATGATGAGATCGATGATTATTCCATATCGAGGTGGTGGTGATAGGTGTAAGAGGGAGCGGCTGATAGGAGGGAGGGGGAGGGAGGGTGGTGGGTGAAAAAATACTCCATTCGTCCCGCCAGTTTTGGCCTATTTACTTTTTTCAAGTCAGACTTGGTAAACTTTGACCCAAATATAAATGAATATATTTATAACAAAATTATCATATGAGATATCTTTATATTCATCTTAACATCTATTTTCTAAATATCAAATTTTTATACGGAATTGTTACATGTAGTTAGAGATATTGACGGTTAATCATGATCATTGAAAACCGTGAAAAAGTAAATAGGCCAAAATCGTTGGGACGGAGGGAGTACTATAATACATTAAAGAAGGGTAAAATATGAATAAGAATTCAGCTCAAATGGGTGAGGGTATTTTTGTCGTTTTGGATTTGATCAACATCCAAATCACAAGTCAGCACCGAATTTTGGCCAAAAGTTTGTATTTGCACATTTCGTTATAAAGTTGGAGTTATTTTGACAAGTTTTCATTTGCAAAATTATATTGACACTTTGATTTAAAGCTAGGGTTAGAAGTATAAAAATCATTTTTATATATTATTACAAGAATTTAATAGGCTTTTCGACAAGAATTTAATGGGCTGTATATTAAATGAACTTAATAATAGGCGAGGTAACTTAATTTAATTCAAAATTGCTAACCAGATAAATTTTGTTGCACGGGTATTGTTGAAATCAACTGTGTAAAATTGTAAATGCCACGAAGCACAGCACACCAAAACAATCAGATCCAAAAATTAAACCAAAAAAAAAAAGACGATTCTTCGTTTGTTACAATTTGCAACTGATCCCGCAAGATCCCGGTGTAAATGGCCATCCGGTTCTCCGGCATTCCACAAGACACGCTGCGAACTCCGGCCGACTTCCGGCGATCCCTCCGGAATTGATTCCATTTCTCTTCCTCGCCGCTTCTGGGTCCCCTTGTTCATCAGTCTCCTATATTTTGCCGCGGAGATTTCGAAGTCTCTAATTCAGACATGATATTGGCAAGAGGTTCCGACATAGGTTTCGTAGCTGTCATATGTTAATGAGAGGTACTTTATTCTTTCCTTTTCCCCCTTTTGTTTTCATTCATAATAGCTAAAATTGGAACGTAGGTTAATTAATTTAGGATCGTTGATGTGTTTAGGAAATGAAAACCTTTTCCCTGTAGGAAAGGAAAGGTTATAAATGGTACATAACTTATAGAATTAGTTTCTTTATAGAATTATTTATAGATGTTAATTTCCTCGAAAACTTAGAATTTTATTCCAGTTAGACTTTGGTTTGTTGTATCCTATATATTTTAATTCTTATCTTTGAAAGATGGGTCATTGATGTGATATTAATGCATCATAATAAAGACGTTCATATTTTATGATGGTATTACAGCCAAAGATTAGGGATGACAGTAGGGCAGGTTTTGGTGGAGGTCCACCCCGCATCCGCCCCAGTGGGGCGGGTATGAATGTAGTTTTCGTGGGGGTGGGGCGGGTATGTGTGTGAAAATTGATACCCGTCATGGGTAGTGGGTCGAGCATGGGTATTAATTCATACCCGTTTTGTTGTTGATGTAGTCTGCTGCTCGCCGCTATCTGCTGTCCCGGCCCGTCAACTTTTATTTCCGTTTCATTGTTGTCGCTCGTTGCTTGCAGCTATCTGCTGCCGCAGCCCCCCGATTAACTCTTTCAACGTAACCGCCGACTGATTTCTACCGATCTCCAACACGTCGAATCCCGAATCTGATGTCGTTGCTGCTACTGATAATTAATTTGAATACTGCTCTACCGATTGATATTGTTACTGTTGTTGCTGCTACTTCTACCACTACTGAAATTGAATCTCGTTCTATAAATGGTGTTTTTTTAATGAATAGAAATTTCATAATGTTATTCGCAAGTTGGTCATTCTTGTTCATCATGCTCCAACTTGAGGGAGGGTGTTAAGGAAATAGAAACTCTTTTCTTGTAAGAAATGTTATAAATGGTAGTTACCTTATAGAATTAGTTATAGAAGGTAATTTCTTATAGATTTAGAATCATATTCCTGTTAGATTTTGGTTTTTTGTATCCCTATATATTGTCATCCTTATCACTGATGAGATGGGTCATTGATGAGGTGGGGCATTGATGTGATATCAATGCACCATAATAAAGACGTTCATATTTTATCAGATTGGTGCTATCGTAATTGTTATCTACTTTGGAGGAGATTTTTGGGTTTGTTATATTAGCTTTTCGATGGTTTTGTGTTTGTTATACTTTGTATATAGCTTCATATTTAATTGAATTGTGATTGTATGAGTTCATAATTATGGACGGTAAACTGTAAGTTTCAAGATTCAGGTTTTGCATTTTGGAAAAATTAAAATGTTTCGACACTTGCACATTGATCATGGTCGAGATTGGGAACTATAGGTTTACATTTTTTTTTTGTGTGTGGAATTAATCAGCAAGTGAAATCAAGCTGAAGCTTAAATTATTTGGCTCAGTTGAGTAGAAATGATTCTTGGACAAAATCATCCCAGTTGATATCGAAAGTTTAAATGTTGAGATCACAAGAATAAGGACTTGAAAGTAGCCATTTTTATTTGGGGATTTTGATGTATAGGCTCTTTGGGGAGATGCCATAATTCAGTTTGCTGAAAAATGTTATGTAAGATGAACCAAAGTGGTAAGGTAACATGGAGATAATTCAGTTTACGATTTATGGAAGGTTCCCACCCTGTTTCTGGTGTGGATTTATAGGTTAAGTTCAATTCTTTTATGACTTGGATTAGACAAAGTCATATTTTGTTTCTGTTTTGCATTATGTAGTTTGGGAGATGTATATGAACTCTCATCTTTGTCTGTTTTGGATTATGTAGTGTGGGATTTAAAGACATTTGTTCTGGTATGAGAAATCTCTCTTGCGAGTCTCTAATTTCCCAACACATATGCTTGCTGTTGCCTAAATGTTAATCTGATTCTTATACAAAGGCATCCTAGTTATTTTCTTTATTTCCTTCAATGAAATAAATGATGAAAGTGACGTTATTTTAACAGTTTCTGGTTCTTCAATCTTGGTCTCAATATACAGGATACCAAACGATCAACCATGAAGCCATGTTAGGCACTGCAGATCTGGCTCATCGTCTATCCAAGAATGGCCCAAAGACCCCCCCGTCTCATCTTTAGAAGACCGCTGCTGAAAATTTTCATCGTACTCCTAATAATCGTACCTATCAGTATCATTGGGATTTTTAACCATGGCCAGAAAGTGTCCTATTTTCTTCGTCCCCTTTGGGATAGTTCTCCAAAACCATTTCAGAAACTCCCTCATTACTATGCAGAGAACGTTTCCATGGACCATCTATGCAGGCTTCACGGGTGGTCCTTGCGTTCAGAACCACGCCGAGTTTTTGATGGCATAATATTCAGCAATGAGTTGGACCTACTTGAAATCAGGTGGCATGAGCTCGCTCCTTACATCACGAAGTTTGTGATCTTAGAGGCGAACACCACCTTCACTGGCATACCAAAACCTATGTACTTCGCTTCAAATAGGGATCGGTTTGCATTTGCTGAGAAAAAGATTGTTCACAGTGTATTTCCTGGTCGTGTCTTGCCTTATGGATCACATGAAGACCCATTTAAGCTTGAATCAGATCAACGGGTGGCCATGAACACACTCCTGCGGCAAGCAGGTATTGCTAATGGCGACCTTCTCATTATGTCTGACACCGATGAGATCCCGAGTCCTCACACGGTGCAACTGCTGCAGTGGTGTGAAGGGGTCCCCCCTGTTTTACATCTCGAGTTAAAGAACTATATGTATTCCTTCGAGTTTCCAGTTGACTACAGTAGTTGGCGCGCCACAGCCCACATCTACAGCCCCTGGACTCGGTACAGACACTCACGCCAAACCGACGTGATTCTTTCTGATTCAGGATGGCATTGTAGCTTTTGCTTTAGGCATCTGCAAGAGTTTGTATTCAAAATGACTGCCTATAGTCACGCCGACCGCGTTAAGCGTAGAGATTTTCTTGAACACTCTAGAATCCAAGAAATCATCTGTAAAGGAGATGATCTTTTTGACATGTTGCCTGAGGAATACTCTTTTAAGGATTTGATTCATAAGATGGGGTCAATACCGCGTTCAGCATCAGCAGTCCATCTTCCTGCTTACTTGGTGGAGAATGCAGAGAAGTTTGAATTTCTTCTGCCCGGAGGCTGTAACCGCTCTGCTGGATGAAGGTCCAAGGTACATTCATCTAGCTCTTGCGTTGCATAATCTTTTTTGTACTTCGTAGGAAATTTGGAGCATCCATTTGCATCAAATGCTGGATTTACGTGAAATTGTAAGCTTGGCGAATCTAGGCGTTCGCTAATTTGCCCTTTGTGGTTGGCTAGTTGGTACATTTAAATTGTAACTCCACTGTTGTAGCCAGAAGATTTTGGTGCTTTCGGATGAGAAGATTGTAAATGCCTGCTTTGTGTTTTTTGATACTGAACTGATAAGAAGTTGGGAACTACTTGAAACTTTTTAGTCTACATCTATATTTTAGAAGTTTGTAAACTTCTGACTCCAAGAATGAAAGCGCGGGGCACAATTTTTGCAAGTGTCCCTATTTAAGGAGCGTTTGGTTGTCTTGAAAATTGTCATTATACTATTTATATGAAATTGTTTGTTAGTTTAGTTGAATTTTCTGTGATAAAGAATGTTCTGAGAAAAAAGATGTGTCTGAAGAACAGCAAATGATTAGTCACGTTTGTAATCTCTTTTAGGCCAGGTTCTATTGAACTAAATTTAGCTCAACTTAAATTCTATCATATCAAAATTGAGGTTTCGAATAATAAGAAAAATAGCAGGAAATTGCTACTATGTGTAAGTTTTATGATCAAATCAAAATTAAGTTTTTGAAAAATAAGAAAAAATAGCAAGTTGCATTCTTTTTTTACAAAATGCTTTTTAGTTATTATGAAATGCTATCAATTGGTTCATGCACTGATTATTACCTGCTTAATTTAGTTCATTTTAAGTCGGCAATTCTAGTGGTGATAGTACCTCTACTGACAAGCAAGTAATGGGAAACATAAGAAAAGAAATTGCATGTATGACAGATTGGTGGTGATCAAAATGTTATGGAAGAGGCGGTGGAGAAAACACTCTTAGAATTTTATTTTTATAAAACATAACTTTACCTTAAAAATGTTGGAATAAAAATAATAATCTCCTTAAACATTGACTGGTTTTTTGATTTCAATAAATCTTATTATATTATGTAAATATATTAATTGAGAACATTGTTTAATAAGTTAGCAACATTTTAAAAATATTTGGAAAAACTGCAAAAATGACCATATAAGATTGAAAAAGTACAAGAATGGCCTTGTAAAACCTGAAAGTGCAAAAGTAACCCTATGTTTTAGTCAAAATATGCAATTTTACCCAAATTGAACTATTCCGTCATTGACCGAAGAAAGTCGGGCATTGACCATTTATGAAAAGACAAAAATACCCCTAAGCTTAAAATTAAAAATCT
>JAULKM010000001.1:5912626-5933225 GCA_032355605.1 Rubia tinctorum
TGCTAGTTTTGTTGTTTTTACTTTCATAACTTAGGAAACCAACCCCCCCCCCCTTACTTGCTTTTGTATCTATGTATATATATATATATATATCTAGGCTTATATTCAAGCTTGTATGCATGAACCCTTAAGAATATCCCTCTTCTCTGTGGACGATCCCGACTTGACAACTATCTACTTAGTTGTATTTAGTAAGCAAAAGGGCTTTGAGAGGTACGGCGACGACCTCCCAGGTGTTACAATATGTCTTCTAAGGTAATTAAGAAACCATAGTTGTCGATCATTTGAAAGCATTAATTTGTTGATCGAAGGCTTAAGCTGAACATTAGGTATCGAAGGCTTAAGCTAAATGTTAGAGGCAGTGTGTGCTAGGATCGAAGGTTCGAATCTTCTTGGGTTGGGAGCAATTGGGGCTTCTCAAGCATCGAGTTAATCTTAGAATTCATAGGGACACGTGTGTGAAAGGAGATCGGGAAAGTAGGGTGCGTGGGGACATCTTAAATAAGATCCCCCCTACTTACCCACGACTTTTTAGACTTATCTTCTTTCTAGGCAATCATTACATTCTTCTCTCACCTCCCCCATTATCTTCCCCAAAAACTGCTTTCCTTCTTCATTTAACTTCTTTTATTTTGTAGGTTTTCTTCAGAGCTTTTTCAAACTTCAATTCCAAATCATTTTCCTTCTTCAAACTTCATTTTTTTTCCACAAGTAAGTCTTCTTCCGCTATGGCTGCTTCCTCTTCTAGCCCCCACTTAAATATTGAAAACTATATTCTTTCCTCCCCCAATGAAATCTGATAGGGATTTTAGTACGGGAAAGAATTCATCGAAAAAAACCCGTTCTAATGCTGTAGAATCCCAATCTTCTGGGGAGATCTCCTTTGATTTTGATAGGTTTGTAGTTGATTCTGGAGGCACAGAATTAGCCACTACCATCCTAAATTTGGGCGAGTACCTGGAATTTCATGTCGGAACACAACTTTATGGGGAAGCCTCTTCGAACATGGCCGATATTCTGAGCGAAGGCTTAAAGCCCCCACATGGTGAAGGGTCGAAGGAATTGATTCCGTACGCCCCCTCAAAGAGGAAATTTGCTGTCCAAAAATGGGGGGTTAGGAAATTTTAGGTAAAAGATCTGTTGAAGAGGTGTATGTGCTTCCTAGTGTGGTGAAGAAAATTATCGAGGTTCCTTGTTATCAACGAATACCTCTAGATGCTAGGTTGAAAACCCTTGAAGAGGATGAGTCTCCTACCACTTAACATGTAGGAACTACAGTAAGCATATAAGATCGGGCTTAAGCTTTCCCTTTCCTACTCTTCTGTTGGACTTGATGGAAGAGTTCAACATTAGTTTATCCCAACTACCCCCTAACATCATCATTATCATATTAGCTTTCTTTGTTCGATGCAAGGAAGTTGGTGTAAGTCCTCGATATGAGTTTTTTCAGAGTCTTGTATTCCCTTGTCTATAACGGGTACGTGAAGGGAACATTCACTTTAGCCTAAGGGATAGGAAAAAGGTTTATCCTTCCACTTTCAAATAACTCTGGATGGCAAGATAGAGCCCTAATTTTCGACTGCTCTGGGGCGTATCGAACCCCTCGATGGAACCCTGATGTAATAGTTGAAACTAGGAAACGGGGATATTCTATCCCGGAGAGTATGTGCGAAGACGTTGTGCTCCTTCAAGGCCTCAGGTCCTAGATGTTAGGTCATTTATCCCAGACACTGAGGGAGCGAAACCCTTTGTCTGGCCTTCGTGGTTATATGAGGATATATATGCCTCGGCTGGTGTTCGAGCCTTCGATAGAGAGATTACAACGCCACTTCATGTTTCTACACCTGTGGATAATAAAAAGAATAGACATCATCCCCAGGGAGTTTGCATCAAAGATTTAACACCTTCAGATGACTCCGAAGGTCCTTAGGAGTCATCGGTTACCTTGTTTTTATTTTTCTTATCGAGACCTGTTGCTCATGTATATAAACTTTTGTTTGCAGGGAACAATGCAGAGAATCTCCTCAAAAAATTAAAGCAGAAAGTCGTTGACATCCCCATCCATCCTACAGACGATTATTCCATGATGAATGCAACATATCACAGCCAAGAGGGGAATATTCGTTCAAGGCATGTTGCTGAAGAAAACTCCCCGAAGAGGCAAATGACTGAGTTGGTACAGTCTTCCCAGCGAACACCTAGTCTAGTCAGAACCTCAATGACAACTGACCTCCTCTCCCCCTTGAGTTTCTTGGGGAATTAGGCAACGATCCTTCAGTATGTTCCTGCCCCAATTCTTTCATCATCATAATTTTTTTTCTACATGTTGACCATCAACTTCCTTCGATGTCATATAGGATTACTCATCCATCCAGTCAACCTTAGATTACTCAGGCATCTTCTCGAGCAATGTCCTAACTGCTTTGCAAGCCTCGCTCAAAGTGGTGGCGATGGCTGCCCGCCAACTGGAGCGCTCGAAGTTTGAAGAAGAATGCACAAAGTTTTAGGAAGAGAGTTCGAAGTTGGCGGCGAAGGTCAAGGTTACGGAGGAGAAGATCGAGAAGGGGCTGAAAAAGTTGGTGGATAAAGAGAAGAAGCTATCAAAGAAGTATCATCCGGAGGCTCATTGTGCTTTGTTGGAGTGCTTCGCCAACAAAATGATGGGGTCCACTGAACTCTACAACTTCTTCCTCAAGCTCTTGCGGTCCTCGAAGCGATAGGGTCACAATGACATGATAGCTCATGTTTCCTCCATACTTACTGAGGAGCAAGCGAAGGATCTTTAGGAGAACGTCGATCAAGATGACAAGAAAAAGATTCAAACCATCTGGGGTGAGGCTACTAGTGAGGGCGGCATGAAGTATCAGCTGCCCGATCTAATAAAAAAGTCAAAAAAATTCCTCATCATCGATGAGATGAACAAGACTGCAACTCCTGTTTCTAAGCCTATCCCCAAAGCTTAGACTGCCCAACCCGCTGGCTCTTCAAGGGAGAAAGATCCTGATCATGCTGAGGATGGCCATCAAGAGACTGCAATGGAAGATAATAACCATAGCCTATGACACCATTATATATCAAATCCCCCCTCTTCCTTTGTACTGAAGTCAACGAATGGATATTTTCTCTCTTTAAGATGATTTTAGAATTAAAATTTTGATATTTGTCTTTTACCATTTATAGAATCTATCCTTGAGGAATGAACTTGATAATTCCAAGCAATATTTGGCCAAGGTTCGGGTTGATCTCTCCGGTGCTTGCAACGAGTTGAACCGACTAACCCGCGAACTGTCCCTCGAAAATAGTGAACTGTCATCTTGGTATGATGGTAGTCATCCATCGATCCAAAAACTTTTGAACGAAACGTGAAAGTATTCCAAATCTAGTCGAATGGCAGTTCCTCTCGCTTGTGGTGGATGAGGCCTGCAATGCCAGTGAGATGAGGCATCAAGAGGTTCTACATGAGATGATGAGTGAGTACCCCATTGTGTATGATTGCCTCATGGATGAGAGACTATTTCAAACCCTCTCGTTGAATAGGGATATTTAATTCCATCGAAGCAAAGCCATGAAGTTCGAATCCCAAGTCGGTGAAATGGTGGAGAGGAATAAGCGCCTCAAGGAGGAGATACCCCAGTTGAAACAAACTATCAATGAAAATGCCCAAGTATGTGAGAACCTTGAGACACTAAATACCTAACTTCAGAGACAAGTAAAGGAGAAAAAATCCACCATCTGGGCCTTTTCTAATAGCCTTTGAGCATATGCATTATCGTACGGGGTCCTTGACATGGGTCTTATTGATGATCTTCCAAAGTTCTTGTGTGATACGGACTATGCCATTATGGATCAAGGCCTCAATAGGGAGCCTTCTCACTATTGAATCTATGATACCGTTATCGAGTGGTTGGATTGCATTCGGCCAAAAAATAACGTTGATTCCCGACAGATGGTATCCATAAAAAAGAAAATTTCATAGAGAAACTCTCAAGCCAAGAAGCTTGTCTCTAAGTAGGCTTCTCAAACTGATGTTCCCACCAAGGATATAGTTCCTAAGGTCGTATACAGAGCTAAAAATGAAGGCATATCACAAATACAAGGTTAGGATAATAAAGGGGCTTCTTTGCATTATGAGGATTTGGTTTCTCGTAGAAAGCGTTCTCATCGTGTTTTCGAGGGTTTCGAAGGTGAAGTTGATAAGCTCTTCACGAGTGCTACTAGTATATAACCTGAGAGGATTCAGTGGTAGGACTAGGTGTTTAACTGTTATTCTGTAAATTTTCCTTTTTCTCTTTTTTTGTAACCTTTGATGTATGTGAACAATAACGAGCATAAATATAATTTTTTTCTCGTACTTATATTTGAAGTGTTGTTCATTTGTCTTCAGAATGTAAATGTACTTGACATTTATTGCTAGTGTACCTCTACTGAGCCAGTACGCCGCCAATGGGCGAATAAATGCATCGTTAATGAACGAGTGTCGCCAATGGGTGAATAAAAGCCTCGCTAATGAGCGAGTGTTTCTAATGGGCGAATAAAAGCATCGCTGATGAGGGAGCATAGCCAATGGGTGATTAAAGGCATCACTAATGGACGAGCATTTCCAATGGGTGAATAAAGGCATCGTTGATGAGCAAGCATTGCTAATGGGTGAATAAAAGCATCGCTAATGAGAGAGCATCACCAATGGGCAAATAAAGGCATCACTGATAAGCGAGGGTCGCCAATGGGCGAATAAAGACATCGCTAATGAGCGAACATCGCCAATGTGCGAATAAAGGCATCATTGATGAGCGAGCTGGGAAAACGCTAATATTTGTTCTCCGGATGAAAATATTTTGCACAAGGTATAGAAATCTCCAAGTTTTCATTAGATCAACCAGCTGCAGCGCTCGGTATACAAGACTGGGAATAATTACAAGCAGCTTCGCGTGACCTCCAAACTAGGACTCTTTCCCATCGAACTCCAACTTCTATGTTGTCAAAACTGATGATACTTCCGGAGATTGACAATATTCCACCTTCTAGGTATACATTCCCCATCTATCTTACCCAGGGTGTATCTTTCTCCAGGGTGTGATTTGAGGACTCTGTACGGTCTCTCCCAGTTTGGAGCTAAATTCCGCTCTAGCTCTTAGCGGCTCTTCTTATTTTTCCTCATGATAAGATCCCCCACGGGGAACTGCATTTTTCATCCTTCTATCATGGTAACACTTGACCTTCTCCTTCACCTTGGCTTCATGGAGCGATGCCAAGTTTTTCCTTTCCTCCACCAACTTGAGATCTAGGCGGCAATTTCTTTTATTGGTGTCTTCGCTAGCTATCATCATCCTTGGACTTGGCATGCCAATATCTGCTGAAATCACACCTTCCAAACCATATATTAGTCCATAGGGTGTGCCCCCCATGGTAGAAGATTTCAATGTTTTGTAAGCCCATAACACACAGGATAACTCGTTGACCCAATTTCCACCTGCTCCCTCAAGCCTTGCTTGGATTCCATTGACAAGGGTATAGTTATTAACTTTGACTTTCCCGTTTTCCTGTAAGTGATACGCCGATGTCACTTTTAACTGAATCTTGAACTTCTCCCACCAAATTTTGAAAAGATCATTAGCAAACTATCATAATTCTTCGGCTACAAATGTCTTTAGGATGCAAAAGTGACAAATAATGTTCCTTCAGCAAAATGAGATGACAGATTTTCCCTTTATGTTCGCTAGCGGTTCTGCTTCAAGCCACTTGGTAAAGTAATCAACAGTCATAATCAAATACTTGAGCCTTCCCAGAGCTTTTAGAAAAGGTCCTACCAAGCCGATCCTCCATTTATCGAAAGGACATGCATTGTGTATGTTGATCATCTCTGTTTGAAGGACATGGGTTATATGCGCATGTCTCTGGCACTGGTGGAAGGCTTGGATATACCGGTTGGCATCATCGAACATTTCCGATCAGTAATATCCAGAGTGGATCATCCTTTTGGTGACAAAACGAGATCCCTGGTAGCAGCCACAAATTCCTTCATGGACTTCTCTAATCAAGTAGGGTGCATCGTAAGGCGTGACACTTGAAGCAAGGGTTGCAGATACATTTTTTGATACAAAATGCCATCTTGTATCAAATACTTTGGAGCTTTGAGTAGAATTTTCCTTCCTTTGATAGATCCTTCAGGAATTCTCCCATCTTGGAGATATCTAACAATTAGGATCATCCATGTTTCTCCCTCGTTGGTCTCCATTACAATATATTGCTCGAAACTTCGATCATACATGGTTTCAAACAACACCTGTTTCTGCAAAAATCCCCCCAAATCTGAGGAAGCTAGCTTGCTCAAAGCATCTGCCTTATGATTTTTTTCCCTCGGCACCTGAGTGAGGGTGTAAGATTGAAAAAACTTTAATAATAACTTTGCCACCTCCAAATAGCGCTGCAAGCAAGTTTCCCTTGCTTCGTACTCTCCATTAACCTGGTGGACCACAATTTGTGAATCACTGAATATCTCCACATCATCTACCTTCACTTCTTTAGCCAGTCGAAGACCAGTGATCAAGGCCTCATACTTTGCCTCGTTGTTCGTAGATATGAATTTGAAATGTAGGGTATAAGAGTAGTCAGTTCCATAGGGACTGGTGAGCAATACCCTGCTCCACTTCCCCCCGAGTGCGAAGACCCATCTACAAAAAAACTTCCATACTCCCTTATCTGCAGTTACACTATTTTCTTCGAAGGTGACTCCACTATGAATCAGCGAGGGTTTGACCCTTAATTACCATTCTAGGCTGAAATTGTATATCATGTTCACCCAACTCTACGACCTATTTCATCATTCTTCTTGAAGCTCCAGGCTTTAAAAGTATCTGCATGATGGGGGTAATTGGTAAGCAAGACTACAGTGTGGCCCTGGAAATAGGGTCGTAGCCTTCAAGTTGCATGAACTAGTGCCAGAATTAGCCTTTCAATGGCAGTGTACCTCGTCTCAGGGTCCTGCAAGGCTCTACTAACGAAGTATATAAGATGTTGCTGCCTCTCTTTCTCCTTCACTAGCACAACACTAATAGCTAAAGCAGAGGCAGAGATATAAAGGTACATAATTTCCCCTTTGTAAGGTTTCATCAGCGTAGGCAAAAATCTAAGGTGCTTTTTTAACGCAGTGAATGCCTTCTCACAATTCTCTGAACACTCAAATTTCCTAGCCTTTTGAAGCACATCAAAATAGGGTAAGTACTTTTCTGCTCCCTTCAATAAGAAACGACTCAAGGATGTTAGGCACCCCGTTAGCCTTTGAACCTCTTTCATTGTTTGTGGACTTCTCATATTTATCAATGCCTCTACCTTCTCCGGATTGACGTCGATCTTTCTTTTTGAAACCAAGAACCCCAAGAATTTTCCAGCACCTACTCAAATCACACACTTCGACGGATTTAACTTCAAGTTCGCCCTTCACAGTCCATCAAACATTTCCTTCAGGTCCCATAGGAACTGTTCGTAGATCATACTTTTCAAAACCATGTCATCAATATAAATCTCCAAACTCCTTCCTATATGATTCTTAAAGAGCATATCAACGAACCGTTGGTAAGTGGCACCAGCATTCTTCGACTGAACTGGATCATCCTATAACAGAAAGTACCAACATTAGTTTTGAACAAAGTTTTCTCCTTATCCTCCTCTGCCATCAATATATGGTGGTAACCCTTGTGAGCATAAAAAAAGGCTAGAATCTGATATCCGGCTATCGCTTCCACCAGCTTATCAATCGATGGCAACATGTAGCTGTCTTTTGGGAAACACTTGTTCAGAATTGTGAAATCAATGCACATGCGCTATGCCCCGTCTTGCTTTGGAACCATGACTGGGTTAGCCAGACACTCTATATAAAACACCTCTTTGATAACCTCCGCTTTGAGAAGCTTCTCTACCGCAAACCTTATCGCCTCAGCCCTCTTAGGGGCAACATTCTCTTTTTCTGCTTAACAGGCTTTATCGAAGGATCGATGTTCAGCCTATGGACAGCTAATTGTGACGGTACTCTCATTAAGTATGATGTTTCCCAGGAAAACACATTATAGTATTGATCGAGTAGAGCCTTCAACTCATTCCTCATCACCTCTGGTATCATCTTCCCAACGGCCACTGTTCCGAAGTCTCGAATGGGGAGCTTTTCAGTGTTAGTTGGCCCTAATTCTCCATGTATCGAAGCCACATCCTTCATTCTCCTCGCTCATTTCACTGCTTCATAATTAAAACTTCTGACCACCATCTGGTCCCCTCGAATGGACGCCACTCCATTACTCGCTGGGAACTTCATCATCAACTGGTACAGCGCCCACACCGCCCGAGCTTGGCACATCCATGGTCTTCCCAATATTACATTATAAGGGGAGAAAGCATCAATAAATGCAAAGCTACAATATATTGTTACCCCCTTATATCCATTTGCAACCCTGACTGGCAAAGTGATTTCCCCCAACGGGTACACCATTTTCCCAATGAACCCGAAAATGGCGAAGTTGATTTTTTCAAATTTCCACGTCCAATTTTGAGCTGATCAAAGCAACTTACAAACATGAACTCAACTCCACTCCCATCATCAACAAACACCTTTTCACCAATGAGGTTCCGATCATTACAAAATTCACCATGGGGTCGGTGTGGGGAGTTTTTTTAACTACATCTTCTTCTGAAAATGTAATTCTTTCATCGGGTAAAAATATTTTACCCACCGGCTCTCCTTCCGGGACATGCCTCGAATTAGCTTTCATCACCGTGTTAGAAGATCTCTCTCTCACGACTCCATTAATAACATTAATCACCTTGTTTTTAGCAGCATTTTCTTTGTTCCTGTTCTGATTCTCCATGGGCTGATTTCGCTACGGTTCCTCACGGCGTTCCTGCCTTTAACCTTAAGGACCACGATCACTCGTGTTTGCAACATTGAAATTCCTCCTGGGAGGCCATCTATTTTCTCGTTCATTTATTGGTTTCGAAGGGTCCTTGAGAAGAACCTCTCTTTCACACCGCTCAATCTCCATTTAAGATGGCTGTAGTCATTCATATTATGGCCATAGTCTCTGTGATGATCGCAGAACCTATTCGCAGCCCTCATTGCAGCAAAACCTCCATTTCTATCCTTCAAGGGTAGAGGTGTCCATGAAATTCCTCGATGAATACTCCATATCTCTACTGGGGAAGGCCGCATGGGTGTGTACTTATCGAACCGGGATCTTTCCATTGAACTCTTTCCTCGGGGTCAGCCTGCTTCACATGCTTGGCCATCATACCGTCCATCTTCTTTCTATTTGCCTCCTCGACCTTCGAATGTTGCTCCACAGCTTCTTGGAGCTTCTGAAGCGTCTTGGGAGCCTTCATTGTTAGGTTTATGTATAGTTCCAAATCCTCCATGCCTATCAAGTATTCCCGGATCACCTTATTTTTCATCCCCTAGACAACCCCCAAACTTTCATCAACATATCTATGATAGAACGTTGTTGTAGACTCTCCTTGCCTTTGCCTTATCTGATATAGATCCGTCAGCGTCTTAGTAAATTTCTTCTTCTGGAAATATTGACTCAAAAGTGCCCCACTGCAATTGCAATAAGATTGCAACGAGCCCTTGGGCAGCTTGTTGAACCATTCCCGAGCCTTTCCTCGAAGGTAACTATCTACAAGTTTGCATGTCAATATTTCATCGAAGTCTCAGGAATTCATTAGACTGAGGAAAGTCTGGATAAATTCTCATGGATCCATATCTCTTGCATAAGTTGGAAGCCCCTCAGGCGTCTTTGTATCAACCGACTATTGAACTGCTTTTATTATCGCGGCGAAGGGGGATCCCGTAATCTGCCCCGTTGCCCTATTAGCCTGTCTAACTCCTTTCCCAGGGCATCTCCAGTCTCTCCAGATGGGATTCCTTTGCTCTAGTCCCGGCTTCGATGGAAACCTTCGTAGGGGAAAACAAATGTGGGCTGTGAGACCATGTGCCCTGAGTAAAAAAACCAACTCATATACGTCCCGAATATACATGGGGCATAGGCCCCCGCCTATAACAACCATAAAATCCATGACCAGAGGCTTCTGGATCTTATTTACCATGAATCCCTATCAAAGTCATTGCTCCCTGACTCTGTCTAATTCCATGCAAAGGGAACATAAGCATCGAAGCCGACATCCGGTAGCTCACCTTTATATGCTCCGGGAATGAAAGCTGTAGCCTTGGTTGCGCAGCCTCCCTTGTGTATCCCATATGTGGCACGCCCAGTATCTGGCTCGCCAAGGGTAAAACTCTTGCTTGTGCTTCCAAGATTGTTGAGGGTTCCATCAATGGTCTGAGCACCATCAGTATATGAACGATCTGAAACCCTGCTGCCATCAACATTTGCATCATTTTATCGAAGCTATGTTGCGATCCTGCACCCATTCCATCTCTCATGCTTCGATTATCCTGTATCATACATTCGTAATCTTTGATATGTGAGTCACCAGAACACTTGGTGAGATGGTCATCCACACCTCGCGTCTCCAACAATGGCATCGCAGTGCCAATTCCCAGCCCAGGTTCCAGAGTGACCTCCATATCTTTTGACAACTTCATACCCCTAGCATTCGATCCTTTAGCAAGAACTACCAAGCTGGGATCCATCGATGCTTCAACCAGATCCACCCCTGCCCCTTGTGTTGCTATGATGGCCGCCATTTTTCCTTTGCCTGTAGCAAGGTCTAAACTCGTCATCTACACCATCCTCTTTATCCTTAACTTCTCGCTCCTTTGAGTAGAAGCTATTGAGGCAGATATGCACTGACATAATCGGTCCCACCGGGCGTGCCGATTAATGCGTCTCGAACCGATCCAAGCCCACCTTCAATCCCCCAATCTAAATTTGCGACCTACAAGGGAAAACACGACCTAGAGCGTTCCGAGGGGAAACTCTCTTATGCTAAATCAGTCTTGCTCTCCAAGCAAAGAAAAGGTAGAGAGAGATAGAGAATGAATGAAATAAATGACATATCTCTGTATTTATTCTGACTAAACCCTAATATCTACTGTCCTTGATCTAGTCCATTTCCATATCTAGTACCTATTAAGCTCTTAGAGTTTTCCTTTTTAAGGGTTGGGCTAGTTGGCCCATATAAAACCTTAGTCTAATATATCATCAATACCTATCCAGAGTGTACCTGCACTTAAAAAATTCTAGGCTCATATGCATGCATATAAAGAAATAGCTACTGTGTATTTTCCAAATATTTTTTTCCTCAAAAAGAAAAAGAAAAAGAAAAGGAACAAGTGTGAAAAAAGAAAAAAGGGCAATATACTAATATAACCCTATATTAATCATGGTGTCAATATAACACTTAAATAATTGAAAGTAAAAAAAACCCTAGATAATTAATGAAAGTGCCAGTATAACACTTTGGTGGACATTCCGATACTAACCTTGTGTTTCCGACCGTTGACCTACCTTGAAATGACAAAAATGCACTCGGACCAAAAGCTGAATTTGGATGGACAATTATACCCTTATCCACCGCCGCTGGACCGCCGTAACAGGTAGGGTTATATCAACACATTATGAAAGCTAACAGGGTTAAATTTATAAAACTTATATGGTTATATCACCACATTCGTAAATGGTGTAGGGTTATATCAACACATACTATAAAATTTAGTGTATGGTAATACATGCAGTTGGCCTTAACGGGCGACCACAACATCATATACACTATTATCACATCATAACAACATTATATACACCATAAAATTTGACATCATAACACCTTGATTCATATTAAACACCATTATCACATTCCTAGCCTCATTTCAAATACTCATCAACATTAAAAATCGTAGGTCAAAGTTCACAGTAAAATAACAACTACACACAACACCAAAGGTCAACCAATCATCAATCCAAACTAAACACAAAAAATAAACAAAATATCATCAAAACCCCTACATTCTATGCCCCGTATATTGCATATCTCGATTCATATAACGAGAAGCAAAAGAAAATCATATAATTAAACTCAATATTGCATTAATCTAGTGAATTAAGGGGGATTTCAGATGAAGATACCATTTTTGAAGGGTTCCGCACCTCCACGTCAATATCCGCTACGTCGACCTCGCTTAAGCGCTTCCTTCGCCGCTTGAATCACCTTCTGGAACGTCAGCGATCGGTAGAAGAGGCTGAAATGGCGGTTGTGTGTGGTTGACGTTGATTTTGTACTAACATGATACTTTGTTTTTATAGTATGTCCTGATATAACCCTACACTTTTTACAAATATTCTGATATAAACCTAAAAGTCTTAGGACTATGCTAATTTAACCCTATCATTTTCATAATGTGCTGATATAACCCTACCTGTTACGGCAACGATGGTGGCTGGTGGCACATCGACGACAACACGGAGGTGGTCCGACGGTGCGACACAATAATTGGAATATTAATGATGCTAAAGGAAATAACCCTTTTTTCCTTTTTTGATTTTTTTCCATAGGAGCAAAATTTTCTTTTCACATAATTCTAGCTAAAAGTTGTCGGAAAAGATGTTTTTGCAATTTCACTTATTATTTAGGGTTATATTGGCACATTCAATTATCAGAAGGTTATGTTGGCATTTATGTAAATTATATACTCCCCCGTCTATCACGTTGTTCAAAAAACATGTTTGACCGTTAATATGTTTACTTACGTAGAATATCGACAAATAATAAGTTGATATTTAAAAACTACTTGTCACGACGAATTCAACAATATCATACTCCCTCCTTCCCATTTTAAATTTCTTAATTGCTTTTTGGGAGTCAAACTTTGTAAACTTAGACCGTAAATATAAATTAATCTATACAGAACAAAAATATCATGTGCAATATTGTTAGATTCATCTTAACATATATTTTCTAAATATCATTTTTTATGCAAAATTATTATAGGTAATTAGAGATATTTACGGACAAACATGCTCATTGAAGACCGTGAAAAAGTAAATAAGCAATTTATAGTGGGACAGAGGGAGAATACTCTAATATTGTTTCTCATATACTCCCTCTGTCCCATTAATTCTTGCCTAATTTGACTTTTGAGAGTCAACAACATCAATGTATAAATGTTAATATCTTTATTTATGTATGTAAAAAAATCTTTAAAAATAATATTTAAAAATATATGTACTGATGAATCCAACAATATAAAACATGATGATAGTCTTGCATATATGATAATAGAATTTAATGGTCAAAATTGGTTCAGTTAGATTTTTAAAAGTCAAATTCTGTAAGAATTAATGGAATAGAGGGAGTATATACAATCAAATTTTGATAAATGAATGAAAAAAAGTGGGAAAAAAAGAGAAAGAAGTGAAACACCTGCTGCGGATAGTTAGTTTGGATCGCAAAAGTTGCTATTTTGTCGTTCCTTCGGACTAGCGGGATGGGCACCGCGCGATGCGCGGTGTTCGTGGTATACATTTTAAAATATATTTTGTTGATGATTCTTTAAATATTGTGTAATATTTATTGTGGCGCTCATATTTTTATATATTTCACCGATGACTCTTGATGTATTGTGTAGTATTTTATTGTATTAATTTAATTAAAACGTGTTATAATACATATTTTTTATGTCAGTGGTAGAAATGTAGTTATTCGAACAATTTGATTAGTTCTCACATTATTCATTCTAATTATAAGATGTTATTAACACTTTGGATGCCATCAAGTCACCTTCTAAGCATCATTTTATGTCTTGTAGAAAAATAAACACATACAATACACATTTATGTAAAATAAACAAATATATGAATGTAATGCACAATTTTATACTTCAAAATAGACATTATGAATAATGTAGCGAATAATATTATAATATACTAATATTATAATATGTTGATTTTAATTTTTCACTATATATAATCAATCATAACTTATTAAAATATATAATTTCTAAAGATATATTTAAAACCATAAATATCTCAAATTATATCTATATATATCACTAAGAAAAATCTAAATAAACACACAATCTGAAATAACAAAATGTTAGGATTTTTTTACAATGATAGAGTAGTTTTAATCGAAATATGTATACATATTATTTATTTATTATACATGATAAAGTCTTGTTTTATACGGACTAACTGTTAAATGAGAACATTTTATAATTAGTGAGACCAATTAGGTCATTTGATATATACTTTTATTTATTGTAATGAGATACACATAATTATGATAATATTTTAAAACGAATTTCAACACATAAAAACAATTTTTTAAAATTTGAATGAAATATTATAAAAATAATCAATTTTTATTGTATTCAATATTTAACGAATTCTAATGAAATTAATTATTTCATTTCATAACTCATATAGTTTTGGCAAAGTCTTGGGAAAACCTGTCTTTAAGTCTATGGAAAGACGGGTTTTAATTAGAATAATAAAAGATAAAAGATAAAAGGTTTTAGTTTCAATATTAAAATTTTATTATGCAACGTGTAGTACTTATAAAGTTTATAACCCGATTCATACAACCCAAAAATTTTATTTCATTTATTCTAATTTTCACTTTAAACCTTGGTCTTTCCATGACTTATGGAAAGTCTGTCTTTCAAGAGACGGATTCTATAGTTTTCCTTAGATGACTAAAATTTGAAATTTTACATAAATTTTGTTTTCAATTTAAATGTAAGACACAAAACGTATATCCTAATATTTTAATTAATAATATCGCGCAACGCGCGATGGTAAGCCACTAATTTATGGAATAAATTTTGCTTCATATGATACTTCTTTAATTAGTTTTGCAAAAGTTATCTTTATTATATATATATTATTTAGACATTAATTTTTTTCACAAAATATTATATTTCCAAACATGTCAAAACAAAACTCTTTAGAATGTTTTGAAAAGAGAAAGAAAATAAAACTACATAAACTATACAAATCGTGTACACAGATTAACACCTGAGACTGTACTTCGTTAGAAAGTCTAACAATTATATCAATCATAAAATTTTAAAATTTTATGACTATTAATGCTAAATTATAATTATTTATATTTTAAGACATATTTTAAATTATAAAAAATATTACAACTCCCTCTGTTTCTCTATTATTGGCACACTTTCATTTTTGTCTTGTTTATTTTATATTGCCGCACTTTCTATTTTTTGTAATATTTCTTCAATTTCATCCACTTATTCTACTTTTTACACACTACATCCAATTTTATCCACTCATTTTTTCACCTAAATCCAAACACTTAAACCTATGGTGCCACTTATAGAGAAACAGAGTATAATAAATAAAATTAAATATCAAATTACTTTATTGGATATGGGAATTATAAAATGAACACATTAAACTATTAGATGATTTAAAACAAAATTTTGTGATGATTTTTAGTATTACTTTTTTAATTCTCAAACGGTAAATTTTGGGGTGTATGAGTAAGGGCAATTCCGTACACCTAGTGTACCATGACCGTGTATTGTAAATATTCCTTCAGACCATATATAAATAGAATGATAAGCCAACATCGAGCCCACTCTATTGGTTTCACATTATTAAATAATCAATCTCTCTTTTACATCAACAATTGAACTCACAACTAAATCATTTATTTTTCCCCCACAATGGTTGAAACCACTTTGAACCCACTCCATGGACCCTACTTGATTCTCTCTATCTTACTCATTATTTTTACCTTTAATATTTAATTCAAGTAAATTTACCTAACAAAATAAATTGAAATGTGAAATTTAATAATACACCTATAATTATTTAATTGAATTTTGTTTTTTCAAATTTAGTTTCAAATTTTAAAATTTATTTTATAAATCATAATTTAAAAAATCATATATATATTTTTAAAAAATGTAATTTTGATTTTTAAAAATGACCCAAATCTAATTTAGATTTTGAAAAATAAAATCAGATTTTTAAGAATATTTTCCATTTTTATTTTTAAATAGAACAAAATGTTTTTTCAGAATTGTTAAAAATCTTTTTTAAAAAAATTCCTTTTAAAAAAATCAGTTGAGGCACGTGGCACCACCTGATTGGATCACGTGTCCCAATCCAATTTATTTTTTTTTAAAAAATAGGGGGACAGGGGGTGTCACGTGGCCCAATTATAGGGTGTCACGTAACCCAATTACAGGGTGTCACATGGACATGGTCCAATCATAGGGTGTCACGTGACCCAATCATAGGGGAAAAAGCCCGCGCAACTCCCTCTGACAGGTGTATGTGCTTGGCCTGGGGAGGATCGCTAGGTGCGGGCTCAGCCCTCCCAGCCTGACCAGCGGGCTGCACCGAGCCCCCCATCGTGGGGTTTTTGGGCTAGGTTTGGGCACAATTTTTAATTGAGCACGTTCCGAGCCCCCATTGTACATGCTCTCATCCCACTAAAATTTATTTATTTTTTCAAAGTCAAATTTTGTAAACTTTGACCCTAATATAAAATCAAAATATCATGTGAAATCTTGTTAGATTCATCTTAACGTCTATTTTTAACTATCAATTTTTTATTTAGAATTATTATATGTAGTTAGAGATAATGACGGTCAAGCTTGCACATTGAACACCGTGAAAAAATAAATAAGCAAGAATTAATGGAACGAGGAGGGAATATGTAGAATGTGCATTTCGATACTATTATTTGTAGATATAATGTTTATGTAGTAATCACGATCAAATTATAATAATGTACAATCTCACCTAACATAATGCACATCCATATAATATAAAATGCACAAAATATCCCTAAGAATAGGGTTATCATCGTACCTAGGATTACTATATAATTTGCCATGTAAGGGAAACAACAAATATATCAAAAATAAAGTATGGAATAAAAGGGAAGGCGGAGATAAAATATCTACACAGCTACGCATAGCATTGTAAATTAAGAAATGAGTGTATTTTGTTGTTGTAAGAAGTACTTGTTTTGAGTTTTTATTTAAAGAAATGTTGGAAAATGCAAAATTTATTACTCTCTCCGTTTTTTCTATTTACGAGACTATAAGTTTAGGTGATTGGATTTAGGTGAACAAAATGAATGCATGAAATTGAATGTAGAAAGTAAAAATAGAATGAATGGATGAAATTGAAGGAATTTTGTCAAAAAATGGAAAGTGTGCTAAATAAAAAAAACTTTAATTTATAATAAGTGTGTCATAAATAATAAAATAAAGGAAGTTCTAAGATTGTGAAAAAGTCGTACGGACATGGTAAAAAAGTAACATGAAATAAAGAGGGAAACAATAATATTACCAAACAAAGCTCTGTTAATTCACTTTGTCGAGATAAAAAAACCACTTCCTTACAAAAAAAGTGTAGAATGCAAAACGTATGATTAATAGGTATTCTCCTCCACCAAGTAAAAGACGACTAAAAACCTTTCCAGAGAATAGTCAACAAATCAATCATTTTCCTTAAAAAAAGAATCGTCACCAATAGCAATTCAGTAACAAACGCGAGTCCACGAACTCCTCGCGAGGACGCCCACACCTTATAAAACCCCCTCTTCGGAAACCCCGCAAATCCAGCCAAATATAAATCCATATTAAACATGTTTAAGACGCATATAAGCACATCTACTTATCAGCTCTCCGGATAATCTATCATGCAAATTGCTACATAAGCACCACGCCCTATCAGAAGGGGGTAACGCACTTATCATCTCGCGTCTATTTAATCCATCATTTTGCTTCATCTCTTCAATTTCTCTTTTCCGCTTTCCAAAAAACGAGTGTGGTGCGAGAAACGATAGTCCTGACTGAGCACTGAGCAGTACACCTTCGTGTTTGTTTTTTTCCTTCTAGAGAGAGAAAGAAGGCACCTTACCGAACGAAAATCGACACAAAACCCTCCGATCTGATTGTTTCTCCCTCCTTCATTCGAGGTACAAGCCCCCAAGGTATAACTCTCCTGCCTCTCCTTTGCATGCAGATGTATACGCGGAGGAATTCAGCTTTTATGTATGAGAATTTATGTTTTTGATTCGTGTGGAAATGGTGATTTTCTGTGATTGTACTGCTTCAATTGATCTGTGTTATGGTGAATTGTTTTTTGGATTTTTTTGGATTTTTTAGATGAATTGATTTGATTTTTTTTGTAGGTGAGGGAGAGTTACAGGGAGCAGGTATGTCGTCCCTTAGCAGGGAGCTGGTGTTCTTAATACTTCAGTTTCTGGATGAGGAGAAATTCAAGGACTCTGTTCATCGGTAGGGCTCGAATTCTTTGTTACTTGCTTGATTTTTTAATGTTTTATTTGTTGATTTTTTTGATGTGACAATTGGTACTCAATTCACATAGCTTCTTGTTGTGTTATCGAGGATAATTAGATTATTGAACTTGGTAGTCGGTAGTTGGATCTAAGTGTAGGGTGTTTGTTGTTGGGTTGACAACTAGTTTGTTCCCTGGCTGTGAACATTTATAGAATTTTAGGTATTTCATTGCAAGGCTGCCCTGCAAATGAGAGTCTAGCAAGCGGAATTGACTCTGGACTTTTGAAAATTAGTAGTGGTTGGTTTAATTGCAGGTATTTCTGAGAATATTGAGGGTCTTGTGTTGTTTTTTTTGTAATTTATTGGTTACCTGTGTGATGCAGGTTGGAGCAAGAGTCTGCGTTTTACTTTAATATGAGACATTTTGAGGAAATGGTGACGAATGGTGATTGGGATGAGGTGGAGAAGTATCTGTCTGGATTTACTAAGGTGGATGATAACAGATACTCCATGAAAATATTTTTTGAAATCAGGAAACAGAAGTACCTGGAAGCATTGGACAGGTTTGTTTTCTATTATGTATTTGGTCGAATAGCTGATTTCCATGTGCTGCCACCGCAGTTTTAGTTGATTTGTGGATCAAATTTAATGCAGAAAAGATCGTGCCAAAGCGGTGGACATTCTTGTTAAGGACTTGAAAGTCTTCTCAGCGTTCAATGAGGACCTTTTCAAAGAAATTACGCAACTTCTGACTCTTGAAAACTTTAGGTAATGTATGGAGGAGGGTGTCGCCTCACATCATTAGTTCCATTTTTTCAAGTTCTCATTCCCGAGTTGTTGGTGTGATATAATAGGGACAATGAGCAATTATCTAAGTACGGAGACACCAAGTCGGCTAGGGGGATAATGCTTATTGAACTTAAGAAGTTGATAGAAGCAAATCCCTTATTCTGTGACAAGTTAACTTTCCCCATTTTGAAGAACTCAAGGCTGTGAACACTAATTAATCAGAGGTTTGTTTTTCAGTAATAATTTGTTCAGGCTTCAAATTTAAGTTGCGTTTTTCATTTGACTACTAGTGTTTGTACAGTTTGAATTGCCAGCATCAGCTTTGTAAGAATCCTAAGCCCAATCCGGATATTAAAACCTTATTAGTGGATCATCATGTGCGCCATCACAGCCAAATGGTGCAAGAGCCCCATCTCCGATCACTAATACTCATACTCTATTGGGAGGTGTTCCTAAGCCTGGGGCATTCCCGCCTATGGGAGCTCATAGTGTAAGTATTCAAGTAAGGAGAAGGCACATAAATTTCTTCACTTGTCTACGAATTTTATCTTCAATTTCTTGAATGTTACTTTTCATTATGAAGCCATTTCAGCAGGCACGGGCCCAGGCACCAGGACCAGGACCAACACCATTGCCTACATTTCTTGCAGGATGGATGGCTAACCCATCTTCAGCTCCCCATCCTTCAGCTTCTGCAGGACCTCTCGGTTTCAATCCATCCTATAACCCTGGTACTTACTATGTGTAATGTTTAAGCAAAATTTAGTTGATCTAGTGAAGTGTTTGTGTAGATGCTGGGGATTAACTTTTCCTAATGTCATTGTCCTTCCTTACAAACCTCCCTCCCCCTCCTGCCGTTCGCATTAGACTACTACTGTGACTTTTACATATTAACTTTGCAGGTGCATTATTGAAGCGTCTGAGGACTCCTCCTGCAAACAATCAAGCTATGGATTATCAAACACCTGATTTGGATCATGTCTTGAAGAGATCAATACCTTTTGGATTGTCAGATGAAGTATGCTACTACCACCTCATTTCCACCCCTACATTGTGTTTAATCAACTGCTGGCTTTATTCTAAAATTTCTTTCTGCTATGTTTTACTTAAGAATTTTTACATTCCTGTAAATCTTATAATTATGAGTGCATTCATGAAAAATAAAGACCCACTGGTGCTTTCTTGTTGAAGTCTTTTATTATATGTTGAGGATAAAAACATATTCAGAAGCTGGGCATGTTCTTTTGTCCGTGTAATTAATTATTTTACTATCATGCTGAGTTATGACTTTGACTGCAACTAAATTTGTAACTTTTTATTATATGTTGAGGATAAAAAAAATATTCAGAAGCTGGGCATATCCTTTTGTCCGTGTAATTAATTATTTTACTATCATGCTGAGTTATGACTTTGAGTGCAACTAAATTTGTAACTTTTGCAGGCAAATAATATTCCTGTCAACATATTGCCAGTTGGGTTTAGTGGGCAGAGTCATGGGCAGAGCTCCTACTCATCGGATGACTTGCCTAAGACGGCAGTCATGAATTTGAGTCAGGGATCGGCAGTCAAGAGCTTGGATTTTCA
>JAULKM010000001.1:5961779-5973570 GCA_032355605.1 Rubia tinctorum
TTAATGCATTAAAGTATATTATATTTTAATTTTAATATCAAATTTAGACTATCATAAATTTTAACTTTCTTTAATCTGCATAATTAATAGTTATAAAATACTGACAATTTAATACTATATATTTTTTTATCAAAGAAGATTAATTTTTATTTTTTTGGATCAAAATTTAAAACTTATATTTTTATATTTCTAATTCAATCAACTAATACATAATTTTATTATTATTATAAATAAGTTTCTCATTATATTTGACCGTGCATGGTTCAACCAGTGGTGCTGCCAGAAACATTCAACCTTTTACGGAGTACAATATATGTTGACCATGAAAGTTTCTTTTCCTGGTCTTCCCTAGAATGTTTATTTATATAATAATATTAAAATTTCAGCATGATGATGGTTTGTGTTTGTGTTTTAGCAAGTTTTTTTTGCTTTGATAATGTAGAGCTCATAGTGAAGTAGTAATATGTGCCCGGGGATGTTATTGTTGATAGCAATAGCTTCAGTTTTGTGTTTTAGCACCATGTAAATTAACGATGTTCAATTATATCAAAAATAATTGTATGATCTTCATGTAAATATAGCAGTAGGGTTGGTTTAATGCAGCACTAAATATAGCATGTCAATGTATGCAGATTTTTTTCTCTAAGATATGACAAAAGATATAAACCTGAATCGAAAGATAGGGGCTTTTGATTGTTAAGCTTTTGTTCTTCTTGGTAGTTATGCCAATTTCTGGAAAACACTGTGATCAGGTTATTAGTTTGGCTTTTCCATTTTCAATTACTTTCATCATAATGACAATCTGGTATCGTCTTCTCTACAGCTCAAACGATTGAAGCTTCATAAGAACAATTGAGGTTCAGATACCTGTGAATTTGATGAGGTGCTTACCAAATATGTTGCCTAAACATCAAGATGGACTTATCGATACTAAACATCAAGATGTCCTGTAAGTACTGCAAAGAAAGGTAAGAAGTGGTTGAAGCTTTCATGAATTTGAAGTTGCATTTGTCTTCTGAACTGGAATATCTGATAAAGTTTGTATACTTCTGCTACATAATTATAAATATTCAAATTGAGTTGCCACATCAAATCCCAATGTTTAGTATCATATTTCCTTGGAAGGATTTTAAGATGCCCAAAGAGCAAATTTATCAACCTAATTTATGTTTTTACAGCACCAAGGAAATGCATTTATCAGCAATTAACCTTGATAATTGTGCTATACGACTTTCACTTATTTTAGTAATGGTCCCATGCACAGCTCAAATATGTATTTTAGATCTTTCCAAACATCTCCTGAACTGTATTCACTCCGCACAAAATCTACCAGAGCTGGGAACAACCGAGGGATAAACTTTTTGGATTTTTTTTTGTTCCAATCCACTCAAACCACGAAATAAAGATAAGGCTAGAGGTGTTCTTGCTGCCAACTCTTCTTTCTGGGCTAAACAATAGGGGTCTATGTTTTTGGTGATTCTTAGTGATTGTATTGCTCCAGGTTGCAGCTTTGACCATGTTTACAAGCAAAGCCTCTCTTCTTTCCAATTACCCCCATCTCTTTGTATGTTTCAATCAAGATATGGATCTCTACTTTTGTTAGTTTCTTTCTTGGTGAGCGCATATGTTTGTTTCTGACCTTTCTTTATTTTTCTTCATAGATCAAATTTAACCAGTCCACCCAATTTATCAACAATGAGAGCAATACCCTAGCTTCTGTACAGATATCTAATTATACTATTTTGGTTGCAATGCAGATACTGATTTCATTGTTTTAACTTGACAAACATTGTACTTGAGCAGGAACTTAGCCTCCAGCTTTTCAAGTTCAGCCGATAACTTGTGAGTCCTCAAATACCAACTCTGTCTTCTTATATTTGACTCTGGATAACCCTTAATTAGATGCTTAGGTCGGTTATGCATACACTTGACTTTGGATAAATTCTGTGTTTTAGGTCAGTTCTGCATGCATCTTGGACGTAGACAGTCGTGGTTTTAATGTTAACGTGAGGCCAACCGTGTATTTATGCTCTTCGAGTTCTAATCCTTGCCAAAGCGCCAGTTGCCATTTTAACTTGGGTCAACAATTGGAACCTCATTTTTATCGACTTTTATTTGTCTGATAAGGTTAGTTGCGAAGGGACAACTTTAAAGCTTCACATTCCATTTCACATGTTGAAGGTAATATTCTTATAGTTTTATGATCTTACCTCTTTGGAGCATGGATGTAATATTATGATAGTTTAATCCAATATCAAATGACTTTGGATCTGAAATCATACCTTTTAGTGCTCACACAAGAACTCATCTCTTCAATGTAACTCTCTTCTCCTTTGTTCTTGATTTCAGCTTTACTTTGTTCATTGTATCGATCAAGTTCTGATATTTCTTTGGAAATGGTGCCTAATTGTCAAATTGCGTACTTGGTATTTTGTTTGATAAAAATTTTCTCTCTGTTTCTTGCCTTCTGTTGATCTCATTTGGTAAGCCATCATTCACTGTTTAAATCTTAATGGTGCAAGAAATGGAGGGCTAAGTTCATGGTTACATGAATGATCTCGACAGTTTCAAAGACTATCGTAAGATGACACTCATTCGAAAACTATCAAAGTCGATGTTAATGTAATTGATTATTGTGAAGATATATTCCATATTTTTTATCAATATTTAATCTATATTTGATTGTATTTCTATGGAAAAAATATTTTTTATCTCATATGAGTATAAAAACATTTTATCATCTACAAACAAATAATAATTAATACTCTGTATTATTTTTTATTAATAAAATATAATATTTAAATAATATGATAATTTATTATAAATCGTGCATTGCTCGGGTGTTTATAGCTAAGAATACTTTGTTATTTCCTTATAGACACTAATTTAATAATAATTTTTGATTCAATGTTAAATAGTATTTCATATTTTTATTAAAAATAGAAATATTATAATATTAATGTATATTAATTTATTTTAAATACTACATCGTGTGTATTTCTCATATATAAATATAATAAAAATTTATTACTTATTAAAAATATAAAATCATACTATTAAAATTTTATTTTTATTCATAAATTCGTGCATCACACGGGTGTTTTTTCGGTTCCTTTATTTTTATATCATTCACAATTGGGTCGCATCACTCTCACACTTGAACGTTGTTCTGCACGGAAAATTGTTGGTCATTCCATAACTTATGGAAAAATGATAGACGAACTCTTGTTCGGTACCTCTAAAGTTTATATATAGTCCATGAACATATAAATGGATTCTCACTTATGTTTTATGGAATGAATATGAATCACATGTAATACTCCCTCTGTCCCAACAGTTTTAGCTCATCTATTTTTCCCGATTTTCAATGATCACTTTGACCATCAATATCTTTAGCTACATGTAAAATTTCTGTATAAAAATTTGATATTTAGAAATAGGTAGTAAGATAAATCTAATAATATTTCAAATGAAACTAAAAATATATATCAAAAGCATAAAAAATTATATTTAATTTGATTTTTTTCCTTTGTGTGTATTGAAATAGATATATTTTTATCATCATTCTTCTCATATAATTTTGATTGCAAAATATAACTAAATATAAATACAATTGATTGATACAATTGATTATTCTATTCACCGCGCGTAGCGCAGTGTTACTACACTAGTTGAATATAATAGGTTTGGAATCAAAATTTTCTTTAAGAAATTGAAATTATATACTACCTCATCTCATCATAATATGCACATTTACTATGTGACAGTCAACCCTATCAAATTTTGGCCACGTATTTGAATGCATATATAAACAATAACATTATCGTATGTAATATTGATGAATTCGTTGTAATAAGTAGTTTCTATATATCAACTTTTTATTTGTCGTTGTTATACATAGTTAAACATATTAACGGTCAAACATATTTCTTGAAAACCGTGAAAAAAAAAATTGTGCAATTTATGTTGGGACGGAGGGAGTATAAAAAATTAAGTTTAAATTTTGGGCAAATATGAGTACAGGTAGGTAAATTTTAAATGCATGTAATTTTAATGAAGGATTTATTATATTATCCTTGTGGCATCCATTTAGGAATTTTAGACCTGCATTTAGAAATTGATTCTAAGTATATAATTTTGAGTCCGTCTCTTGAAAGACGGTATTTTCATAGAAAGACCAAAGTTTAAATTGCAAATTAGAAAACATCAAAATAAAATTTTCTGGTTGAATCAATCGGGTCATAAATTTATAACCATTACACGTTGCATAATAAATTTTTAATATTGCAACTAAAATATTTTACATTTATATACTTCTAATTTAACCCCGTCTTTTCCAAGACTTTGCCTATAATTTTAGTTCTAAATAATTTCGAATTTTAAAAATATTTCCTCATAATCTCGATAAATTTTATCAACTACCTCGTAATTTTTAACACCAATCACAGCAAGTTTAAGAGATTATCAACTCATGTGGAACAGAAACCAGACCGGTTACTGTTGATATCAACATTAATATCCAGAGAGACTGACCTGCTAATGTTGCTGCTGATATTATGCTAACAGTAAAACGAATCCAATATGTCAGCTAGAAAATATGGCAGATGCTTCTTTGATTTTACAAACTCACAGCAGGGGTAGTATTGTAACAATGGAAGGAATCATTAACATATAGTATCAGCCCTCATCTAATCAATGGAAGGAAACATTAACATAGAAACAAATTTGTAGGTAGAGAACCAAAAGCCGAACATAATGTAGTCAGAGATCAAGCCATAGTTTTCTTCCTCCTTTTTTCGCATGGACTTGAATATTATCCCTTCAAAGGGATGTCCTTTGGCTTTTGGGTTGTCGAGTGGGTGAAATTATCTGCGATGGGTATGTACTTTTTTGACACACAGAAAGGATGAAGATCCTACAGGTGTTCGGAATTTCGTATGACCAACGTGTGTTTGTGGAATCATAATCTTTGTCGTCGATTGATATCTTTGTCGTCGATTGATATGAGTAAGAATTGTTGATGAGACTGAAGTTAAATAACTAAAATTTGATTAAGATTAAAATTAATTAAGGCCAATATAGTAAATCATTCATTTAAATTACCTGCATTTAGAATTTCCTACCCATACTTAAATTTTGTGTAAATTGACTATTATAATAATAGGAGTGAAGTGCATATCTAACCCTGTGATAATTTAAAGTGAAATTGTAACCCTACATAGTAAGTATAACCGCAAATATACCCATTCTGGCAGATTTAAACCGGAATCCAGTGAAAAGACTATTTTACACTTGTTAAAAAATAAAAAGGAAAAATATGAATTATGTTATCCCTCCTAATTTTCATTTTCATTCTCACCTCTCTCCGCTTCCGATCGGCTCCTCCCTCCCTCCGATCAGCGAACCCAGACCTCCGTCACGACATTTCTGCCGCCCTCTATACATTCTCTCTCCTCCCGTCCACCATTGTGCCCTATCTAGCTCGTGAGTGGCAGATGAATCGCTGTTCCTCTTGCTTTGTTTATGGCCTCTCGGAGATGTGGAGAGGCACTGGCGCCGGCAGGAGGAGGAGCAGAGCCTGATTGAAGGGCTGTCGCGGTTGAGCTGCAAGTAGTGGGATTCCCTAGTGTCAATTAGAGTGTGAGTTGCATCCTCCGACCAGCAGTATTCTCGGGTTGCAAACATCGGGTGATTGAGGGTGGCGCCGACAGAAGGAGGAGCGGTGGCAGAGTAGGTTCCTCTTTGTCGGACATGGTCGGAGAATGGTGGGAGAAGAAGGATGTTGTAGAGGAGGGAAAGGGTGGCTTTGGGAGGAGTAAGTTCGGCTGGCATAACAACGACGGGAGGTGGTGGCGAAAACCTAGCAGCTGAGAAGGTGGCAGAAAGGGCTCCTCTTCGTCAGACATGGGAGGAGAATGGTGGGAGGTGAAGGTGGTTGTGGAGGAGAAAAGGGGTGGCTTTGGGAGGAGTAATTTCGACCGACATAACAATGACAGGAGGTGGTGGCGGAAACCCTTATGTAAAGTAGTTCGGATTGTTTTTGCACTAAAAATTATTTCAGCGTTATATTTGCACTTACTGAAGTATATAGGGTTATGTTTGTATATTTACATAATAATAAATTATAGTAAATTTATTTATTTAAGGTTAATGAATCTACTCATGATCATTGATTTTCGCTTGTGTTTATGTAGTAGAAGATCAAGTTGTGTTACAGTTGTTGAAATCCCTATTTGGCGTAGTGATACTGACGTGTGATACACTTATCTCTGCCACGTGGTCATAATTTTTTAGGAAGCAAGTTAATATCACTATGACGACATTACATATTTTACTGAATCTTTAATTTATAATCGTACATATGATCAGTGTGATTGACATGTAATTTAGATATATTTATAGTAAATTAGTTAAGTTGGATGCCAATTCACTTATTATAGTTGCTTTGAGTGTTTTTTCCCAACATCCATAAATGATTGTTTTCAAAAACTAAGTCATGATCTTTTGAACTGATTTTTACTGAATATAATTGAATTGAATTAACTAAAATTGAATGTAATAAAAATAGAAATAACATATAAGAATAAAGTTTAGAGAAATGTGCAGTGTATAATCCTACATAATTCACATATGTGCAAATATAACATTTTGATAATTAAAATTGCAAATATAACCCTAAATAGTAAATATAAGTGAAAACGTACCCATTCCATCAGATTTATCCCGGAGTTCGGTGAAAGGGCCATTTTACCACTCAATTAAAAATACAAAATACAAAAAAACATTGAAATTGTCGTCATACCCCTAGAGCTCTAATCTTCTTCATCTTTCAATATTCTTTTCTTCCACCCGCAACTTACTCAACTTCTCCAGATCTGTGAGTCGTCGTTCCACTTCCAGCTGGAGAGCAATTTGTGGTTGTCGCGCATGACCACCCCGCTAGAGAGCAAATTGCCACCTGCAGGAGAGCCTTTGTGATTTTGAAGCAAATCGCCACCCAGCCCGATTGGCAAAAGCGCGCTCGTGGAGGCTCTCAAGAAGATGAAAGATGAAGGAAATATGTCGTACGTGGCATTGCAGATTAGGGTTTAGGGCACCGTTCATGGCGGATTTGTTCGAAGTAAAGGACTTTTACTGCCATTTGGACCAGGAGACGCTCTTTTGGTGGTGAGGCGGGGCTGGGCTGAAGCGTAGTGACGTGCCACCATCACTGGAAGGCCGTCGGAATCGGTGAGATTAAGGGGGAGTGGACGAGTGTGACGGTGGCAGTCGTGAAGAAGGGAAAGCCTGATCTCATGGCGAAGGGGTGGTGGTAGTGGCATGGAGCGGGTGACTCGATGGGGTTGGTGGTGGGTGGGTGGAGCCAGGAGGGGGTGGTGGTCTGACAGTGGAGGTGGAGCGGCGACGACAGAGGCAGCGGAGGTGGTGGAGTAGTAGCGACAGTGGCAAAACAACGGGCGTGGCAAAACAACGGTCGTGGCAAAACAACGGTCGTGGTAAAGGGTATTTTTGTCTTTCAAATTTTTGTATTAGGTTGAAAAGGCATTTTAATCATTTCTAATTGGTCAATGGCCGGAAATGGCCAGTCAATGCCGGAATATAGTTTTTAGCATTATATTTGCACTTTTGTAAAGTAGTTAGGGTTGTTTTGCACTAAAAATTATCTCGATTATATGTGCACATACTGAATTATACAGGGTTATATTTGTCAACATCCCTAAAATTTAAATAATATAAGTTAAATATTTCATCCGACTGTATTAAATTGAACTAAATTATGAGTATGTCTCTTGAAAGACGGTATTTCCATAAGTTATGGAGAGACCAAGGTTTAAACTGCAAATTCAAAGAAATGAAGATAAAATTTTTGAGTTGCATTGTCGGGTCATAAACTTATAACTACTACACGTTACATAATAAAATTTTAATATTGCAACTAAGAGTTTAAGACTTTTTACCTTTCTATAATTCAAATTCAACCCCGTTTTCCCATATACCTATGAAAAGATGGGTTTTTCCAAAATTTTGCTTTAAATTATACCACAGTGAAAATAAGATGGAAAGAATGGAGTGTAAGGGAGTTTAGCCTCCAAATATGTCTAAATTGGTGGAAAACAAATTTTGCAACTCCTTGGTTTTATTCATTGGGAGGACTTATGGGTCATTTAGTAGCTGGCCTTCTATTTGATACGGCAAAAGAAAAGGATATACCGAGAAACTAGCCAAATAAAAGCAAAAGCGGTGCCCATTTTGTAATTTCCAAATTTACGACGCGCTTTTATATTTTCCAGAGACTGCCTTGAACTCCTTCAGTCCTGACACCTTCATCATCCCCCTCTTTTCCTGTCTTTTCTTTTCGGTGATTTTCCCAAAGCGCCATTAATGCATACTGTTCCGCAATAATCAATGTCACTAGATTCATCTGCAATTCTCCTGTTTTCTCTCTCGATTTTCCCGCAGGTTTTCTGGTTGGAACTCACCCCGAGCGCCGCCTTTTGATCGGCCACTTTGGTTGCAAGATCGCTCTTTTAGTACCCGGATCGCGCTTCCGAACACTTCTTCTGGGACCCTTAAAGTAATTCTTCAATCCCATCTATTTCTTTGGTGCATAAGCAGCTGTTGGTTTGGATAAAGGTTTTAGTTTTGTTTGTGTTAACTGTTACTGTTAGTGTGTGCGTGTTTTTCTCTCTGTAATTTTGTTCTTGTTGAAATTAAAGATCCGTGAAGCTGATTACCTCGTACTTGGATTTTGTGTTTTGATTCCAAAATCACTAATCTATTTTCACATTCACCTTTTGAAATATTTGGAATTGAATTGAGATTAACAAGGGTGATTTTCTGTTTGTATGTTATACTGCATTTGGCGATCCATATGTAGTTTGTATTGACTTAAACATAGTTTATGTGTCCTAGAATTTTCAGATTTAGACTTAATGGCACCTAGTACAATTAGAAAGGCAATTGGGGCTGTGAAAGATCAGACTAGCATAAGTTTAGCTAAGGTGGCAGGCAATGTTGCTCCGGATCTCGAAGTCTTGGTTGTGAAGGCTACCTCTCATGACGATGAGCCGGCTGATGAGAAATATGTTAGGGAGATACTGCATTTGATGTCGTACTCTAGGGGTTATGTCAATGCGTGTGTTTATGCTATATCGAAGAGGTTGGGTAAAACACATGACTGGATTGTGGCCTTGAAGGCCTTAATGCTTGTGCACAGGCTGTTGAATGATGGGGATCTCCTTTTCGGGCAAGAGATCACGTATGCAAGCCGAAAAGGAACTAGAGTGTTGAATATGTCTGATTTCCGTGATGAGGCTCATTCCAGCTCATGGGATCACACTGGTTTTGTTAGGACTTATGCCCTGTACCTGGATCAGAAGCTTGAATTTATGGTGTTTGAGAGGAAGTTGAATGATGGTGGTGAGGAGAAAAGGAGGAATAATGATGATGGCTATGGGGGAGGGTTTCGAGATGAACCTAGCTATGGGAGCGGGAGTGGGATGCAGAGAAGGACACGGTCGTATGATGATTTCAACAGGGATTCCCAATGGCAGGGGGAGAAGGAGAGCACCAAAGGGGTGACTCCAGTTAGGGAGATGAAATCTGAGATGATTCTAGAGCGGTTGACCCAGTCGCTACGCCTTCTTAATCGGTTCTTGGCATGTAAGCCTACCGGGGGTGCAAAAAACAGTAGGATGGTGCTTGTGGCAATGTACCTTATGGTGAGGGAGAGTTTTAGGCTATATGCTGATATATGTGAGATGTTGGCTCTTGTGTTGGATCGATTTCCTGAGATGGAATATACTGATTGTTTGAAAGCTTTTGATGGATATGTTGATGCGGCGAAGATGATAGATGAGCTTGTGGATGTTTATAATTGGTCCAAGGATATTGGGGTAGCAAGGTCATCTGAGTTCCCGGAAGTACAGAGGATCACTGATAAACTTCTTGAGACACTTGAGGGTTTCTTAAGGGATAGGGCAAATCAACCGAAAATGTTTGAGAAAAGTAAAGAAGAGATCCCATCTTCGTCAGCTGTACAAGAGGTGGAACCAAATATGAATGAAATAAAAGCTCTCCCGGCACCAGAAAACTACACTCCATCTCCAGCCCCGGTACAGACTCAAGCCCCACCCCAGCCTAAGCCTCAAACTCAGCAAGTTACCGAAGACTTGGTGAACTTGAGGGAAGATGGAGTCTCTGCTGATGAGCAGGGAAACAAATTTGCATTGGCATTGTTTTCTGGAACCCCCGCTGTGAATAATGATGGCTCATGGGAAGCATTTCCGTCAGATGGAGAGCCTGGGATAACTTCAGCGTGGCAAACACCGGCTGCTGAGACCGGCGCTGCAAACTGGGAGCTAGCACTGGCAGAATCAGCCAGTCATTTGTCGAAACAGAAGGCTGATTTAGCCGGTGGTTTTGATTCACTGCTGTTGAATGGCATGTATGATCAAGGGGCTGTGAGGCAGCACGTGAACACCACTCAGATGAGCGGGGGGAGTGCCAGTAGCATGGCGTTGCCTAGCATGGGAGGCAAGAACTCAACGCCCGTTCTGGCATTGCCTGCCCCCGATGGAACTGTGATTCCGGTTGGACACCAAGATCCATTCGCGGCATCTCAGTTTGTCCCCCCACCTTCTTATGTTCAGATAGCGGATATGGAGAAGAAGCAGCAGCTGCTCATGCAGGAGCAGCAGATATGGCAGCAGTATGCCAACAACGGGATGCAGGGTCAAATTGGGTTGACCAAGATCGCCGGTAGAGGTGCAGGAGGTTATTATGGTGCCGGCGTTCAACCGCCCTACATGGGACAGCCGGGTGGATACTACTATGCTACTCTCTGAATAAATCAACTACAGATAAAATCTCATCTTTGTGCCTGTTTAAGCTTATGATACTGCAGATATACATTTCCTTCTGCATATGGTCTCCTATATAATTACAGAACGTTTTGCATATGGTCTCCTATATAATTACAGAACGTTTTGCATATGGTCTTATATGAAATTGCGCCAGTAATAGTGCAAATTACAGCCTACTACTCTATAACATGACTGCAGTATCATTTTTACATGGTTTGCTTTTTTCATGCATGGAGTGAAAACATGGAGCATTATATCAGTATAGAGCCTTTTCTTTTGCCTATTATTACATTTTGTTTATGAATCGATCTCAGATCAAATCAGTCAAATGAAGCTGTTAATATTTAGGATCTTTAGGCTCTTAGGTTCAGGGCTATGACTTGCTCTCATATATTTATGACTTTTCAATTTTCATAATCCGTCTGTCCCAAACTAAATTGCACATTTACTATTTAATAATCAACTCTATTAAATTTTGACCACATATTTGAATAAATATAAAATTATTAATATTATTGTATGTGATATTGTTGGACTCGTTGTACTAAATAGTTTATAAATATCAATTTTTTATTTGCCGTTATTATACGTAGTTAAATATATTAACAGTCAAACATGTTATTTGAAAATCGTGAAAAAGATCATTTACAATTTAGTTTGGAGCGTAGGGAGTACCTTCAGGGTTCAGGGTTTATGACTTGTTCTCATGGATTATGACTTTTCATGCCACTTTGTTTTCTAGTTTTTGTTTGGGTCCCTTTTGACAATTATACTTTCTTGTATTTTTATTCGTGATGGCTAGGGGTGCTTATCGAGCGAGTCGATCGCGAGCAGAGGGTTGCTCGACTTGACTCGAGAACTCGTTTAGCCTTGCTCGACTCGACTCGAGAACTCGCGAGTTCCATTACAACATGCTCGAGCTCGAG
>JAULKM010000001.1:6008255-6033912 GCA_032355605.1 Rubia tinctorum
GCCTGGGGGGGGGGGGGGGGGGCCTATGGTACCTTCATACCCATGTCCATCTAAAATTTTCATACTCATACCTGTTTCATCACTCATGGCGGGTATAATATTAAAATCCACACCCGCCCCATTGGGTACTATCTAAAATCCACCCCCCATCACCCACTTGGGTCTCAATTTCCCACTTCAAATCCATTTTACTCACCCCATTTATACCTCCCTAAAATTTACTTTAAAATTAAAAATTTTAATATTTAAAATTTTAATAATATTTACTTGAAAATATTATAAATAAAATAGGTGCATTATGGATAAATAATAGTTTATTATATATTAAATAAGTGTGTAAATAGTGGGTATAGTGAGGCGGGGCGGGTATGAACTTATATTCATGCCCGACCCACTGCCCATGGCGTGTATCAATTTTCGTACTCATACACGGCCAACCCCACGAAAACTACATCCATACCCGCCTCATTGGAGCGGAGGTGGGGCTGAGCTCCACCAAAACCCGTCCCACTGTCATCCTTAAGTAAAACACACTCCACTGTCATCCCTAGACCATTTGAATCTATTGAAAACTAGTTAAATATGAAATTCCATCAATTTGAATAGTTAGTGACGTCCTCCTAAAAACACCGAACGCTGCAACACCAACAAACCACCGCCATCGAAACCTGAACCACCATGACCGCAGTTTGGGAAACCACAACGAGACCACCAACACAGTCCCACAGTGTTGTGTAATCTCTCTATTAAGAAATTATTCTAAAATTCACAATTCTTAACTAGGGTATCTGACTTAAACCCTGAATCTCTTTATTATAGAGGTGGTGTATTAACCACTGAACCAAAACTTAATTCACCATTTCATCAACACATAGTACATGTGCAATCGATTGAAACACCAATACTTAATGAACGACTGAAACGTATAGTACGTATTCAATCAGTAAATATTACGTGCAATATGTATTTGATCAATAAGTTTTAGGTTATGATCATCAACTGATATTACATGTTTCATCCACAGATATACATGTAAGATCGACCAAAACATGCGGCACTCACTAATTGATTGATCAATTGCAAGTACATAAATTTTACTAGAAATATTTTTTAAAAACATTTTACCATAAATTGAGGACACGATCTTTAAATTACAGTCAGTTTCCTATTTCATGAAGAGAAAATTGAAGAGAAAATTATGATAAATTCTCACCATTTTGTTATGAAAATTTCCAGATACTACACGCCTCATCAACATATGTTACATGAAAGATCCATCGAAATATTCGTCATTTCTTAATTGATCGATCGTTCGTACATGTAATATCTATTAATATTATCATAAATCAATCACATATAACCTTTACATGGAATTAGTTTTTGACCCACAAATGTGTGGAGTTGGTTTCAGTTTACGATTCATTGCCTCTCCTTATATAAAATAAACAATACTATAAAGGGTCTGTTTGGTAGAGTTGTGATTAAAAGCAAAACTGGCTTATTTTGAAAGCAGGGGGAGACCAACTTCTGCTTTCCCCCCAAAAATAGCTTCTACTTTCAAAATAAACCGTTTTTTAGCAGTTTACCAAACACCAAAAAGTGTTTTGCTTATAAGCTCATCAGCTAAAAAACCCTGCCAAACAGAGCCAAAATTTGAATTTGCAGATTTTCTGTAGATTTTCTGTTTGGCAGAGCTTTTTAGTTGCTGTGCTTATAAGCAAAACACTTTTTGGTGTTTGGTAAACTGCAAAAAACAGTTTTTTTAAAAGCATAAGCTATTTTTTTGGGGGAAAAGCAGAAGCTGGTCTCCCCCTACTTTCAAAATAAGCCAGCTTTGCTTATAAGCATAGCTCTACCAAACAAAGTCATATTGGACCGAGGTTTGAATTTAAAAGGCGTTGGTAATGCCGGTGGGTTGAGGAAGAAGATGGCCGTGGATTGAGGAAGAAAACAATTCCGCGGAGAAAACCGGCGAAAAACAGTTGTCGCGGAAGGAGATGAACCAGTGGATCGAGGAATTAGATACTCCGACGGAGAAAACCGGCGAAAATATAACAGTAGATGGAGGAAGAAGACAAAAATTTTCAGGTGTCGTTCCAAACTTCTTGGCCCAACTAAGTTTGCCCGTTTCCCATTTTCTCAACTTACAATTAATTAAATGTTAATAAATATAATAAAAATGTTTAAATATTAAATAAAGACAATAAAAATTTTAAAAATTAATAAAAAATATTAATAATATACATTAAAATAAAATAATGAATCATCAAGTAAAAAGAATAAAAAGTAAAATAAAATTATTGAAAGATTACATTAAAATATTAAATTAAAAATACACATTTAATTAAAATAATTAAGCATCAAATAAAAATGTTAAAATATCAAGAAAATTTTAAAAATATCAACTAAAAATAAAATTAAAATTAAAATAATAAAATATACTCATCAAATTAAAATAATGAAAAATCATATGTAAACATTGAAATATCAAATACAAAAATACAAAGTATTACATACAAGTTATAAAAATCAAAATCAAATATAAATAATGAAATATAAAATAAAAATGTTAAATATCAAACAAAATATTAAAATATCAACACAAACAAATAAAATTATAATCAAAATAATGAATCATCAAATAAATGCAATAAATTAAAATACAAACAATCAAACAAAACATTATATAAAAATAGTAAAATGCCGAGTGAAAAATAAAAATATTTAAAATTAAACATCAAATTAAAATATATAAACAACAAAAAAGGAGTTAAAACGTCATATAAAAATACTAAAGTATGCATAAAAAACATCGAATTAAAACACTAAAATACACATTAATTTTTAAACATCTACACGTAACACTAATATCAAAAAATTCAAACATCAATACTAAAAATTTAAAAACTATTTTGGGCATCTAAAACATCATGAATACCTAAATAAAAATAAAATAAAAAAATTGAAACATCAATATCAATTTTTAAAAGAACGCGCTGAAAAACTAACACATCAATCAAAATGAAAGTATAAAATTTAAATTTAAACTTAAGTAAATAAAATATCATTGACCAGTGCCAACATGTATAAAGTGTCAACCGTTTAACATGCGAACACAAAATTTACAATATAAAATCAAAATTTAACTTTAAAACACATGATTTTAGTGGGAAAAAATTTACGGAAAACATCACAAGATTTGGTTAAAACATCAAGTACTGAAAATGAATCATCAAATATGATACTAAAACCAGCACATTGCGCGGAAATGAGGAAAAAAATCGATTCGCGAATTTCTCTGACCTGCGAGATTCTTATGACCTGGAATCATTAATTCCCCAATTATTTATGCCATGCACCCAAAAAGTAGTATTTGCACCCAGATCCATCCTTTCTCTCTCAAACTTTCTTAAATTATATTTGGAACTCTAATTCTAGTTTAATTCATAATATTGCACATTAATCTCTGGTCTCACTGTGAAACCTTCTCGCACAAGACTTTGTCATG
Organism: Rubia tinctorum; assembly: GCA_032355605.1. NCBI lineage: Eukaryota > Viridiplantae > Streptophyta > Magnoliopsida > Gentianales > Rubiaceae > Rubia > Rubia tinctorum. The sequence goes on from JAULKM010000001.1 coordinate 6,011,764, forward strand.
CATTTTATATTTTAGTTACTTTTTATAATAGCTGGCTGCTGTTATTAAATGTTCCTATTCTAACACTTTAACAACTAATAATTGAGTGACTAACTAACTTGTCAAACAGCAAAAGAAAAACCGTATCAATGATTTTGTCACAAGTTTAACTTTTCAGATAAATTTAGAAAACTTTATAAACAGTTCAAGTATGGAGTTGTATAAATTATAAACTAAAATATGTTTTTTTCTTATTTCCATTTCCGCATTTTTTGTAAGAAGTTATTATAGACGCTAAGAAAAACATCCAACAACTATTACAATGAACTAGCGGAGTAATATCGCGCGTTGCGCAATATTATTAATTAAAATATTATGATTAAATTTTTTATACATGTTGTGTCACACATTTAAATTGAAAACAAAGAATTTTATTTAAAACGTTTAGTCATCTAAGAAAAACTATATAAGATAGTAAGAAATAGTTAAATGTTGAATATAATAAATTTTGATTAATTTTATAATATTTATTTTAAATTATTTAAAAAGTAATTATTTATATGTTGAGATTCATTTTAAAGGCTATCATAATTATATGTATCTCATTGCAATAAATAAAATTAAATATCAAATGACATTATTAGTTTTTTAATTATATTTTAAGAATTTATATATTTTAACAAATTATAATTGATTATAGATAGTAAATAATTAAAATAAATAACATATTATAATATTAGTATAAGTTATGATTGATTATATATTAGAAATTTAAATCAGTAACATATTATAATATTAGTATGTTATTTTTAGATAACTTGGATTTAGCTTAGTCAAAATGACTTCAATATCCTCGATTGACAGCTCCATCTAGAAAGCAAACAATTTCTATTAAATGTGATTGAGATAAAATAAGCATCTAACTTAATTAGCCTACAATAATAACTAACCTATTGCAAGGATAACTAAATTATATGTCAGCCAAATTAATCGTCGTTACAATTACATATATTAGAGATTCAATAATAATGTTGCCCTCAGATGTTAACTTGCATCCTGCAAAAACAAAAATCATTCGGTAGAGAGAAGCGTATCACACATCAATATCACAACGTCATATAGAGATCTTCTGCAACTCTTAACACTTCCTGATCCAAAACATAACATATGATGTTCAAACTGTAAACACCTTGCAAAACACAAATCGACACATTCAGATAAATGAAATCCCTTACACAAAAACAAAATTAGAACTAAAAACACATGATCGATACAATCAGATCGAGTATAATATATTAAATTGAACAACTAAATCGAGTGATCGTCATGAATACAATGATCTTATGAGAGCCATGACGAGAGGAGAAATTGGGGGTATTTTGCCGCTACAAATTAAACTCAAATTTGACTATTTCATCTAAAAGCAATACTTAATTGGGTGGGCGCAAGATGTGGACTCAATTGCTCGTGACATGCGTCCACTATTTTGTCAATTTGTTCATCACACACATCAACATCAAATTGTATTTCTACACTAACGGATTAGCTTCATCTCCAATCCTAAGTAGAATCTATATTTACTAGCCAAGTTGTCATACAATACAAGTTGGTTTACTTTCTTTAATTTTTTCTCATGATATCTTTTTTATATAAATTACATGTATGATCAAAATGATATAGGACTTGATCTATAAGTACATGTATGATTAATAGATATTGTACATTTCAATATTTCAATAGATAGTACATGTCAATTGAAACACGTGGTACTTAGTGATCGATGGATTAATAATTATGTAAAGTCTACCAATATTACTATAAATTAGTCGGACATAATCTTTAAATCGGTTTTTATTCAACTTTCTTAACGTATTCAATATTTCTTATTTATCATAAAACTTCTTTTAAATGTATCACAAAAATTGAAAAATGTTATGTGAAAGGTTGAGACATATAACATGGATTCTCCCCATTAAGTATTACATATATGATCAACAATAAGTACAGTGGCGGAACCAATGGTACGCGAGGTAGGGCTCGATCGCCGGCAGCAGGGAGAAGGAATCGGGCCTCCAGCGCTTCTTCCACCGCAGCGCCGCGCGTCTTCCGGCGAGAAGCTCGGAGAAGAAGGCCGTTTTTTTTGCTATTGTAGTAAAATGACGTCGTTTTCACGTTAGTGAAACGACGTCGTTTCACTTGTAGTAAGCGGAAAAAAATGAATCATGGGCTTATGCATTGGATTGGGCCAAAACGGAAATCCCAATCCAATAGCCAATCCATTATCCATTTCATCCCAAATTTGGAAAGCGGGAAGAGAGGAAGCACTAGCAGCAAGCCACCAGGTCTCCGCCACTGGCGCCACCACCAGCCACCAGGTCTCCGCCGGAAGCTGCCACCGTCCCGCCGCCATCATCAGCCTCCCCAACAAAAAATTGGTTCCGCCACTGAATGAATTATAGTAGAAATTTAAAGTTGTTTGAAACATAAATAGTAGGTGAACTTTTGGAAATTTGAGAATGCAAAAAAGTTTTACAGTTCCAGGAATTGGCATGGCTATAATTATATACTCCATGAGTATAGTATTACAGTAACCAAGAGCTTGTTCTTTTTTAATGTTATTAAGACTTGGGGATATTGATCTTTTGTTTCAAATATTTACAGATAGAACACTTCTATCTGTGGTATAATGGGCATGTCGATGAGCACTGCTGTAGAAAAAGTTTATCATTCCATTCCATACAAGGGTGATCTGTGGAGGTTTCTTTAAGGTATGTACTCATAGGTTTACATTCATCTCTCTTTATGCAAGATTAGAATGTTTGTTTAATCGTCTTTTTGGTTTTTGATAAAAAGATTATTAGATGAGTTTATTGCATCTATAATACTTACCTTCAAATAATGAACCCTTCACCTCTTGTCTTTGATGATAATTATGTGTCACAAGCTTCTCCTACAATGGAGATATTGTGTGAAATCCCTTGACTTGAATAACCTCTTATTCTTAAACAAGGAAAATTTATAAATTAACCATCCATCTAACATAGACTCATTCACAACTTAAAATGCTCTACCCTCTCTCCTCTCATGTTCTCTATCTAAGATATTTCCCTAGTTTATCAAGATCTTGAAGATCTTCTCTTCTTAAGCTCATACGCATCTTGTTTTATCCTTTGATTTCAAAATTTTGAATTTCAAATGGATGAATTATTCATGGCATTCATACAATTGCAATCAGATAGCTTGATTGAAGGAATCAGTGATCTCAAAAAACCAGTAAGAATTTCTATATATTACCAATTACAACACCCTCCATCCCTCACAAAATTCATCCACCACAATCAAACCTTTCCAATTTTTTTACTCAACCATACAAATTTCCTTGCAGCCTTAGAAACGGGAGATGAACTTATTGCCCAATACAAAAAAATCAACCTTTTCGATGAAACCTCCAACAGACTGATTGTCCGTGATTCTGTGCAATTGGGAGATCGGAAAGAAAAAACTTACCTGCTGGGGGAGAAAATTCTTAGCCCCAAATCCAAACTTGTGGACTTCATGATCTCCATAGTGACTAAGGCATGTAGCTGGTGCTAGGGAAAGTTCGAAGGGTATCAAATGGGAGAAAACTTGGCTCTCTTTGAATTTGAAAAGCTTCAGGATCGGACAAAGGTGATAGACAACTCACCTTGGTTGTTCAAATACTGCCTTGTAGCTCTAGTAGAAACTGATGGAACTGAGCCTCCGTGTCATCTGTCATTTGCTGACAACTCGTTTTAGGTCCACGTCCACGATGTTCCCCCCAATTCTTATGACCTCGGACATGGAGGCTCTGATTGGTGACTACCTAGGTAACTTCGTGAAATTCTCCAAAAACAAGCGTGGATCTTGTATGGGCAAGACTCTGAAGTTGAGATCCAAGCTGAACGTGAACAAACCTTTTTTGAGGGTGATAACGGTGGAATTCAAAGGTACTAACTAACTTTTCTATTTTCAATATGAGCGCCTCCCTGGGTTTTGTCAGTTGTGTGGGTGTTTGGATCATTCGAAGGTAGATTTCCCCTTGAAGAATACTCCACAGAGAGACTCACTCATGCCAATAGGGTACGGACGATGGCTAGGATTTGAAGACGGTCATCAGTTTCCGATGCCAGGCCCTGGTATCATGCACCAAAGCCTCAGACAGGAGGAGAAGGCAATGGTTATCTACCAAAGCACAATCCCAGAAGATGAGCAGTTGAATAATCTCAATAAAGCATCAGGGGGCGGAGATGGAAATCAGGGCAAAATTTTGATTGGTGAACATTCAATTTCCCAAGCCGAGAAATCACAAAACTTTGAATTTACTACCCTCAATAATCATGCCAAGGATTCTCCGAAATTGACGCCTCGGACTAGCAACAACTATATTCCATTAAGAGTCAAAGGTGTGGACTGCTCTTTTTCTATCAATAAAAATGGACAGTTAGTGATTTCTACAACTTCTTCAATTTTCAATGAATTAAATTTGTAAAAACAGCTTCTTTTAGTGCAGTAAAATGAAGTAAACTCTACCTTCATGTCGGAGACTAATGCGGCAAAATTATGGGCTGATGCACTTAGTATTCATGACCATGAACAATCTGCCGGGAAAATGGCACAACTTGCTTCAGGTCTCATCAGAGAGTTATTGTCCCATCTGATACACTCTAAGAGATTCTCCAACAAACTCAGTGTAGCTAAACAAAAAGCAAGTACCACGACGGCCCACCACCAGGTTTTGAGAAAGTACCGGTTATTGTTGAGATACAATCCGATGAAGAAAATAATGATATCCTCATGTTGGAAATTATGGGGGCGGAGACAATCATTCCAAAAAGCTTCTAAAACAGGAGATGTTGTTCGTCATAAGCCAGGGAAGAAGCCCATGATTGTTGACACTTTGCTGGTGGCGCCGGAAAACTTCGTACAACAACCAGACCATGCTCACAAAAATTGGGTTGGAGGGCCAAGAATCTGGAGCCCCAAGCCACTAAACATTTACAAAGCTCCTGGAATTGTGGCACGCTGCCAGACCCGCTCCTTGACAGCAAAATAGGAGTCCCTTGGAAGTTGTACGGTGCTGGAAATAGCTGACCAGAGAGGCCGAAGATTCCTGCATGGCCGACTGAATTCTGTTGAGGCACTGAATGCTGAGAACATGTTCACGGAGGTAGGCTCCTTATATCGGCCAAAAACAAATCTGGCGCAAGGAAATTTCACAAAAAAATAGTCGGAGATGGAGGACATGCGTCAGACGGGAATCCTATGGTGTTGAAAACTATGGAGAAAATTTTGGGATTAACTGAAGTTGGGGTTTTGATAAGGATATCAGGCACTAATGATTGTGGAGGAAAAAATCCTACTAAAAATTAATTGCTGTTGGAGGAGGAAGAAAATCCTTTGCTGTTTTGGAGACCTTGGGTTAGTTGCTACGAGACATAAATTGGATGGGCCAGTTGAAGAAATCAAGTTTTTCAAGAAAGCTCCTGGAGAAAAAATGATGAACAGAAATTCTTCTTAGACTGAACAAGCGACTGTGGCCCAAAACTATCCAACTCCGGCCCAACTTACAATCTTCCAGAGAAAATCAGCTTGTGTAGAGGACAAGATGATAGAGGAGGACATTCAAGATCCAAAAAAAGAAAAGACGACCTTGGAGGCACCATTCATTCTACCACCAGGGATAACTTTTAATGTGGGCTCACTGGAATTTGGACCAGCGGCGGCAACTGGGAAAACCCAGTCCCGCCGACGTAAATGAGTCTACTAAGTTTGAATTTTCAGGAGCTATCACTCCCTCGAGCAGTTAGACATCTCAAAGATCTCCTTCGCAAGTTTTCTCCGCCTTTAATTTTTTTTGTCTGAAAAAAAATGTTCTTCTGATAAGTTAGTAGGTATTAGGGACTCTCTAGATTTACATGGGGTTTTTGTTGACTCATATGACAACTCAGGGGGTTTGTCTTTGCTTTGGAATAAAGATTTGGATGTTTCAGCTTTGAGCTATTCTTTCAACTTTATTGATTTCACTATCAAGGAACCACGATCCAATTCACTCTAGCAATGTACAGGTGTCTATAATGAACCATATGCACATAAGTGCCGTCAACTTTGGAAAAAAAAATTCCCACTCTGAGTAATGGCCCGAACATGCCATGACTATGTATCGGGGATTTTAATGAGGTTCTACACCAAGATGAATTTTCAAAGTACATACATGAGACCTCCAAATCAAATTGATGATTTCCGTCTAGCCCTAAACCTGTGCAATTTGATAGACTCGGGGTATGAGAGTTACAAGTACACATGGTTTAGAAACTGGAAGGACCCTCATACTGTTAAGGCAAGATGAAACAAAGTTGTAGCAAATCCTCTTTGGATGAATACTTTCCCTACAGCAAAACTCAGACATTTGTATACTCACCAATCAGATCACTCTCCAATACTATTACAACTTATGGATACATCAAAAGATTCAGCGCCCTCAAGAAGGAATAAACACTTTCAATTTAAAAAATTACTGGATCCAATCTTCATAATGCATAGAAAAAGCAACATAATGTTGGAATGTGACAGCTCCAGATTTTCCTTCTGCAATTGAAGTGTGTTCGCACGGTTTGGTATCATGGGTAAAATCAAATGTCCATAACCAACATAAAAAGAAAGGCCATATCACGACCCAGCTGGAACGACTACAACATGGCGTTATAACCGCTGAAGTTCAGAAGGAAGTGGCTAATCTAAAGTTTGAACTAAAGAAACACCTTGACATGAAAAAAGCTCGATGGAAACAACGAGCAAAACAACACCGGCTAGAGAAAATAAATAGAAATAAAGGGTTTTCCACTCTTTCGCCAAAAAGCGAAAAAGGAAGAACACCATCTATAGTATAAGAAATCAACAGGGAAAGTGGTGCATTGATGAAAAGGATATGGAATCTATCATCTCGAAATAATTTCGAACACTTTTTGAAAGTTCTCATCCATCTCTAATAGTGATAGACCACTTGGCTAACTTTATCTCACCCAAGGTATCGTCTGCCATGAATGCAAGTCTAATAAGGCAATACACAAAAACCGATATACATTCTGCATTGAAAAGTATGGCACTGATCAAATCACCGGTCCTGATGGAATGCCATCATCATTCTTCCAGCAATATTGGGACATTGTGGGTCCAAAGGTCACTAAGGACGCACTGCAGTACTTGAATAACAGAAAACCCATGAGCTCATTAAATGGTACAAATATTGTCCTCATTGAAACAGCCAAAAGATATTTCCCAATTCCGGCTTATTAGCTTGTGTAATGTAGTTTACCGAATAATTTTGAAGTGCATAGCTAATAGGCTAAAAGGGGTCCTAGATAAAATGATTTCAAATCACCAGAGTGCTTTTGTGAAAAATAGGCTGATCTCGAACAATATCATTATTGCCCATGAAACACATTATCATATTAAAAGATGAACCACAGGCCAAAAGGGAAAGATGCCAATCAAACTGGCATTAGCAAGGCATTTGATAGGATTGAATGGAGTTTTCTACTGCAGGTACTAGAAAGGATAGGTTTTGACCAAGTATCCATACGTCTGATCGAAAGTTGCATCTCGACATTACATTTCTCTTTCATGCTAAATGAGAGATATTTTGGAAGAGTTATACCCACTAAAGGATTAAGATATGGAGACCCGCTATCCCCTTACCTATTCATTATATGTAGCGAGGTAATTTCCCAAAATCCAAGCAGGAGTACAAGATAAAAGGTTGCACAGACTAAAGATTTCCAGGAATGCACCAGTGTTATCACATCTCCTGTTTGCAGATAATACACTCATTCTTGGAGAGGTGACTAACCAGGAGGAGGCTTGCAATTATATGAGGAGGCTTCGGGACAAAAGATCAATATCAATAAGTCTTCAATCATGTTTATCCCAAACACAGGAAATCAGATCAAAGCTCAAGTTATAGCAGCTCTTCGAATGACAGAGACGGTCACCCATGATAAATATTTAGGACTTCCCATAGTTTTTGGGCAATCAAAGGCAAGTGTACTTGAAGGAATTACAAATAGAATCTAGACAAAGGTTGACAGTTGGGAACATAAGTAATTATCCAAAGGTGGAAAGGAAATCCTTATAAAGTATGTTCTACAAGCTATACCCACTTATACCATGACTCATGTTTTATGTTACCATATAAACTAATAGAGGACATATATAGACCGTATAGTTGATACTGGTGGGGAAGCATGGAGAAAAAGAAAAAGATTCACAGGGTCACATGGACAAAATTATATTTTCCTAAGGATATGAGAGGTTTAGGTTTTAAAGACCTGAAGACATTCAATATAGCGCTGCTAGGAAAACAAGCGTGGCGTTTACTTGTAAACCCAAACTCCGCTGTCACAAAGTTTCTAAAAGCTAAGACTTTCCATCTAGTACTTTTTTAGAAGCAAAATTGGGGTGGAACCCATCATATGCTTGACGATCCATTTTAGAGGGAAGAAATATACTATCCAAAGGAATATGAAGACGAATTGGGTCGGGAGAAAACACAAGCATAAAAACTGGTCTATGGCTCCCAAGAGAGAAGAACAAAAGACCCACATCATTGGCAGATAATTTTCTGGCAGAACTAAAAATCTCACATCTTATGTCCAATAACGGTTCTACATAGAATAAAGAAGTGATTAGGAACACTTTTAACCAGGAGGAATCTACTCTCATTCTATCTTTACCAAGTAACATAAGCTCCCATGCATGGGACCGATGTATATGGCACCCTACAATTGACGGTAAATACACGGTCAAATCTGGCTATAATTTAGAGATTAGCTCGTTAACTCTTGATGTTGCAGGGAATATAGCGTTAAGCAGCTCATGGCCCTCTTCACACAGAAAGAATATCTAGAATTTAACGGCACAACCAAAAGTAAAACACTTCTTGTAGAGACTATGCAAGAATAATTTGCCATCAGCGATCAATCTACTCCAAAGACACATGCCAACTGAGTCTTGCTGCTTAAGCTGCTCTACGGATGATGTCTCCACTGAACACTTATTCTTTCATTGCCTTGTAGCACATCAAGTATGGTTTGCAGCATACCTGCATGAGAAGATTTTCCATTTCCAACAACAAAGAGCAAGCTTATGGGTTCGAGACCTGATATTGGAAATGGAATCATGAGATATGGCAATTGTTGCTATATTGTTATCCTAACTATGGCACCACAAAAACAAACTTTTTCATGGGGAGAGTTATGACTTTCAATCTCAACACTGTGTTGTCTATGCTACAAAGATGCTATCAGAATTGGAAAATGTATTGAGTGGTTCGACACCAAACCAACAAGTTGGGAATCAAAACACTCAACCTCCAGCAGATGGTTATACCCTTCATTTTGATTCCGTTATATCTTCAAATCGAACATGTTTTGGATGGTACATATGCTCTGCAAATGGAAATTGGATATATAGAGAATCACAACATATTCCAATAGTGCATACAACAAAACATGCAGAAGTTATGTCTTTGAGAGCGGGTATACTTACAACATTATAGAAGGGTATCCAAGTCAGCAGTATTCAAGGTGATGCACAGGTCGTTATAAGAGCAATCAAGAACAACAATGAATATCTATTGGATTTTGACCTTATCTTTGATGACATAGTTAGCTTGGCGGCAAGCCATAACTACCCAGAATCAGTCTGGATTAGATGATACGAGAACGCTGTTGCGCACTCCTTAGCTCACCATGGTTAAAATTCTTTAGAGTCTATCTCAAAATGGGAACATATCCCAAACTTTGAACAATCTTTTTTCAATGAATGAAAGCTAAATTTTTTCCCTCAAAATAAGAAAAAATATAAATTACAATCCATATCTTTCCTACTAAGGCTTAATTCATGCAACTTTACTCATGAGCAATCAATACATTGTTTAATCTTTAACCTACTACTTTCTAGGTCAATTACTTGTTTCATACATGTATGGATGTCATCAAACAAATGCTTCATAGATAAGTGTTGTGAAAATTAAAACATGTTGTTGCATATATTATAAACGGCATTAAAAAAGAGATAGAAAAACTTACGCAAGAAAATTCCACAAAATCTAAAAACGAACAAAGATAAACATATTGCTAGAACTTACCAAATAAACTATTGTAGTTGGTGCATATGTTTAATATACCATGAAACTGTAGAACAACAATTTATATAATGCAGCCACAAAGGATAAAAAAGACAACCATGGATGAGTCGTGTTTGATGTTTTAAGCATACTCATAATCCTACAAAATAACTCTAGCTTCTAAATTGATCCTCCACGTAACTTGTGAAACTGCATAGTTATGAGTGATTATTTACATGCTAGAGTCATATATACATACAATTAATGATAATAATGTGATATCTTGCTGGTCTTACATAATAATTATATAACAAGGACCACAAAAATAAGGAAAGTCACATTATATGTCATTTTTCAGATAGACTATCCTCTTAGTAATTGGGTTTTTTTTCTTTCAAGCAACTAGGAATTCAATCATGCTCACTGCATTACTTCCACTTGGATATTTTTCTGGATAGAATAATGGACTTTTTACTGAGCTAGATCGGCCTCTTCCAATAAATGAAGTCAAGGCTTCCTAAAAGTTGCACCACAGGTAATTCTATATTGTATGTCTTAAATTTTACATTTCAAAAGTCATGCCCCTGTAGTTTAGAGCTACTTTCTTTTTATTAAGTAGAACTGATGTGTGAGCAAGTTATGTAGGCAACACCTAAAATAAAAATTAATTAGATCAGTGGGAGAGGTTGCGATTAAACTACCCCATATTTATTTATAAACATTTAATGAATGAGGAAAGGGGGAGTGCACACCGGTTTGTATCCATAGATTTTTTCTTTTGTAAACATTATAGTGAAGGAGCTGATGTCATTAACCTCCATTCCCCCCCTTAAATCAAATCAGAATATGTAGGAAACTAATTAAAAGCATGGAGTAAGGAACATGTTTTTAGTAAATGTTACATTTTTCTTTACCAAGGGTAGAATATTGTGACTAAAAATGATATCTCTTGAGCCAGTAGGAACATCTGATTCCTCTACCTTGAGGATTTTTCCTACGCATAGTTATTCGTTGCATCACGATGCTCTATATGATGGAAAAATAAATCTTAGTATTAAATAGCACACTCACTTGGCTTGTTAGATCCCTCAACACCACTGTTATTTTCAGTATGGACAGTTTACAAATGTCCAAAAATATATGTCATTTTGGGAATCTGGTCAAAAAAACCTTTACATAGATTAAAATACTTGAAAAGTACCTTTAAGAAAGATGTGATCCATGGAATATCTTCCCTCTTTATATCTTGCAAGGTAAATAAGAAGTTGATATAAATTTATTATATATGGCTAATAATTTGACGTATCATCAAATATATATCATAAGCTCGCCAAAAAGTGTATGATATATCGAAAGGACGTTGATAGTCATTTTTGGAGAAAAACGTAACTTCAAATTCCTTCATACTGAAATAAGACATATTCAGCTTGATCTAGGAAATAGTTATCGTAAAATTTCAGTCATGAACACTACCCCCTCTGTCCCAGTTGTATTTGAATTGTAATCATTATCACGCTGTTCAAAAAATATGTTTGACCGCTAATATCTTTATATATGTTTAATAACGACAAATAAAAACTTGATATTTAGAAACTATTTGTTACGACGTATTTAACAATATCATATACGATAATATTGTCATTCATACATCTATTCAAATATGTGGTCAAATTTTGATTGAGAATAGTGTCAAAAAAAATAAAAGTGCAAATACAGTTGGGACAGAGGGAGTAATAAACTTCCAAGCCTTCATCACCTAGATAATAAGTGATCATCGGGAAACGACCTTTGGCGGTGTTTAAATGTCGGCCTTAAAACCCATGGCAAGGGACGAATAGTCATAAAATAAAAAGGCTGGACAAGCAACTAGAGACTTTTTCGCCAACTAGGGACCATGCACATGGGTAACTTTTTTTTCCCAGCAACAGTTGCTATACAAAGTAACCAGTGACCAGTTTCTTTGTTAAGAACCCACAAAGAAACCATGATTATTGGGTTTTGTGGTTTCTTTCCAATAAAAAATCACAAAGAAACCCCCACTGCACATGCCCTAAAAAAGAGTTATCCCGGTTTATGACTGAATCAGTGGAGGAAGTCTTGATGCTTTGAGGTAAACTTTCCAAACATGCTAATAATCAGCTTTGGATCCGGACATAAAATGCCAACCATACATTCATGTAGCTCTGCTCCGCATGAACTCAGTGGATGTACGGGGTTATTTATGGTAGTAGGAGATGTTATTTTGATTTGTCCAAAACATAAGGTTATATTTACGCTTTCAAATTTTTCATGGTTAATTCTACACTTTTAAATTTTAATATGATTATTTTTTACTTTTTCCTTTTTTTAAAAAAGTATTAATATTCAAAAGGCGAGCTTTGAGCAGATTTATTATTGTTTGTTTTTCAGATCTACTCCACCTTTTATTGAGCGGTAAACGTCGTCTTCCACAATTTTAAAATAAAAAATATCCGCCCACAGGACCCTGCTCTGGTTTTCGACAAAACTACAAGCATTACATTCGTGAAAATCCCAACATTACATCTTCATCTTCTGATCGGAGCAGTTTATGTAAACAATCGAACTGGGCTCTGTAAATGCTCGAACACAATCCAGTGTGTTTACGAATAGGAAATACTTTATGGAATCAGCAGTTGTAGACGAGAAATACCTCTTTGAGCAAGAAACCCTACTCACCGTTCACAAGACCTCCATCTTCGTCCCCGGCGCCGGCGACGTATTCATCGTATATGACCCCGCCGGGGACATTATCTTCCGGGTTGATTCATACGTCCCCGATTCCGATGAACTCGTGCTCATGGATTCCTCCGGCAAATCTCCGCTCACGCTTCTCCGAAAGGTAGCTTCTTGATTGAAGCTGATTGTTGTTAGTTACAGCACTGTGAATTCAGTTTGATCATACATATATTCTATATTATCATGCACATCTTTATGCAGCAATATAAATCACATCTCGTCATTGTCGCGTGTTCCGGTTAATATTCTACCATAGAGGTTTTGATTAATTTTTATATTTCAACAAATTTCATATCTCATTCTCTAACATCAAGATTTTAATGAGAGAGAACAGTTGATTCTTCGTATTTGTGTAAAGGGAGAGACAATGAATTTGGAGAATGAAAATTGTATTTACTATAGAAAATTAAATTTGATATTTGCAAAATAGACAATATGTTGGATTTGAAACAAAAATGTGTTGAGAATTGCTGGAAAATTATGGGAAAATTGTTGGAAATCCTCTAATTCAAATTTGCAAAGTTTTTTTTTTAATATTACACTGACCCTGACTGTCAACCTAATGCTATCCTCCTTTATTCGGTTTGGAGCCCATAGTGCATAACACCAAAATACACACGTGGAGTTATTATTTATACATGATGTAAGTCCGAAAAAATGGTAATAATATCGTGTCAGTTGTACTGTCGCTTGAATTGAATTGTCGTGTAAGAAGTTATTGCCGAGATGGTGAGATCCCTTTTGTTGTCTTGGTCGTAGTGTAACATTGATGCGACAATGATATCAGATTTCGTAAAGATAGGTACCAGATGGGATGCAATGGCTTAATCTTCCAATTGAGTATTATGGTGAGGTTTGCAAATTGCAATCTTGTTCTTGTAAATTTGTCATTTCTGAGCTGAGGCAAAGAAATGCGTGGCTTTGGATTAGCTAACAAGCCAACCACTTTGTTGTTTTTACATAGCTTTTGTCAACTGTCTTGCAATTGTCTTTTGCATAGTTTTATTTCTCTTGCAATTGATGTTTGGTTCGTAGCACTAGATAACTCATCAGGGGTGGAGCCAGGATAGATATTTGGCGGGGGCTGATCTATCAGTAAAAAAAAATTCTCAATTTTTTTTCCTTAGCAGAGGGGGCTGATAATTTTCCAAAAAAAAATTTACTACCAAAATTCCCGTAATTTTCGTCTTGGCGGGGAATGTAGATCCGCCCCGGTACCTCATACAACGTGGGGTGAAGAAGTACCAATCGGTGACTGTACATTCTAACATTGATTTTCACGTTTGAACTTGCAAGATTTGAATATGCCACTGTACAGTACGAGGTTCTGAATGTCGCAGGTTGTGTTACAGTACCAAAGTTTTACTCCGATGCTGTAACTTGTCGAAATTCGAAACCCATACAAAACAAAGCAATGGCACTAGAGCAGAGGCCCATGGGTCTCAAAATCTAGCAATGTTTCACTGTTTGCAGTAAGGGAGGATGGCATGAATTGGCACGGTTGATGTGTTGAGATTTGTTGAAGATTTGATTCACTAAAAAACAGGAAAGATGACACTTGTGAGTGTACATATGGGGTCCGATGAGAACATTTTGGTGTATAATTCGATTTGACATAGGAAGTGTGGAGTTTAACAGCAAATCTCGTGGTTGTGGGCACTTGGCAACCTGAGGGGGGTGAAATTGGACAATGCTAGGGAATCTGGTGTTTTTAGTTTGTCCTTCAATAAATGCATTCACAACAATTAAGAAGGGCTACGCCACAGCGACCTGTCCATAAAAGAAGGGGAGGGCCGTCAGTTTGGATTTAACTGCAGTGCAAACTGATCGTTATAACCAGATTACCATCAATTGCCCATTATTGGAGAAAATCTTACGTGTATGAAATGTCCAAAATATCCATGTTTAGTTTTCTAAAATTATTTGAATGATTTTACTCTCTTAAAATCCGTCCCACCGTCAAAACATAACAAGAATTCCATACCAACACTTATTTTGTATTCATTCATGTCGACATTGACCTAATTTTGAAACGAATCATGAATCATTTTAACACTTGGTAATGAAATTGGGAATGAAGAAATTAAGGAGTTGGTGGTTCGAGTAGAACCTCTTGGGAAGAGTTTGAACAGGGTTTGAATATATATATATATATATATATATATATATGGAACGAATACGAGGTAAACTAGACATTTCACACCTTACGTATTTAGTATTTTTTTGATTAAGAGGGCAAATCAATCATTTCTAGCAATTTCAATAAATACTACTTCATCTGTCCCAACTGAAATTGCACTCTTACTTTTTTGACACTATTCGCTATTAATTTTTGACCACATATATGAATAGATATATGAACAATAATATTAGTATATATAATATTGTTCAATTCGTCGTAACGAGTAAATATCAACTTTTTGTTTACTGTTATTATATGTAAGTAAATATATTAACGGTCAAACATGCTTTTTGAACAACGTGCTAATAATTGCAATGCAATTTTAGATAGGACAGAGGGAGTAGCATTGACCAAATTTTCAAACGAATCTTGAATCATTTTAACACTTAGCGGGAAAAATTGGGTTGTTTCCAAATTTTCACTGAGAATGCAAACCTCTGTGCTAAATTGCTACACTGGTGAGAAAGTACCTACTCCATCCCAGTTCAAATTGCATAAAAATTACTGTCACACAGTTAAAAAACATGTTTGATTGTTAATATGTTTAACTACGTATAATAACGATAAATAAAATGTTCATATTTAAAAACTACTTGTTACGACAAATTCAACCATATCACATATGATAGTATTGTTACGCATATATCTATTCAAATATGCAATCAAACTGTAATGAAGAATGATATCCAAAAATTAAGTGGACAATTTAAACTGAGACGGAGAGAGTGCCGAGACCGAATGCCGTCTCAAGTGTTCAATAGTGACATATTCTCGCTTTAACTTTCCCCAAAAGAATTGGTAGCGCTACATGCAATACAAAAGGCCCGAAAAAAACAAGCAACATGCCATGGGAGATGGTCCCAAACGCTGCCCCGGAAAAGGCATCGGAGTAATGCAAAGGGGGACGCACACCTCCCCCACAACTCCTTATCAAACCTTTATTACCAAACCATACCCACAAACGGCCATGTAATGTAAGTGTCTAGAAATATAGTATCAAATGTACACAAGATGATGTAATCAGAGATTTAACACTATTATAAATGCAAGATTCTTTGTTTCAAAAAAAAAACCCCATACCCACCCTACCCATATTCATTTTTCTTTCTGTTCTTTTAAAACTATCTAATTTTTTTTATTTTAGATTATTTTTTTATTATTTCTTTTGAAAATGTCTCATATTAGATCGATTAGTTGTAAAATCAATTATAAAAATCTCCTTTCAATAATTTTTAAAGTCGAATTATAATTATGTATACATTGCTATATATTTTAGAAGTTTTTCAAAGCAATAAGAACTTCATTACAGTAAATAAAAATAAATATCAAACCACCCCATTAATTACATCAATTATATAATAATACCGTCTAACGGTTAGTCGGTTTAAAATAAAACTTTGTGATTTATTTTATGATAAAAATAAATATTTTTCACTTGTTTATTTGATTCCGTTCTTCTAAACCGAGTTCTTATTTAGTTGAATTGAACATCTTATTTGAAATTAACTACAGTAAAAAAGGAATAATCTATCAAAATTAATCTATGTATTCAAAATTTCACTGAACTAAATCAGATGGAATCGAAGTACAAACAAGTTAGAAAAGAACATGATCCATTCCACCCCACCTCTCCACTCAATTCTCTCTCACATATCAACTTATATATATATAAAAAAAAAGCAATCAACCACTTGTATATATTCAAGCTGTCAGATTATTGTGCCCGTCTCGGTACAATCTTCTAGATACGTCTTGTCGTTGTAACCAATGTATTATATATTAGCGCATAGTCAAGTGAGAGGCTCATCTTACGCTACGTGAGTTTGTGAAAGTCTCACTCTATTTTGTATCCATGTGCGAGATTATGGAATTCTCATCCCACCCTGTATGTGATTGTGAAAATCTCATCCTAGTTGATACTCATGCGTGAGTTTGAGAGAGAGTTTGAGGAAGTCTAGCACCAGTTTGTGTAAGTCGGTGGAGAGGATTAATGCACTTTCTACTTGGTACCCAAAAAGTAAAAGCATACCGTAACCTTCCCCACCCTGATCCCTCCAAAACCCCCTCACTTCACCTGTCCATTCTGCCCCCGCCCACACACAATTGATGTAGAGAGAAATTGGTTCTTGTACAAAGCTGTTTTGTCCATTTCTTCCTCCCACTGAATTATAAATTCATGGACTTGGATTGCTAGAGCTGTTGATAAATGCAACAATCTAAGTAAAGAAAGTAAGAAAGAAAAGGTGAACAAGATGCCTCGCCCAGGGCCTAGACCTTATGAGTGTGTGAGGAGAGCTTGGCACAGTGACAGGCACCAGTCCATGAGGGGTTCCATAATTCAGCAGATTTTCAAGTTGGGTTCTTGATTTCATTCCCCCCATTTTTTTTGCTGTTTTGTTTTTCTGATTTCTTTGCTCTCCATGTGTTTGACCAGGGTTGTTTACGAGACTCACAGTGCTGTAACCAGGAAGAACAAGGAATGGCAGGAGAAGTTGCCTATTGTTGTGCTCAAGGCTGAGGAAATCTTGTACTCTAAAGCCAATTCTGAGGTTAGATACTCCTTTTGTTTCTGTTTTTGTTGTTGATTGTCGAAGTGTTGGTTTGGCTAGAGGTACCATTTATGCTGTTATGGTTTAGGCTGAGTATATGGATAATGAGACGCTGTGGGATCGGGTGAATGATGCAATTGACACCATTATTCGTAAGGATGAGAGTTCAGAGACTGGAGAGTTTTTGCCTGCTTGTGTTGAAGGTACTCATTGATATAAATTGTTGAATTTTGTAATTGGAAATTTGCTGTCACATTTCTTTGTAGTAGTATGATGCTTTAGCTCGAATTCATTGCTTGCTTAATCTTTCCTGTTATAGCATTAATTGGCCAAGTTTTTGAAATGAATTGTTTTTCTTGCTAGCTGCTCTTAATTTGGGATGTGTACCGGTGAGGGCATCTCATAGCCAACGTCATAGTAATCCCCGAATCTACCTCAGTCCCATGACTCAAGAATCTGGTTCTGCACCCTCAAGATTTCCGTGTGGGAATTCGAGCGAGCGAAACACTAATCTGATGCCTCCTCATCCGAGCAGTCAGCCTCGTAAAATGCCCGCGTCTTGCAGTTTGGCTCCTTTGATTTCAGAATCCAATGCGCAACCAGTTCCGAATTTGAACGTCCCTGCTTCCTCTTCATGCAAGGATTTGAATTTTTCTGTAGGCTATCGGGTTCCCTGGAAAGATAGTAATGCCTCATTCAATGCGGGTTCCGTCTATCCCTTGTACTACGGGACCAACTTCCAACCCGATGTCTCAAAGTTTGGCTTCCAAGAACCCCATGTGTCGAAAGATGTAATCATAGGTAGGCCGGTTTTTGCATCTGTTGAAAAGCCGGGTGGAGTGGGCTGCACAAGGACCTTATTATCAGGAGAAAGAAATGAAATTGTGCCTAATAGAGCAAAGCAATCAGAGTCAGCGATGGAAATTACTGAGGGTGGTGGGGGAGAGTGTGACTTGGCCTTGAGGTTAGGACTATTCTGCAGTGGTGAAGTCTCAGCTAATGGTAATTTTGATCCCGGGCATTCGCAAGAAGTGGGCAAGATCAAGGCTGTATCTTCATCTAAGGACAAGGATGTTTCTCCGCTCTTGATTCGGACATCTAATGATCCCTCCATGTTGCGTTTAGGTAGGAGTACTTTGGAAATGGAAGATCAGAATGCAGACGCATTTCTTAGGAAGCGCAAGCTGCCCTTTCATGGCAATATGGATAGTAGGCAGCGATTCTGGCCGGTGTACCCAACTCCGACTCCTCATCATTTTTACGATCAAATGAAAAGGCAGAGTTCATAAGCCACTCCCTTGTCTTCTGTAGCATGAAAATTTTCGGGGAAAAAGTCTCGCGGTGAAGCTTCTTGCTCATTTTTGAGAGGTAAAATCTCGTTGGAGCTACTTTGTCCTGTAGTCCTTATCATTCTTGTGCTTTAATTGCTCAAATGAAGGTTGTGAGAGTTAAATCGGGAAGTATGCATGATTTGGAATGAAATGATTCAGTGGTTGAAGGTTAATGATTCTAGAGTTGATGGCGACTTGTATAAGATTATTGCTTCAACACTTTTAATGCTCTGTCTCCACCATTTAAAGGTCTCCAACTGCTCATGTGAGGTCAATTTTGTGTATATATAAATGGCCCTGGCTCTGATGTCAATTTGTGTTATTCGTTTCTATCCACCCGAGTGAATTGTGTTATGATCTTATCTAGCTACTAACATGCAGTCCTCCATGTTGCGTTTTAATGAAAACTCGAGCATGTGTAGTGCTTGGTGATAGAGTCGATTACTAGTTTTTCTGAAGTAGGACAACTTTATGGAAACTTATTTTTTGTACTTTAGACGATGAATAGGTAGAGCTATATTTTTGTTCCAAGTAGAACAAAAGAAGCTAAAACGTCTTAGCTAGGTAGATGGTTGTGGAAGGCTGGGACAATGTTGCTTTTTGTTGTGTGACTGGGATAGTTTAATTCATCAGTGGTATCTGGGACCAAACAATGATGGTCTTGATTTCTGCTAACGTTATCTTTTGAAATTGTTTTCAACTAAAATAAGATGACATAGCTGCATCCAAAACACGATGTCGCATTTTTTGTACAAACTTACCATAACGTTTGAGTGCATATGGCTAGTCTTCTAGTTGCTGATAAGTTTGGAGTCGGATTCATCAACGGTGTAAGTTTGTAGAACTGTTGATGAATCCGACTCGAAACTTCTATTGCATCTTAGCTCTCCTCGGATTTACTTAGTTCGGGCCCTCTGGTCCCTCACATATCGTAATTCTCCCGTTGCGCAGTCAGGATCTCGTCCTTCCTGTATTTCTTTTGATGCACGTAGGTTATCATTGTTTTCTCTTGAATTTTGGTGAATTTAGTCGAATGTACTAAACGTTTTTTTGTTGTTGACATTTTTCATTGTTTTGCTCATAGTGAAGTAAGAATGTAATTTTTTTTAAAGGCTTATGGAATCATTTAAATGAAAAACACCGTCAACTTTTGGGTGAGATATTCGAAGCTACTTTTTTTCAAAGCAACAAACATAAGCAAGGTTCAGCGGGCTCTAAAAGTTTGTGGCTTTGACATGCTCGAAACTAATGGGAGCTGTTAAATCACGTCTTCTATTTTATTAACTTACTCTCTAATACGATAAATATATGTATACTTTCCTTTTTTTAATTTTCTGAAAATAAAAAATGACTCACACCCGCCCACTGTCGGACCACCAACAACAGATGCCTATCCTCCAATGATCGCAAAATAGATAATTATTGAGGCACCCACAGTGAGCGCCCCACCTTGTCGTGCCACTTCTACATCTCGGCAAACCTCCCACCCAACTGTGAAGAGGCCAAATCTGTCAAACTCTATTACCATATAGATCCAACGATTTCGAGAAGAACCTTATCAAGCGAGCGACCCAAACCAAGCGCTCGTGTCAGTACCAGATTCTCTCAAACTCGTGCTGGCGCTCGACCAATACGGGCCAGACACTCACAAGTCGCACAAACATCCACTTTTCTCAAGTGACACAGATTGGGCATTCACGTCGGCGCTCGATTCTTTCTAACCACGAACTGGGGGCTTGCACTTGCATCCAGTTCTCTCGAGCGCGATCGCTCAAGCTCTAGTGGCTGGCCATTATTGGTAATGTTGAAAATTAATATTATTCGATTTCAAGAATGTAGCACTCTAACTCTATTATAAATGATGTAAATTTTTTTATGTATTCTAATAAATAAAGTAAAATTAATATACTTATTCAGTACTAGTTTCAGAGTTTCGAACTTTATACAAGTGCTCTATTTTACAATATTGATAGCAATTTAAAGGTTGAATTTTTTTAAAGCTAAATTTTGATAGATAAATATGTCAAGTGCTCTATTATTTTCCTTAAAGAATCAAAACCCGATTTGATTAAAATAAAAACTTTCTTAGAAAAAATCGATTTAATTGTTTGATACATACTTTCCTACATTGCAAACTAGAATTGATTTTAGATCCATGAAGTTAATAAATACAGGCACAGCATGTTTCTTTAACATGGGCGAAAATTCCAGTTAGGTCAAACTTTGTGGTCCAAATTTATTTTCTCCCTGTACCGAAATTTTCGTAATTGGAAGAGGATACGTCAGGACAACTAACCAGAATAATTATAATTATTGGTGAAGGAAAATGAATGTAGATATGGTTGGAGACCCTGTTACATGTAGCACTGGTAAAGGTTTTGAATTAAAATCTCATACTCCCTCTATTTTTCTATATTTGGCACACTTACCATTTTAATATGTTTTTCTAAAATTGTCACATTTCCTTTTATGGCAAAAAGTACATCGTTCTCAACCACTCATTAAACTTTTTACTCTTCTCATTCAATTTCATCCACACATTTCAACTTGCAAAAAAAAAAATCTAAACCTATGGTGCCAAACATAGAAAAACGGAGGGAGTAGTGGTTCTTGTGTTTATGACATATGTGGATGTATATACACTCCAGATCTTCTCTTCAGACGGAAATGCTGGCATCTCTATAATCAATGATCCAAACGGTAAATCAAGTATTGAATCAGACCACGTGGATGCTATCAACATAACTATTAACAACTCTTTAAAGGCACTTTTATGATTCAGCTGATAGTTCAAAGAGATTACTATTCTGTATACATTCAGAGAGCAAACCATGTAGCTGATGCCATTGCTAAACTAGTTCTTGCCAGATTTGTGGTAGAAATTTGACCAACTTATTCCAATCTTCTTCCGCTTCCCTCGCCATATCCAATGCATGAATTTGCGTGCAAAAAGTATTCGGAACCTTTTGTTGGGACAGATGAAGTATAATACTACAAAGAAATTGATTTCTGGTAACCTGCACATTTTTTGGTCAACTTTCTTATACCACGTTTGACCAATGATAACTTTATTTATGTATAATAATGGTGTATTAAAATTTGATGTTTAGAAAATATATCAAGCAGAAAATCCAATGATATCTCACATAATAATATTTGTATCTATATACTGGTTAAAATTTATGATTAAATGTGTCTTGAGAAAGT
>JAULKM010000001.1:6034012-6054838 GCA_032355605.1 Rubia tinctorum
GAGCCGAGCACCAGCTGGCGGAAGGCACGATGGACGACGATGGGCACAGCGGGAGCAATAGGAGCATCGGTCTCTGCATCAAGGTTTTCAATCAATCAATCAAGACTTGATTCAACGGATTCATTGGATGAAACTGGCGGAGCGTGAACGAAGATCGTTGCGGTGCGTGAGGGCGGCACGAACAGGACGCGGTGGCGCGTGAATAGAGTGACGGATCGTGCTGGACTAACAAGGTGGCGGCGTCAGCACTAGCTTCTCGACAGTGACAAACATGGCAGCGGCGGACGAAGAAGGGAGGGCGGAAACGACGGTCTTTTTATGAGTGAGGGAAAATTTTAGGGTTATCAAGATTTAGACTCTGATACCATGTAAAATATGAACGTGTGTTTTCAATAATGATACAAGGGTACAATATATAGACAATCATAGATAGAATCACAAATGAAAAATAATTTTATCTAAGGTACAATAATATCATAAAATATCTCTATAGTAACAGAAGATCCAGAGTCTATCTTCCGCATTGTATATAATTTGATGATAACTACCAACAAGTTAAATCCCACAAAACACGCAACATGATTTCTTTTTAACTTTTGAAATATAAAATATATGTGATTATAAATGGGGATACAACAATCATCGTACCTTGGAATACGGTATAGTTATTTTGATAATTCCACGTAAAAAAATTAGATATAATGTAATCAATTTTGAAGAATTTTTATCCCTCTTCAAGATGATTGAAGATGACGGAGAAAATAGCATATGGTTCACTGAATTAGATTATCACACATGATTACATTCTAATTTGTGCAAGCATCAGAAGCATTTTTTAACTTAAAATTCCAAATAAGGGATAAAAAACACGCCTGTTGGCTCCAAATTATTAAATTGATAAAATACCATTTGTTCTTCGAGGTAATATAAAAGTACTTATTCCACAAGTCAGGTTCAGCCTGCCAATTAATGCAGAATTTTCAGCAAAATAAACACTAAGAAAATAACTCCCAATATCAAGAATTAACTAGAAAAGCGATAAACTGTTATATTAATATCACATTATTTAATAACTGTTCTTGAATCAGCCAATTGAAATAAATATTGGTCGATCTTTTCCAATTTTTTTTCTTACTCTTCATTTCTTAACTTCAAATCTTAACCAGCACGCGAGACACAAATCTCAATTTCCCTTAAACTTTAAGTCACAAACTTTTCTGGTATACTCTTTGATTCTCAAATACCTTTAAACATTATTTACCCAGAATAAAAACTAATAATATAGACCTTGAATATAATAGTGACTTATATATTCGCATTCGATCGAATACGCATAAACGTTCTCAATTACCTTTAAAGATTATTGATCCAAAATTAAATACTCCCTCCGTTTCTCTATAAGTGGCACCATAGGTTTACCTGGTTGGATTTATCTGGAGAAATTGAGTGGATAAAATGAATGTAAAATGTAAAAAGTAGAATGAGTGGATGAAACTGAAATAATATTATCAAAAATCAAAAGTGTGTCAGTATATAAGAAATAACTCAAAAAGAAAAGTGTGCAAATAATAGTGAAACAGATGGAGTAATACACCTATATTATAATAGTACCGGTGGCTAGTGTATATATATTCGAATCAGTTTGAAAACGCTTGCGCGTGTATATATTTTTTATATTCCTTTTGCAACGTTTTCATTATTTTATACTAATTTTGCTCAGTCAACGGGAAAGTCATATATATATATGTATGTACCAACTTTTTTTAAAAAAATTAAAACCTTCTCCCAGAAATGTAAGAGATTTATAGGCACCATAAACCTGTTATAAATAAATCGATATACATGAATTGAATCGTTTTCCTTCCATAGTGTTTCCGCTCAATTGCCTCCACCCCCGTGTGGACAACTGACAAGCCGGGCTATGGAAAGGAAATAATGATAGTTTATAGTGAAGACGTAGCAACCTATTCAGGAGTATGAACATAAACAGTAAGTTTATGTTCATAATCCCATTTACAATGCTATTGAGGAGACCACAGTCAAAAGATTTGGTTAGTCTCCGGATCAAAAAGGAAAGTTTGAGATGGATTTGTTCCTGTGTTTGCCTCCATGGAGCCGTGTACCTTCCGTTCTTATGAGTTTCCATTCTGTAGTGAATCCGTCCGTTATCCCTACTTGCCATAACTGAAGAGTAACCTTAAATATATGTACCAACAGTCATGCAAATTAGGGTACTGCAATTAATCAGGCTGATGATGGAACAGCATTAATATTTGGTGAATCTCACTAGTATAGATAGGTTGGCAACATAAATTCGTAATTTATGTGGTTCAAGTGGTTGTCTTTTTAAAAAAATAAATAAATTGGTAGGTAAAATGGGTAATAATTAAATGGATAATGAGTTAAATGTGTATTTGAAAAATATGGTTCGGGCAGGTTGGGTTTGCGGGTTAACCATATGGGTTGACACCAACGTGTTTACCCATATGAGTTGGTATTTAAATTCATATGGGTCATACCAACCCATATGAGTTCATATATGTGTTGAAATATGAGGATCCGCCTATTTTGACCAACGGGTTTCAACCTACCCATTTTATGACCCAACCCAAATTTTACCCTTCATAAAATGGGTCATACTCATAATTTTTAACTCATATTCACTCGGTCAGTATTTAAACCGTCCGCTCATTTGCCACCCATAAGTATAAATGTCGTAATGGGGCCGATTGACTAAAAAAATGCATGCCCCCATTATATATACTACATCTGTCCCAGGCAAAAGTTCCTACTTTTCATTTTCGTCTGTCTCAATCAAAGGTTGATATTTTGACTATTTTCTTATTTGTGCTGAAATTTGTGGCTGAAATTTGTCCAGCTCATTACAATCCCTCACCTTTAGTTAAAATTTTGCCACATCTGCATGTATAAATACCCGTGCAAAAAAGTGATGTGAACATTTGGATGAGACAGAGCTAGTAGGTGTTTTCTCATACAAAATTCTCCATCTTTGGATGTAGAGGCAAACCACAACCCCTTAAATATTTGTGGGACAAATGAAGTCATAAATTTTGTAAAATAAATTTCTACAAGCAAGCAGGAAAACATGATCTCGTGCCCAACTTTAATCCACTTTTACCTCCAAACATAAGAGGTCATCTAATAATTTTTCAACAGAGATAAGAATTTATGCCCTTCTTAATCCGTTTCCACCGCAAAAGATAAGACAATGCCTTCTAAAAGTGTGAGACCGATAGGCACCCTTATGAGTGTGAAGCACGCCTTCTGAGGTTGAGGTCTAAATGCAAAACCTAAAGTGAAACCCATGCAAAAACCTTGTCTGCTTATACCTCGAATAGTTGAACCCTTCAAATAATGCCAAACCAAGATTTGATTCCATGCCCTTTTAGTTCTAAGTGTGTCTTTGATGTTGAGGTTTACAGTCTAAAATCTAGAGATGCCTCGACTCTTCTTATAGTGTGCATAACCCTGATGAAAATCCAAAGTCTTCAGTTTCACAAGCAGGAGATGATCGTGTGGGTGAGTTGCCTAGCGATGTATAAAGGTATGGGAATACTGTTTATTTAGGTTAGAAATTATACTTTTAAATTTAAAAATATTATATTTTAAAAAAATAAGAATTAATATTAAAATACTTTATTTAAGCTTAAAAGTTTAGTGTTCAATTTAACAACTGCGATGAATACGATGAATGATATGATGAACTATCATAACTTAAAAATGGACCAACATATGAAGAGACCTAATCTAAACCTATATACTTGCAGGTGATTTTGGTTAAATATTGATAGAGGTAATTTTTGGTTAAAGTATTGTACTAGCAAACTTTTGGTTAAAATATTTGTAGAGGAAACGGCTGTCCAAAGAGTATTGGGTTAAACAGTAACTTCCACCTTATTAAGTGGTGAGAGCACCATCTTTGCCAAAAGTATGGGTAAAAGTAATTTCTACTTTTCCCTAAAAATAATAAACAATTCCTTGCATAAAATATTATACTTTCTCCATCCCATGATTATTGACATATTTATTTTTCACGATTTTCAATGATCGTGTTTGACCGTCAATACTCTTACTACAACCAACAATTCTGTATAAAAATTTGATATTCAGAACAATATCTCACATGATATATTTATTGTATATATATTAGTTTATATTTAGGGTCAAAGTTAATCAAAATTGACTTTGAAAAAGTAAATAAACCAATAATTATGGGACGGAGGGAGTATAAAGAAGCAGTAGAATCTAGGCAAATTGTTAACAGACTCCTCTAGTCCTCTAATAACGTCCTACCTTCCATTTTGAGGTGATCTTTTTATTATGTTTTTTTCCTTTTTGGTAAATTCAAAAATTATTTCATCCACACATTTTACTTTTTATACTCCAAATCTAATTTCTATCATTTCTTTAATTATTATTATTTTTGAAAGTACCACTTGAAAGTGAGCCACAAAAAGGGATTAGAGGGAGTATATTTTTCATTGCTCATTGTCACCACCCAATAAATATTTAGCTTTGACTTGTAAAGTTAATTAAAAGTCATTAGATGAGTAAAGATAACATTGGTTACTCACTTTTCCAAATTGTGATGGCTTAATCAAACTGAGTTCCCAACATTAGTGTCCTAAATTATTATTTATTACTATGAAAGTTCTTCATTTCTTTTTAAAGATTATTAAACGCCCATTTGTTTTATTCATACGTATGATTGGCGGTGGTGAATTGTATTCTTAGATGAGGAGGCTACCTGATAGGTGATCTATCTTTAAATTATGAACATAATATATATATTTTTCACTTTTATACTGAATTTATTAAATTATATATATTAACCCAAAATCCAATAAACCCGAGAGCATGAGCAATCATCTTCACTCTCAGGCATTTAATCAAACAAATGTCGAACAACAATGATAACCCAAAAAACAGAACTTATTTCAAAACATACATAAGTACCAAATGCTTCAACACCAATTCCAGATCTAAGAGCTTGTGAACTTGGTAACCACCTTGGTCCCCTCGGAAACCTCATGCTTCGCCAATTCTCCGGGAAGCACGAGCCTCACGACAGTCTGAATCTCCTGGGAAGTGATCATCGGCTTCTTGTTGTACCTCGCGAGCCGCGCTGCCTTCTGCTCGAGCTTCTCGAAGATGTCGTTGATGAAGCTGTTCATGATCCCCATCGCCATGCTGGAGATCCCGATGTCGGGGTGGACCTGCTTGGGCACCTTGAAGATGTAGATCTTGTAGGTTTCGAAGCTCTTCTTGTTCCTCTTCCTCTTCTTGTCGCCAGTGCGGCGCCTTCCTTGGGAGCTTCTTCCAGGACTTGGGCTTCCTCTCCACTACGGGGGCCTTCTCGGCAATGGCGGTTGGGGTTTCTTTCCCCTCCGCTGGCTTCTTTTCTGCGGGCTTCTTTCCTGCCTTGGGTGCCATTGATATTTGACGAAAAAGGGTTTTGGTTTTGGAGAATTTACGAGGGGGGATTCTGGATTGCAAGTGAAATGATTTTAAATTATATTTAAAATTAAAATTATATTTACTAAATTTAAAAAATTTAAAATATATATTTTAATATTTTCACGTTTCAAATACACATTATTACAAAAATATTTAATTTTATTACAACTTTTAAGGTAAAAATTAGTGGCCTATCCATGGGGTTATATATAGGTCACCTTTCCAAAAACTTTCATCTTAACTAATTTATAATAAATTAAGGCAAGGAAATAATTAGAGAAAAGTACCAAAATAACCCTAACTTTAGGTCGAATTTGCCAATATAACCTTGTAAAACCAGAAAATGCCAAAATAACCCTAATTTAATGAAGTAAGTGCCAAATTGGTCATATATTAACTACGATTTTACCCCTTCTAAAAAATTGAAATGACGCAATTGTTCTCCTTCATATTACTCGCCCATGTTTTCCCCTCTTCTTCTTCTTCTCGCAGCCCGTTAGAAAACCCCTTCTCCTCACCCCGCTCGACGGTCAACTATGGTGATATTCTGTGAAGACACTTGTTCCGGTAGTATTTTTTTGTGAAGACGCTTTCTTCGGTGGTGATTTGGCAAGGATTGGTAGAGGGGGATGGATTTGGAGATGGCTTCAGGGTAACGTTGGTGACACATAGGTCGAGGTTGTTGGTTTTGCCGCAAATCTTTTTGACGTCGTCGTTTGCGTTGGTGATGAGTGGATGGACGTCGTTGGGGGAACTTGTAAAAATAGAATGGGAGGCGGTGGCCGTAGAGGAAGTCGTTGTCTCTGTCGCTGACGGACGACGCTTATGCTTCTTCCATGGTGCTTACATCGCCGGAGGAAGGCAGTTCTGCTAAATTGTAGGGGAAGAACGTTTCCACGGAAGCTCCGCTGTCTACGGAAAACCCGTTGGAGTTCGGGTCTTCTTCGCTGAGTTCACCCGTTGAGTCGTCGTGGGCTTTGCTGAAACAAATAGCAGCGATGAGAAAGATATCCTGAGTAGTAACAAAGAGCATCTGCTTTCTTTCCTTTGAAAATTTTATGTCTCTTTCTTTGTTTTCATCTGCTTTCATTCCTCTGAAAATGCCATCTACTTTATTGTTGATTTAATGGTACAGAAGTCTACGACTGTATCAGGTTTTCCCCAGTCGACCCTAGCCAAAGTGGGTAGTTGGTCGAGTCAGAGCACCATGTCCAGCAACGACAACTCTAACGGGTGGTCGTAGGTTTCATCTTCGCCGACCATGAACGACCCATGGGATCTGATTTACCAAGCTGCCGACATATATAGCTCATCTGGGATCCGTTAGCATCTTGCGGCTAACGGTTTGAAAGGGGGGAACGAAGAAAATAAGGCTTCAGTTTTTTATATTTGTTTTAAAATGAGATTTAAGTAAAAATATATATTCCTTCTGTCCCAACTTAAATTACACATTTGTTTTTTCGACATTATTTTCTTTTAAAGTTTGACTGCATATTTGAATAGATATATGAGCATCAATATGATTGTATGGGATATTGTTGAAATCATCATAAAAAGTAGTTTTTAAATATTTATTTGTTATCATTATTATATATAGTTAAATATATTAATAGTCAAACATGTTTCTTGAAAAACATGATAATGATTGGTGTGCAATTTAATCTGGGATGGAGGGAGTAGTATAATAATAGGGAGGGGTAAAAATGGGATAAAACTTAAGCTGAAATGCCCGAGGGCTAATTTGTTTTTTTACGCCATGTAAACTGTCACAAATTTTAGTCAATGCCGGAATGTGGCCGGAAGGTTAGATCGGCACAATTCATCATAAAGATAGAGTTGATTTTGCACTTTCTAGTTTTACAGAATTATATTAACACTTTCATCTTAAATGTAGCTTTAGAATAGCATTTGTCCCAAAGTAATTATTACGATACAACTCCTCTTATTTTACATCAGATTGCACATTTTTTATTTTTCACAATTCTTAAAAATATTAGTTTTTTCATTTTTATATAATTAAATATTTCTACAAAAAGTCTTGTTTTATGCAGTCTAAAGTTTAGGTCATGGCTTATTGTGTAATTATAAGAAATTTCATTTTGAATGAGTTTTTTAAAAAAAATATGCTAATAAATTTAGGGACTTATTGTGCAATTATCAAAATACTATATATATCACAAAAATATCAGAATATTCATTTTTATTTCCTTCTCCTCCTGAAACCGTCGAAAACCGCCTTCGGCTGACAGTTACCGCCCGATTCCACCATTTCTACCGGAATCTCACTTCGTCGCCCACAAGTGCAGCGATTGTTCTTCAACCGACGAGATCCAATCAACTTCGGCTAGATCGTTGTGACGTCGTGCCCTAGCTCTGCCGTTGCAATTCTTCAGCAATTTGCACGGACGACGATGCTCTGCTATTGGCGCCAATGACAATGCTCTATTGTTTGTGTCGACGACGATGCTTTGTTGTTAGGTCTGCTATTCTTTGACGCCAAAGACGATGCTCTGTTTGCTCTGTTGTTTCCACTGAGACGATGCTTTGTTATGCACGTCGACATTCCCGGCGACGTTCCAATGGTGACGACGAAGACAAGCTCTCAGTGGAGGAGCACTGCAATCAATGAGTCCATGGCAGAGAAGCACTGCAATCGATGAGCTAGCGGTGGAGGAGTGCAGCGCCGGTGGAAGAAGAGCAGATCACGATGAAGAAGAGGAGCGAGTGAGATGCACGCGCCCGAAAGAAAAATCGCACGTGGCTTCACGCGTAGCCTGAGTTGACAGTGAAGCAGCGGCCGACGGTAACGACAGAGGTGACTGAGCTGAGTTTCAGCGTCTAAGAGGTGAGATTTAATTTTGTATTTTTTTCCGAAGCTTTGTTGTGGTTTAATATTTATTTGACTGAGTTTACTATCAACAAAAATTGTTTGGTCCAGTGGTTAGCACTCTTGCTCTTAAGGTTGAGCTCTCGAGTTCGAATCTCCGTGTGACCTTTATTTTGAAGATTTTATGTTCTTGATGTATATGTTGAACTTTAATATTATTTGACTAAGTGTATGTTCAATAAATTTTTTTGATGTAGTGGTTATTGCTCTATACTTTGAAGTTAGTAACCTTGGTACAAATCCCACCATGTCCTTTTTCTGAAGAATTTTTATTCTAGAGGTAGTGTAACTTTTTGCTGATATTTGTAGCTTTTTTTCTCTTATGTTGATATTTTTCAATAATCATGTGTAGTTTAATTAATATGAGTTGATGTTTTGTCCTTATTTTAGTTGATATAGATTGATATTTGCAGTTTTTAAAAATGTTCTCATATTGATGTTTTTCGTTTTTCGCCTGAGATTTTGGTAATAGGAGTTGATGTTTGTAGTGTTATTTTTCTGATGCTGATGTTTTTCATTTTTCGAATGAGGTTCATGTATTAGGAGTTGATGCTTGTAGCTTTTTGGTGATATGGGTTGGTTGATATTTGTAGTTTTTTTATGAAAGAAAAGTTGACATTTTAGGATTTTCTGAGTGAATTAAATATATACTCTTGAGGTACCGTGGTTTTTTATTGATGTTTTCATATATTTTTTTCTCATGTTGATTTTTTTTTTCATTTTCTAGATGAGTTTTAGTTGATATGAATAGATTTTTTTAGTTTTTTTGGTTATATGGGTTGATATTTTTTTACTTTTCCCCCTCTCATGTTGATGTTTTTCATTTTGTCGGTGAGTTTTATGTGATACGAGTTGATGTTTGTAGCTTTGGATGACATAGGTTGATTTTTGTAGTTTTTTTCTTATGTTGACGTTTTTTATTTTTTGGGTGAACTTTAGGTGATCGGAATTGATGTTTTTAGTTTTTGGTTGATATTAGTTAATTTTTGTAGTTTTTATTAAAAATTGATAATTGAAGATTTGTTGATATATTTATGAATTTTAGTTGATGTTTTGTTAGTTGTAGTCGACGTTTTTTCAATTTTTTGTCGATTTTATTTGATTTTTAAGAATTTTTTGCTCCAATTTTTTAGTTGATTTTTTTCATTGATGTTCTGCTATTTTTTACCAATGCTTATAATTTTCAGTTCGATGATTATATTAGTTTTTTGCATTTTAAAAATAATTTTTTTATATATATTTTTTGCAAATTGCAGATGGCAGGTGGCGGTAAAATGATGGGAAAATTGGATAAAAAAGCCCCTAAAAAAATTAGTGATAGGCCTATATAAAGTTATTAGAAATAGGTCATGTAAAATTATTAGAGATAGGTCATTGGGGCTAGAATATAACTAGAATTGCATAAAGGCTTCTGCATAAAATTTTGGCTGTCTTACAAGACACCATCTCATATTTCCATGTGTATGTCACGAACAAACTAATGAAATTTTATATCATTATGTTTGACTTACATATAAAATTAATTTTAGGATAAAAATTAGTTAAAAATAAATAAATAATAAAATTACAGAGATCAGAGGGAAAGAGTGTATGAAACAAAATTGTACCCCATTAAATTGGCACATAACTAGACTGTAGGTTGAAACTTTGAAACAAATAAATGAACTACACTTATTCTAGCTGTTGGAATGTATATTGAATTGTATATTACAAGTTGAAAGATAAATTATTCCGTATATAAGTTTCATGATTTATTTTATATATTAATTGGTTGGGAAAATTTTGGGAAAAACTATCTTTCCATAGGTATAAGAAAAGACATGATTGAATTAGAATTATAGAAAGGTAAATGATTATAGTTGCAATATTAAAAAATTATTATGCAACGTGTAATAGTTATAACTTTATGACCCGATTAATGCAACACAAAAATTTTACCTTAATTTTTTTACAATTTGCAGTTTAAACATTGATCTTTCCATAACTTATGGAAAGAGCGTCTTTCAAGAGATGGACTCTAATTGGTTATTAATTTTGTTTGAAACCAAATATTCATAAGCTGAGTCAATATAATGTTTAATGACAATTATGATGAGAAAATTTTTTATGTGGCCATTTTAAGTATGTATAGTTGTGGGTCAAATAATAATTTGACAAGTGTCCATTTATAATTAAAAATAAAGAGAGAAAAGTGGGGATGCACTTAATTGTAACTTTAATTGGACAATTGTCAAATTATCATTTGACCCACACTTACATATATTTAAAATGGCCACCTAATTTTTTTCCCCATCGGTATGATAACCAATAGATTAAGTAAAAACTATAGCAACACTCATGAATATTAACTTGCTTTTCATCAATATCACAATGTCGAACTGGGATCTATGATACATGTAACAATTGATCCTAAATAAGTATACATATATTTGTGTCATAAAAGGTAGAGAAAAATACAAAACTAACCCTATTATATGTGGGACTTGAGAAATGATGTCATTAACATGATGTTAATGTAAATCGTATATGTAAATGCCATATTTGTTTAATTGGTAACTTATGCAAATTATGCAAAGATGGAATTATTGTCTTGTATTCATGGGTGGATCTGGGGGAGCGAGGGGGTGCTGGCGCCACCCCTAGGATCCGGTGGTCCGAAATTTAGATCTAGGAGCCATCGGAATCTATGGATTTCGCCCCCCTCCCCAAACCTAGGTTTCAGCTCCCCTTTCCGGCGAGCTCTGAGGAAGACGATGTCATT
Organism: Rubia tinctorum; assembly: GCA_032355605.1. Lineage (NCBI taxonomy): Eukaryota > Viridiplantae > Streptophyta > Magnoliopsida > Gentianales > Rubiaceae > Rubia > Rubia tinctorum. The sequence continues at coordinate 6,045,139 of JAULKM010000001.1, forward strand.
TTTTTTATTTTTGATATTTTGTTTATTCATTAAACAAAACGACGTCGTTTAAATATAAGTGAAACGACGTCGTTTTGTTCTTGTCAAGGGAATAAAAAGAAACCTAATAAATGAGTTTAACCCAATAGGGCCAACTACTCTCATGCCCAGCCCTTTCCTTTAAAAAAATCCCACTAATTTTTTCACTAATTTTATTTTCAGAACCTTATTTATGTTATTATAAATTCATTAATTAACAAGATAGAATAATAGCAAGTGTGATTTGTCGTATTTGTAAAAATTGAATTATTTTATACCCACTTCATTATTTAAGCGGATTTTGTTTGAATATGTCGAATTAAGTTTTTTTTAATCAGTGTAATTCAGTGGCCGGAAAAAATTGCCAATATAATATAGCGTCCGGAAAAAAATTGCCTGTATAAATCAGCCCCCCCTAAAATACTGTCCTGGTTCCGCCACTGGTTGTAATATCATAGAAAGTATTTTTGGTGATTAAGGAATATTCGAAAATGAAATCCGAGAATTAATATATTTCGTCCAGTTGTATTTGATTGCAAAATATATTAATTCCTATATTTATGAGATTGTATTATATTTATGGAATTGGAATATTCGGTTATGGTTAAGATATGGACGAGATAATCTAATTCCTTACTTAAAGGGATTAGATTAGGTAATTCCTATCTCAAGAGATTTGATATTTATCAGAATATTTTATGGAGAAAGAATTATATTTCGCACAGAACTTGATGCCTGCATATGGTTTAAATAGAAGACATTCTGGCTGAATTACTTGCGGATTTAATTGGAGAAAATCTGCATTCAGTTTTTCAGATATCTAGACTAGCCGAGAGCTTATATTTGTGTTCCAACATGATCAAAACTATTTTGATCTAAGTTCATAATCGGATGCCTTAATTCCTCGGGAGGTTGAGATCCAGTGTCGACGAGTTCGACGTTAGAGAGAGTCTGATCAAGGTGGATCGGTAGCAAGGGGAGATTGTAAAATCTACGTGTTGTAATTAGAAAAGATAAATATAGTTGTATGGTTTGCATTGTACTCTATCTTTCTAATTAGTATATTTATTCTGAATTGGGTTAAGCCCCGCAGACGTATGTGAATTTCACGTAACTGCGTAATCAAATATGTGCGTCTTTGTTCTTATTTTTACATATTTGGTTAGATAAATAATGTTGTAACATAGTTGTGGTAATTGACGAATTTAGATAAAACCAAAGTTCAGTCTCTTCAAATAAATTTACAAAAAATTACATTCTACATCTCTAACCTCTCATTTTCAAGTTACAACACGAACATATATTTGTCAATTTACACGTATCATTCTTTCATGTTAAACTTTTTATCGCTCTTGAATGTCGCTGGTACGATTATACATCACTCCAATCATTTTTCCTTTCTCTTCTTTTCCCATCTCGATTACTCAAAATCTATAGGCATGGATCTGGATTTCAGATCCTATGATGAAGGAGTGCATGAACTGTAATGAGAGCAACAATGAGTAATTGATCGATCTGGGGTTCCACCATTAGTGTCAACACATCTTCTCCATAGGATACACCATTTGATGATCTCTTTTGTTTTGCCTGCAGACATGACACTAATATTAGGCCAAGGATATAATATTGTCGGGACATTTTATAAATTGTATTTATTCGTATTTTCCCCCACAGAAATAAATGTATGTCTACCCAACCTTTTTAGGGTAATAATCATGTGGTCTCCTAATTACCGTTGAAAGATTCAATGGACAGTTTTGCCACATATCTCTTTCACATAAATTCGCCTAAGAAAAATGAATCAAAATATCACATAAATTGGTGCCAGTGATAACTAGCAATTATTATTATTATGGCCAGCATCTTAATTGGTTGGCCAAGTTTTGTCTGGGACTAGTTCCTGCAAGTATTATGATTTTTCAAGTGTGTCCATTTCTTTTGATAAAGACTTTTAAGTTCTTGTGTCTCATTAATTAACTGCGTACAAATAACTATCATTAATTTGTAAACATTTTATTAGTAATTCATTAGGGAAATAGAACCATAAAATTTCGAATATTGTGAAAACGTTTGTCTATTATGCAAGGGGTGATGTAATTATACTTCAGTTTATCTCTGTTTAATTTAGTTTGAAACAATTCAATCCAATTTGATTCGATTCAGTAAAATTAAATTTCATTTAGGTCTACTATTATCTTCTTCACTTTATTTAATTTTAATTTAGTTCAAATTAACGGAAAAGAATATATATATCCTAACACCCATAAGCGGTTATGAATAATGTGATGGAGCAAAAATTTTAGTTCTAATTTCATTTTCCCCTCCTTGCAAGCAAGGAAATTAATTAATTCTATACTTATTCATGTTACGTTAAAGTAAAATTTAACAACTAATACCTTAAAAACTAAAAGTATAAACTAAGTTAAAAATACGAACCTCAGCAATAGTCTGTCCAAAACTGTCAATAATCTTGAACTCCGATTTACCATCCGATCCAGTAATTGTATACTGAATTCCCGTTGTTGTATCAGTTACACAGCATCCCATTTTACTTCCTCCAACAATTTTACTGCATTTTTTCACCTTAATCCATGGATTTTCCTTGTTCATAACATTTGAATCACTCCATTTGTATCCCTTTATCCACCTCTCCAACATTCCAATTTTCTGTAACAAAACAACACTTCAATAACCCAAACAATGAATATTTTCGCGAATATATGTCTTATTTTCATGTTTTCAGTATTCAGTACCTGTCTTTGAACGGAAAATAGGATGTCGCCATTAGGGTTCATCAGGAAAACCTCACTGCAGCATCTTTGCTGGTAGTTATCGACACGAAACACGAGCTCTCCTTTGGAGTTGAAGATGGTGCATCCGTTTCCATGGAAGATCAGCGACTTCATCCACACAGTAAACGTTTCTCGTACGGGCGACGAGTACTTTGAAGAAGAAGAAGTAGTGGCATCATCAGAAGTACTAGGTATGAATGTCTGGTTTTGAGGATGAACCTTAGCCATTGCAGAAAAGAAATCAAAAGTCCAAATGTTGATTTTGAGGATATAGTGTTCTTATGTCAAGAGATTGTTTCTATATTTGAAGTGTTGAGTGCTGATAAATATAGGAAGAGAAGCTTATCATGAAGGCAGGAGATATATATATAGAGAGAGAGGAACTAGAAAGCGAGAGATGTATTAACAGGAATAGAAATTTTAGTAATAGAATATTAAATGAATTAGAATCAAGTTAAAAAATGAATATCTTTCTGATTGGTTTTGTATATATCATTTTTCATATTGGTTCTAACTTGTATACCATTTGTACTCACTATATATATGAATACACATATCGACAATTATTTGTGGGTTTTACATTCTACTATGGTATCAGTCAGGTCTCTCTAAATATTTGCTGGTTTTTCCCAAAATAAATTCCATTTTTTTCTCTGCATTTTTCCGATCTCCGACTGTGCCCACCAGCCTTCAACCACCGATCTCCGCCGCTGCAAACCCTGCTCATCGGAATCGGCCGATCGGGGCGCTCCTCCGCCGACGCACGCGCCGCCACGCCCCTCGTTTTAAGGACATTCTTGATGAATTATGTGTTCTTGGTTATCCTCTTAATGATAAGGATATTGCTGTTGTTTTTTGTCGTGGTCTGAATGATACACTGTCCCAGTTTTCATCTACTCAAATGGTGAAAGATCCATTACCTCCCTTATACACTACTGTTGTTGAGGCTGAGACTTTAAATTTTTAACTCAAAGCTCGCTCGTCCACATCTGGACCGGTACCTTCTGCTTTTACTGCTTCTCAACAGGGGTCCGGACAGGCTAAATGCGGCAGAGGAGGCCACAATTTTGAGCGAGAGAGGGGAGGCCGTGGTCGTTGTCCTGGCAGTGGGAGAGGCGGCGGTCACTCATGGTCGCCGGCCGGCTGCGGCGTTCCTCCACAGGGCGGACGACGCACTTTTATGTTGCCAGTGATGCCATCTTCCTAATCATCTTGCTAAATTTTGTTACAAACTGTCACATGTTGCTCGCGAAGAGGTCAATTCTGCGGACACTGCTCAACCACATTATTATCAGCAACTGAATGCCACTTCTGATTGGTACATGGACTCTGGTGCTACCAATCACATGATTGCATCTGCTTCCAACCTGGATAGCGTCGCTCCTTATAATGGTAATTGTCGTGTTTATTTTAGCAATGGTTCTCATTGGCATATTTCGGATGTAAGCAATTCCCGAATTTATGATACCCTCACTTCATCTGATGTCTTGGTTATTCCTAACATCACCATGAATTTATAGTCTATTGTCAAGTTAACAAGGGATCTAAATGTTATTTGTTTTGAAGACCCTTTTTTCACTATTCAGAACAAGGCTACCAAGGAGCTTGTGGGCCGAGAACACAGTGAGGGAGATCTCTACGTTTTAGATTATGGTGGTGTTGTTTTAGTTTCATTTGTTAATTCAAATAAAGTCAAGGACTCATTTGAGCTATGACATAGTCATTTAGAACATGTTTATTTATTTTTATTATTTCATCTTTAAATAAATATGGTAGTTTATCAGTTACTAGTTTGTCGTACTTCTTGTAAGATGACTAATGGCAAGCATCTTTCTTTTAATGATAATTTAAAACGCACACCACTCATACTTGATTTAGTTAATTGTGACCTCTGGGGACCCTCACATGTTGTCTCTCGTGTTGGGCACCTTTATTATGTCATTTTTATTGTTGATCACTCTCGGTTTACTTGGCTATATCATCTACGTCACAAGTCTGATTTTGTAGAGGCTTATTTATGGCCTTGTGATCCGGATCTTATCTGTAGTTCAGTTCAGTGTAAATTTTATTTGGTGAAATTTAAATTAGCTTGGTCATACATTACTATTTTTCAACACAATTATTTTATTTTATTTCAGTTCAGTTAAGTTCAATTTAAATTAGATCGGTTCGAATACGGTAGAGGGAAGAGGGCCTAAGTGTATCACGTTTTAAGGCATTTAAAAATGTTAATAATCAATTGGTCTGCGTCATTTTCGTTCGTAACTTTATAAATAAGCTTTTGAGGCCGTGATAATGTTTAATTTGCAAGTGTTGTTTGTCGTTACTATGTTGGGATAAGTAACCAACTTATTATTTTTTATGTTAATACTTTTCTTCAAGAAATGCCACTTTTGATTTGATTTGATTTTATTAATCTTTGTCCCTATCCTCGATCAGTTTTATTTTAGTACCAATTCAATTTGGGTATATTGTTTCATGAGCAAACGGTGATTCAAATGTCAGGTTATAAGTTAGATCCAAATAAATAATCTGGAACCAATGTGCATGGTTTTATTATGTTAGATATGAAGCACGAAATGAAATTACAAATGATTTACCACTTGATCTCGTTTAATTTAAACGGATATGAATTGAACGGGTTGAAATAAAATAACTATAAATAATATTTTACTTTAATTAACTATAAATTTAAGGTAAAGTATTGGGAAATACCGTCTTTCCGTAGACTTATGGAAAGACGGAATTTAATTAGAATAATAAAAGATAAAAGGTCTTAGTTGCAATATTAAAATTTTATTATGCAACGTGTAGTAGTTATAAAGTTTATAACCTGATTCATGCAACCCAATTTTTTTCCATTTATTCTAATTTACCCTTTAAACCTTGGTCTTTCCACGAGTTATGGAAAGACCGTCTTTCAAGAGACGGACTCAAAAAATAATGTACAAAACAAACCATTTCAATATATAATGAATTACAAATAATTTACCAAATATAAAACGTAATGTAAATTTTTCTCATATACTTTAATTTCAAAAATATAAAAACAAAACAATTAACTTTCACGCATAATTTAATTACAAATAAAGTACAACTATAAAATAGAAAAAAATCTTATTTGTAATTAAATTATGCGTGAAAGTTATATAAACTAATGATTGTATGTCACTTTATGTTCTAAGTCGGTATTTTGAATTTATAAACTATTTTATAATCATTAATTCATGTGAGATTTATGTTAATACTATTAATAAAATATTATATATATATCAAGCGCTATAATATCATACTCAAATATAAATAAATCTAATTAATATATAAATGAATTATTATTTATATTATTTTGATTCAAAAAGTATAATTGTGTCTATTATATATTTATAATTTAGTATAAATATTTAAAACAAAAAAATGATATAAAATATTAATTACAAATAACAATGTAAGAAAACAAAAGAAAGAAAAGAAGGTGAAAAAAATTAAAAATGTGAGGAGAAGAAAAAAAAAGCAAGGGAGAAAAGGCATTGGCATATGTACATACGCAACAGGAAAATGGTAAATATACCGTGTCATTGGAATGAAAAAATGGCGATGATTTTTTTGGTCTTTTTCTTCGTGTTCTGCAAGGTTGCAGACCATTGGAGTTGCTCTAATGTGTTCGTGTTCAACAATGATGAATTATATTTTCATAATTTCTGATAGTTGTGATTGATGCACGTGGTTTGCGCGTGACGGTGGAGGATGAGGAAGAAGAAGGAGGCAGGTTGAGTTAGACACAACCTTACCCTTTGATAGTTTAATGGTTTGTTTTGGTTCAAATTAGTAGTTTGTTTTGATTTAGATAATTAGTATTACATTCGTTTCGTTGGATGTGCCACCATAAATTTAGTTGGTTGAATTTAGGTGAATGAAAAGAGAGGATGAAATTGAATTTAGAAAGGAAAAAAGTAGAATGAGTGCATGAAATTAAATGGATCTTGTCATAAAAATAAAGTTTGTCAAAATCACAAAAACAACCAGAAAAGGAACGTGTGTCACATCCAATGAAACAAAGAGAGTATTATTTTCTCTTGAAAATTGTTGTAGGTACATGTAAGTAAAGAATTTAGGTTCAAACTGTTCATCTTATAATCTCTTTTATAAGCGTAGATGTCAATGAATAAATACAAATTAGAGCTAATTCTCAGAGATAAGTGAATGTTTTTCAGTAATTGACAAATAAGTTATGTTTGCTGTGGATTTTTTGAAAGTGTTTAAATTTTTTTTATCCAACCCTAAAATTTTAAAATAAGTGATGATATAACTTTTAAAATCAAAATCAATTTTAAAATAAGTGATGATACAACCTTTAAAATCAAATTAAGTGCTGATATGACCTGAAATTTTTGTTAGGTTTTGAATATGGGGCAGACTTTGAAGGGTAAAATTATCCAATCACTTTTTGAAAATTAAGCAGTGGAACTTTGATCATTTTCAAGATCGTGTGAGGTAAATTGGTTTGTTCCACCACTTTCGACAACACACTTAGGGGTTGTCTATTCACGTTTGAAGAACGGACCATTGAAATATATTTAAGGTAATTTTTGGATTTTTACCTATTATTTATGTTATAAAATTAATTGTTTTAATTATTTTAAGTTTAAATTCATCTTTTATACTCTAATTAAATTACAATATAAAAAAATTAGACTTTTTTTGTAGTATGATGTAACTCGATCAAAAAAATAAAAAGTTTTATTACTAGTATGAAATCAAAGAAACGTATACAATCTCATCAAAGGGTACCTATACGCAGTGTATACAAATGAATATGAAATCAAAGTGTGTGAAGCGCGATCAAAAGGCTAAAAGACACGCAAAAGCAATAGCACCCAAGACGCCAAAGGCGGCGGCATGACGGGTGGCGGAGCTGAATGGCGGCGGAGCCCCATTGGGTGAAACTACTGAATTTTCCGCCGGAGATCCGACGATATTGCCGGGGCTCGATGCTCCTCCCGTACCCAAGTCGGTGACGCTAATAGCAAGCTTTTGGCCGAGAGGGCAATGGCGGTAATATGTGGACGTGAAGAAATGTTCGCCGGCGGAGGTTAATGTGATCCTCGCGGGGCTTGTGGTTAACGCTCTGATGGGATTGCTAGTGTTACAGCTACTGTACGCCGCCTTTGTCACCTCAACCACATCTTGTGTTCCGTTTTCAAAGTTGAACACTGTACAAATTTAACAAAAGGTGAAATATATTAGACTCCACATGGAAACCAAAATGTTTTTTTTCATTTAACCGCCTCCACAAAATTTTCCTCACTACTTTTGTTATTGATCCGTAGTCCATACTATAGTCAAAGATTTACTTCAATTATTTGTTTTTAAAAATAAACCCTTCTCTAAAAAACCCACACACTCTCTATTTATATCTATTGTCGCACTTTTTCTATTTAATTTTTACACATTTTAATTTAAATAAAAATAGTTCATATACTAACATGTTAGTATTAAGGATATGGAGGAAGTATATCGTTTTCACTCTTAAAGTTCTCATCCACACATTTTATTTTCTCCTTAACTTATCCCTCCCTCCCTCCGTCCCAGCTAAATCTTGGCAGTCAAATTTTTTGAACTTTGACCACATATTAAGCAATAATATTATCATATGAGATTTTGTTAGATTTGTATAACATGTAATTCTAAATATCAAATTTTTATGAGTCACTATTGCACATAGTTACATATATTTACAGTCAAAAATGTTTTTTGAAAAACGTGAAAAAGATTCTGTACAAATTTCTTGAGACAGGGGATGAGCATTTCTTATATCTCAAGTATCTTTGGGTTAGGATATTGTGTCCAGTCACATGTAACCAGATTCAATCCTTCCTCCCCTTAAAGGTTTAATCTTTCAAATTTTGTATACATTACGTTGGTATGAAACATGCTTCCATAGGAAAAAAAAACAAAATAAAGGAAGGAGGGTATGAAAAGATACCAAGAGTGTCTCCAAGGGCGAAGATCTTGTCATAAGCCCAAGTGGAATAGGCAATAGGGCCACCGGGCGGGACAATCCAGCCAAGCTTATCCGCAACAACGTACGTGATTGGTGCCCTCGGAGCCACAGGGACCGGACTAGGTTTCGGTGGCATGGTACTTGGTCCCGACGACGATTGCGCGACGTCGATCGACATTTTCTGTCCGAAGAAACAGTGGCTCTCCAATGTGCTTATGAAGTAGTACTCCCCGGCCGAGCTGAGAGTGTAGTTGGCCGGACCGTTGCTCTGGAGAGACAGGGGGTTGGTTGAATTGCATGTATCAAATGCTTCCTTTGTCACTCTTGCTACATCTTGCTCTCCGCTTACGAAATTGAACACTGCAATCAATCAATAAATCAATAACCGATTTTGATCATTATTACACTAGAGAAGTATACACCATCCATTCCAACCAAAAAGTTCTTGCTTTCTGTTTTCCTGTCTCAATCAAATGTTTCTATTTGACTATTTCCACAATTAGACTCAAATTTATGGTTGAAATTTTATCAATTCATTTTAATCTATCACGTCTGCCACATCAACATGCATACATATAGTGTAAAAAGGTAATAGGAATGCTTTGTGGGATGAAGGGAGTATTGATATATTGGGGCAATTATAGGGATCATTTGTATGAGTATGTTGACATACGTGGTAAAGTTATGTAGAGAGTTTTGAAACTAAATAGAGTTCTGCTCCGTTACAAAGTAACTTGCAAATAATATTTTTCATAGTTTCTAAGACACATATTTAACAGTTAATACCTTTAACTACTACTTCCGTCCCAGAAAAAATGACACACTTTTCAGTCAACTTTCTCAGTCCATGTTTGACCATAAATTTCAATTAGTAACAAGACTCTAATAT
>JAULKM010000001.1:6106118-6130953 GCA_032355605.1 Rubia tinctorum
GTCCCATTCCTACGATTGGGCAGGTGGACCTTGATTATCTATGGAATTATTGAACTTTAATTTACGATTAGGGGTTGTAAACAGAGCAATTAGAGGCATTTAATGAAGGTTATAGTGGTATAATTAATCTAGTTTAAATGGGTGCGCTGCTAGTATTAGTTTAGGTGAAAAGGGTTGTTCATGGATCATGTTTGTGACTTTGTGTACATAATTTTCTACCGTATAATAAAGTAGTATTGAATTTTGTAAGTATTTCGCTTTTTTTAAAAGATCCCGTCTCTTGAAAAACAGTATTTCCATAAGTCATGGAAAGACCAAGAAAGTGTAAATTAGAAGAAATGAATATAAAATTTTTGGGTTATAAAATTTATAACTACTACACGTTGTATAATAAAACTTTAATATTGCAACAACGACCTTTTACCTTTTATTATTCTAATTAAACTCCGTATTTCCATAACGTTATGGAAATATCGTCTTTCCCAAGACTTTGCCTTTTGAAATTTATGAATTTGACAAAATTGTATTTTAAAATGATCAACAATAATATAGTCCGTCTTTTGAAACACTGTAATGTAAATATCAAGGTCTAAAGTGCAAATTAGAAAAAATGAAGATAATTTTTTTGGGTTGCATGAATCGGGTTATAAACATTATAACTACATAATAAATTTTTAATATTGCAATTAAATTTTTTTACCTTTTATTATTCTAATTAAAATGCGTCTTTCCATAAATCTATGTAAAAACGACTTTTCCCAAGATTTTGCCACAATAAAAATACAACTGACGCGTGAAATTAACGTAACATTCAGTTCTCTTATGTGAAAATAATGTAATTAAACATCAAGGCCCCTATGTGTATCTAATTTTTTTGTCTTGTTTACTTCACAAATATTTCCTTTTTAATTATAAGCATATTCACTTCACCGTAGAACATCATTTTAATAGACTTGTAATCCTAAAATATATCTTTCATGCAAAAATTAGTGGTAAATAAAAAAATTTACAATCTTGAAACACGCCTCTTATGTAAATGTTTAGTAGACATCAATTTCATGTAACAAAATTTTAACTCCTCATCAAGTACAAAGTAAAATGGTCAATGTCCCATTTCACTAAATATTGATCGAAATGGAGTACTTTTTTAGTTAAAGGTGTAACCATTTGCATATTAACACGTCATAGTTAAATTATAATTGGATATGAAAATTTAAAAAGGACTATCCATTAAGTTCATTCGCTTAAAACACATCAAAATATTCTAATCAAAATATTTCATAAGGAAATTACAATCCACAAAATATGAAAGACCCCATATCACTGAAAATGTTCTAAACATATCACGAAATTTGGTTGGCATGAATAATTAATAATACTTCACTTATTCAAAGTAGAAGGCCAAATATGTCGATTACAATCGTAAAATTTATTTAAAACTTTTTTTTATACAAAAAGTATAATTATACGATGGCTTATTAGATTGGACATTTCAAAGCATCCATCCAAAGGTTCCAGAATTTGGTGGGTGCAAGGTACGTTTTCTTGATTGAGTTTAATTAGAATCACATCCATGAACACGGGGATTATAGTTGGTGGTTCCAAACACCTTGGGACTAATCAATTACCAAATATGTACTGGCCTAGATTATTATTATATGTTAAACAGGATACTTTCCATTTCATTTTTTAAACTAAGAGTACAATCAATTTATTAAATTATACTCCCTCCGTCCCACTTTAAAGCTCCTTTTTGCACAAACTTTAGTACTCCCTCAGTAGCAATTCAATCTGCACACTTTTTGGTCAACTTTCTCATGACACATTTGACCATAAATTTTAACTAGTAGATGGATACAAATATCATTATGTGATATATCATTGGATTCCCTGCATGATGTATTTTCTAAACATCAAATTTTAATAAATCATTATTATACATAAATAAAGTTATCGTTGGTCAAATATGGTATGAGAAAGTTGATAAAAAAGTGTGCAGCTTGAACTGGGACGGAGGGAGTATAAGTCTATGTGACATCTTTTTAATGGGTGATGAGAGTGGGGCTACATAAATCAAATGAAAGGAAAATTTATGACCACATATTTATGTCTAGATGTAGAAAGTTTAGAATTAGGATGTTTATAGTGAGACGTCTCAAAAAGAAAAGTAGTAAGTTTATTGTAGGACAGAGAGAGTACACTGTCAGGTCGGTTAGACCAATCATTTAAAATTTTCATTTCTATAATTTTTCTTGTCAAAATATATTTATTTATGTTTCAACATATAACTTAAAAGATTTTTAAAATTACGAAAACCCCATTTTGTTGGATTAAGAGAGCAAACGGAGAGTAGGTAAAGGACCCCATTGTATTTCGCTGGATTAAATGAGTGATCGAAACGTAGCATAGATTCCGAACCCACCACCCCTTTTCACAAGAAAGAAGAAGAAGATGATACAGCGGGAGAGAGTATATTTCGATTAGGCCCACATGGGCTGTAGGGCCAGCGGCATTTTCGCGCCAGATCATCAACGTCGATGACGATCGGAACGTCGCCGTCGGTCGCCCGGAGTTGGTTCTGTGATGAGTGAACGTGAGCCGGGCCGGGCCGTAGCCAACTTCTCTCACGAGTCAGCAGCTTATCCAACCTACTCCAGATTATGACTCTAATTAAGACCTTTAACTCACTATTACCGGTTTAATTCTGTGATTAATTTACATAATAGTTGCTCCATTCCTAACTTTTTGGTCAAGTTTACTATTAAGGCATACAGTATTTTTTAAAATTTATATTCACTTAACTCTTTCAGGAAATTTAAATTTCATAAAATTTCATAAAATTTAATTCTAGTTTTATATATTTTTATTATATTTACTTTTAATTTAAATCAATTCAGTATGAATTAGACGAGAATTAATAGCTAAGTTGCTCGAAATTTTAATACGGGAGTATTAACTATTCATTAAAATATTTTTGTAAATCCTTCTTCCATTGTTCCGGTGAGATTGAACTAAAAACTTCATTACTTTTTGGGGCAGCATTCAAATTCTTAATGTTATTACTAACCTAAGTCGCTAAGTGCATGTACGTACAGTTGTATTGAAGTCACTCATTATTTGCTTCTTATCTATTTCTTTTTCTTTCCATTAATATATATATAACACTAACGCAAAATCTTGGAAAAAATCATTTTCTATCGACATATGAAAAGACGGCTATGCAAAGACGGGGTTGTAGAACTAGAACTATACAAAGGTAAAATGTTTTAGTTGCAATATTAAAAATATATTATGCAATGTGAAGTAATTATAAGTATGCGACCTGAAAACTTTATCTCAGTTTTTTTTATAAAAAAAATTACAGCTTAAACCTTAGTTTTTTCATAAGGAAATATTGTTTTTCAAGAGACGGAATCTAACACTAAATCAAGTGATATAGTTGTCAATTTTTTAGTTAGATAGTCTCATTTAAATTATAAAACTACATTAATTACATGAAATAAAAAATAGTTAACAACAACCAATATTACATGGATCACGATCACTGATGTGTATTGTGCTTGTGAAGCCAAAGCATTGGAATGAATAATGGGAGGCGTCCAAAGAAGGAAAGTGCAGAAACAAGCTTTAATCTTAACGTATGTTTTTGCGCATTGTATAGAGGCTGTTCATCATGCATTGGCCACATGCTTTTGATAAGCGACTAATCAATGATCAGGAGTGTGGTTTCTATATTTTAATATACTTCAGTTCAATTTCTTTAGTTTTGATTTACTTTATTTTAATAAATTTAGTTTAAATTCAGAGTCCGTCTCTTAAAAAACGATCTTTCCATAAGTCATGGAAAAATCAAGATTTAAAGTGTAAATTAGAATAAATTGAGATAAAATTTTCGGGTTGCATGAATCGTGTTATAAACTTTATAACTACTATACGTTGCATAATAATTTTTTAATATTGCAACTAAAACTCATTACTTTTTATTATTCTAATTAAACCTCATCTTTCCATAAACCTATTGAAAGACGGTCTTTCCCAAGAGTTTGCCTTGAATTCAATTTACATCCGTTCATATCATGCGAAAAAGAACATGACCATAGTATTTAATTAAAATTAGTCTTGATATGGCAGATCAAAGGGCCGCTGCCAGTTTATTTATTTTTATTTTCAACTGAGCATAGGATTAAGCTTAAGTTGGATAAATTTCGAGGATTATAAACATAGGACACTATTTTGGGGATGTATATGCTTTGTACACGATTCTTGTATGTGGATGTATCTATCTCAAATCAACTTAATGACATACTGTATATTAGTTAATAGTAATCCGCAGCCTTTATTATTTTCTTTGGTGAAAATATTTTCTTTAAATATATATATAGTGACCGGATTCTACTTATTTTTCTGACTGGTTATTAGTAGAGCAAAAAAAAAAATCAGTAAATAGGGCCGTTTGTTTAAATTACGTTTTATGATCTATTTTGGTGAATAACGTAAAGAAAGACAGAACCAGCGTTTTGATAACCTAATATCCTTACATTCTTCATCGAAATTCAGTTCAGCTCAGGTTATTAAAAAAATCAAATAGTGTCATAACTCATAAATTCATAAAAATAATACACGTGGTGAAATATTAAACCGACACTTGATTTTAAATCAGTCATATTTAAATTTTTAAAAATTACACGTAGACTATATCATTTTAATTTAACTGTGCAACAACTCTACTCAATTCAATTCATTTTTTAAAATTTGTTTATCATGTTATTACTACTCTCTCAATCACAATTAAAGTTTAGTTGTCAAATTGAGTAAAATCAACCATTAACTTTTAACATACTATCATTGTATTGTTGTCTGGTTTATCATAATATTTATAATTAAACTCTGTCTTTCCATAAACTTATGGAAAAAACTGTCTTTCCCAAGACTTTGTCATAATTAAATATTGATTTAGTTAATTCCAAAAATTAAATTGAACCATTTTGATTAGGGCAGAAGAAGTATATTCAACTTTCTTAATCATGGTTTACTTATTTCATTTTATTTCAAATCTGATGACATGTTATAATCTTAACCACTCTTTCATCTTCTTTCACACACATATATATATATATTGTAAGTAGAGTATCTAAGATGCACCTATGCATGATACAGATACATACGCACTTCATGCACTACTAGTATCAAATTATCAATACACGTAGGCGTACTAATGTACGTATATGACTATTAACCAAAGACGTGGAGAAATAAGAACGGACAATTCTCTGGCCTCGCGAATCATGGCCTATCATCAATTCAACCGAATTTAGTTTTACTCGAGTATTCGAAAAATAGAATGGGAAATAACATAGCTAGTGGTGGAGGCAGGAAATTCATATAGCGGGATTAGTAAGAAAAAAATTCTCAATATTTTCATATTATAGGGATTAATATGAAATTTTTCAAAAGTGCTGATATTGGTTTTTTTGTCCATAAAACAAATACTCCCTCCGTCCCGAAATATTTGACACACTTTCTATTGTCGTCCTCTCCACATAAAATGACACACTTTAATTCTTACTGAAAATGGTAAAAAATGTGTTGTAAAATTCATACAATATCCTTTTTAACTTCAACAACTTTATGGTTGGCCCCACTACTTTCCCAAATATCCCCATTTTTTCACAATTATTCGTTGTCACCACATCTTGTATAAAATATCGAGCCACATTTTAATGTGCCACTTATTCCGAGATGGAGGGAGTATTAATTTCGGTACTCCATCATCAGAATTAAGTGATTACCAATTCCATTTGCCTTCTCTTACTTTGTCGGTAGTATATTCTCCGATTTCCTCATCATTTTCATGGCAACCAGAGATTTCCAACATATAATTAAGACAAAATTTAATGAACTTTGGATCCTTGTTTACACGGGCAATCAATAAAAAACGAAGACAATTATGGATGCGCTAATGCATCGATCGTTGGTGAATATGAGTGTACATAATTAAGCTATAAATGGCACGTGCACCAACAATGAAGCTCTCCCAAATAAGGAAATAAAGGTTTTGATGAACTCAAAAAAGGGGAAATGATGATGAGTTATCAAATCCGATGGGTGACTAAGAAATTAATGAGAGGGATACTATTCCCTATGTAACATCGATCAGATTCGTAAATCTTATTACAACATCTCCGACCGTTGATTTTCTATTGCGCAAATTCGGTGCGTAGTTCATTATTAGAGAACATTTCATTTTTGCAAATGTAGTATGTAATAGTCTATCTTTGGAGACCATTTTGAATGTGCAGTTTGCAAACACATATTTGTATTTCTATTGAGTATCGACCCTCAATTTTTTTTCCAATTCCACTGTAAATCTTCTCTAACCAAGGTTCAAAAAAAAAATTGCCTACGCCCATCATAAATGACCTCATTTTATTTTATTTACTGCATATGTAGGGGAAAAATCATATACTGTATGTCTCAACTAGTTTCTCAATCATTTTCTTGTCCTCTCTATATGAGGCTCATTTATACAAATATTACATGCTCCAAATATTACGTGCGAGGACCTTTTTTTCATAATTTGCTTCATACCTCTAAAACTATGAGACCGACACGGTCTCCAGCTCTCTCTCTCTCTTCAAGTTACGCCTCCTTACTTCCTAAAAATCCCACCGCCAACTTCCCTCCTTAAATCTTATAACCACAATCTAGTATAGTCCTAACACTCCTGGTAAGGATCGTCAACTACAACTCTTAACACTCGAACACGTAATTGGTTCTAATAAGAATCGTGAACTACAACTCTTAACACTAGACCATGTAATTGATCTTCATAAGAGCAAAGTAACTGACCCCCCCCCACCCAATACAAGTAGTACTAGTAATGACATATTTACATTTTAAAAATCAAATTTGGTAAATTTTAACTGTAAATATAAAATTAATGTAAACGGTATAAATAAATATATCATGTGAAATATCATTGGATTCATCTTACCATTATGGGATGAATGTATCATTATATTACATGAAAGAGTCTCGCAACTGTTTGGCAATTATGACGAGAGAGTGAGGTTTTGAAACGGTTCGAAAAGCCGACAAAACTCATAACGTAGGAATATCTTCAAGTTGGATGTAAAAATACGGTGCTCACACAATCAACGTTACATGTTGCTCACGAAAAACAAAGGCTCGATCCAAAGGTGGGCAAAGGCAGTAAATCAGGCCAACCAATGACGTGGTCCTGGTTGGGAAATGATGACGATCTTCGTGTTTCTGACAAGTGGGAGCTGGGCCGGGCTTTACTGCGCTCAGCAGCCGCCATTTGTCGACCAACCATTGACATTGTTAGTGTCTTAGCAGATGATTGAATTATGACGGGATATATAAGATCACGAGTCACTCCTATATAGTACCGATAAGAGCTCATAATTCTAATATGGTATCAAGGTTGGCCCGTGGCCCCTTTATATCCACGTTTGCCATGCGAGGGGGCGTGATTCAATGTATAAGATCATAAATCACATTATATAGTACCAAATGATTGATTCTATGATAGGACTTATAACCGTAATAGATATCTCCAAAGTGCGACTGTGTGAGAGAGAACGGGAGATGCGTGGGCACTGTGTGAAAGTTGTTGTAGTTGTAACCTAGACGTCTCCATAAACACGGCCAACCTTTTTGCTTTATCATCTGTTTTTAATTACAAACGAATCATTATCTTCATCCCAGTATTATGTTAGGAGCAGTATTCATGCAGGAAGGGTGAGTTTGATACAAGTCGGTTTAGGGGTTAATAGATAGATATCTATCCACCAAAGTATTTTCATCGCAGGCGTATTCTCTTTGGAAAATGATGGAAAAATCGATTTTCCATATGCATATGGAAAGAAGATTTAATTTGAATTATAAAAGATAAAATGTTTTAGTTGCAATATTAAAAAATTATTATGCAATGTGAAATAGTTATAAATTTATGACCCGATTAACGCAACCCTGAAATTTTATCTTGATTTCTTCTAATTTGCAGTTTAAACCTTTATTTTTAATATAGATTATGAAAAGACAGTATTTTAAAAGATAGACTCATTTTCTTTTGAGGGTGTCAAGTAAAATTACTTAATCATAAAAAAAAGAACGATAATAATTTCAGTTAACATTTTGCTCATTATTTTTTATGAACACATCGTGCTATTGTGATAGTAGAATGATGATAATCTAAAATATACAATTAGTTAATATTATTTGGTCACCTCATATTCAAAATATAATCAAAATGAGTTATATGATTTTTTTTAAAACGAAGAGTCACTATATTATTAAAATCCTTTAATTAAGTTGCTAACCATTTAAGATCATGTACTTTTTTATTTAAGTATATAAATTTTGGTTTAGTTTAGTTTAGTTTATTTCAATGCAATTTAATCTATTTTAAATCTATTGCCGCTATTTTATTTTATTTTCTTTAATTTAATTTCAATTCATTTTTTAAATTCAGGTAAAAAGAGCATGATCTAAGATTTTTTCCCCTTATTTTTCATTACAAGCTTATCTTCAAATTAAGTGCAATTAAATTTAAATCTATTCAATTCCGTTATTAAATGTATAATAAGTTATACTAAATTTAGTTTAGTTAAATAAGATGATTCAATTAATTCAGTTTAGTTTCATCTCTCACTCTTTTTAAAATCACACTGGAGAAAAGTAATATATGTCTTTTTGTTCCTTCAAAAACAAGATGCAATAGTGTTAGTACTCCTTAAAAAGACATTACAATTTCTATTTAAGTCTCAATTATTTAAATATATATGTATCACAATAATATTACAAACGTTTTATTTTAATTCATTTAAAACTATTTTAAATTTAAAAACATTTTTAAAATTAATTCATTTAAAATTAAAACTATTTAATGAATCCAACATCATGTAACATAATAGTAATATTATGTATAATTATTATAGTTTAAATTGGTTCAGCTTCACTACAAACAGTAAAAGCAGACAACTTTAGGAGTAAGGGTGGCAAAATAGACCCGCAACTCGTGGATCATGCAGGTTATTTATTTTTAGACTCGGATGGGTATGGGTAAAATAAGTAATGGTTTAAATGGATAATAGATCAAAAGGGTAATTGAAAAATATGGGTTGGGGGTTGAATGCAGGTTTACACGTATGAGTTGAAACCCGTGGGTTTACTCATATGGGCTGGTATAAATCCATATGAGTCAATGTATGAGTTTAAACCCATGATTTTACCCATATAGGTTGGTATATAAACTTATATGGGTCAATAAATGGGTTAAAATCCACAGGTTTTACCCATGTTGGATGGTATATATAAACCCATGTGGGTCTATATATGAGTTAAAACCTATGGGTTTACCCATCTTTGATCCGTGAGTTGAATGATGTTTGACCTGCAGGTAGAGCGGGTTTTAACTCAACCCATCTTAACTTGACCCATTTTTTGACCAGTCATAAAATGGGTCATACACATATTTATAAATTATCCATTTTACCAAACTCATATTCAACCCGCCCACCTATTTGCAACCCCTATTTAGGAGTATTTAACAAAACCTACTTGTTCAATTATACGAGTGGTGATTTAAATATACAGCCGGTGACCAATTAAATTAGAGTCTGTCTGTTTAAAAACGGTATTTCTACAAATAATGGAAAGATAAAAGTTTAAAATGCAAATTAGAAAAAATCAAGTTAAATTTTTTGAATTGCATTAATCGGGTTGGTCAGGACCTGGCCGGATCACAAATAACCCAAATTGACACAAATCATAAGAAAATAATATAATTTACTCAAAAATGAATAATTTTTAAATATACCAATATTACAATTTATTTTCATATAACTTTAAAAAGAATTTTATATTTATTTAGTTATAAAATTATTCACTTGATAGAGAAAAATACAATTATTTTCATTCTATTTAGTTAGAATACTTTTACTATTTCGTTTAAAACAATATAATTTTACTAATATTTATATCATTATTAGATAATTATGAATATATATTTCATATTTTAATCACTATATTATTTATAATTGATATAGTTTTACAAGATTTGTTATTATCTTTATAAATACACATACGTTGTATATATATTATTTATCAATAATTAGTAAAATAAATACTCCCTCTATTTTTCTATTTATGGCATTATAGGTTTAGGTGCTTAGATTTAGGTGAAGAAAATGAATGGATGAAATTGAATGTAAAAAGTAAAAAGTAGAATTAGTGGATGAAATTGAAAGAATCTTTCCAAAAATGGAAAGAGTGCCAAATAAAAAGAAAACATTCATTTATAATAAGTGTGTCATAAATAACAAAACATAGGGAGTATGTTTTAATTTTTGTGTGTAAATAAAAATATATTATTAATAGCTATATTTACTTATTTAAATCATGAATTGCATGAGTGTTAATCCCAAAAGTCTTATTATTCAAGAATGTTAAACTTGTTTATGAATTAAATTAATGTTGGATATTTTGCATTAAACTAATTCTTTTTTATATACTACAAAAAAAATCAGTTGTGATATTTTTTTGGAGCATTTGTGACACTCAAAAGCGTCAATAAAATTATTAGTGACACCTTGTGAAATGCCTCTATTCAGCGTGTCACTAAAATATTGTGACGCGTTAAAGTGTCATTATATTTTTGTGACGCTTTAAGAGACAGTTCAATTTAGAAGTGTCATTAAATTTCGTGACATGGTTTGATGTAGTAATTCAATTTAGTGACACATTAAGGTGGAGCAAATATTGTGACATTTTCATACTTGTCACAAAATATGTGTTGCTACTAGATTCTTTTTTGTAGATATTTTTTTTAAGATTGATTTTTTAAAAGAAAATGAGTCAAAATTACAAATTGAGCAAAATTGATCGATTTAGGTAAAAATCCAACCTCGCATACTCTATCCACCCCAAACTAAATTGATTCACTTAACCCAAATGTAACATTGACCCAACTCAGATCAACTAGATCTAATTAAAAATGCGTCAGACAATTTGAACATCCCTACTTCATTTATTTTTTTCTTCTTATTTTTCATTGGCATTCAATCTCATTCCTATTTGGGAGATATTAAATTTTTAATGCTAATTGAAGTGAGCAGAATATTGGGCCCAAAGCTTCAATAGCTAAAATTGACCCAATACAGCAATACTCTCCCCAATGGGGATGCATTTTATAATATATTTAAAATGGATTGAAGTAGCACTGGGCCCAAAACAAAAGGTCCAAATCTCCCGTCACTCTCTTCGATCAAAAGAGGAAAGTTAATTTCTTGGTGCACCCTCATTAGACATATGGTGAATGACTTGGAGGGAACACCCACGGGTGTACCCCAGTGGTTGGAAGATGGGTGGGTTTGCAGTTATCCCAGGTTCGATCCTCGGCAGCGGCAGTGTGGGGAGTTCTTGCCTGGCAAGGCTCTCTTGTGCGCACCGAGGCAATACCAAAGCCCATTGGTCCTGGTGCTGGGCTACCGTGATTTACATCTCATATGTTGGCCTGGGTGTGGGCTGGTATGGGCCGCTGAGGGTGAGCGGGTTGATCGTCTTTCGGACAATATGAATGGAATGTAATGCCATTCGGATTAAAGAATACTCCTTTTGAATTCCAAAAAATAATGAATGACATATTTAATACATATTCAACATGTGTAATTGTTTATATAGATGATATATTAGTTTACTCAGAATCAATAGATAAACATTTTAAACATTTAAATATACAATTAAAAGTTATTAAGAAAAAATGGATTAGTAATATCAGAACCCAAAATGAAATTATTCCAAACAAAATTAAGATTTTCAGGTCATAACATTCATTTAGGGAAAATTACTCCAATTCAAAGAGCAATTGAATTAGCTGATAAATTTTCAGATGAAATTAAGGATGAAAATGAATTACAAAGATTTTTAGGATGTCTAAATTATATATCAGATTTTCCCAATGTTAAGGATAATTTGTAAACCATTATATGAAAGATAAAAAAACTAATCCTCCAGCATGGAATGAAAAATCATACTAGCATTATTAGGGAAGTAAAATTAAAAGCCAAGTCATTACCATGTTTAGTCATTCCACATCTAGAGGCATTCATGATAGTTCAGATAGATGCATCAAATGTAGGTTATGGAGGTATACTTAAACAAATGCATTTAAATAAAGATTCAATAATTAGGTATCATTCAAGATTATGGATAGGTGCACAAATGAATTATTCAATGGTTAAAAAGGAAGTTTTAGCAATCATTTTATGTATTTCAAAATTTCATGATGATTTATATAACAATAATTTTTTTATTAAAGATTGATTGTAAATTGGCAAAAGAGAATTTACAAAAAGATGTAAAAAATCTAGTGTCAAAACAAACTTTTGCCAGATTGCAAGCAATATTGTCAATTTTTTATTTTGATATTGAATTTATTCAAGGAAAAGATAATTCAATTCCAAATTTCTTAACTCGTGAATTCCTTATTGGAAGTCATGAGTAAATTAACTTCATCTAGTTCTTTAAATTCAAAATTAGCAAAAGACTACGAGATGAAAACAAGCATTCCAAAACCGCTCAGTCCAACCGTTCACACAATAGATTTCCCCCCACTAACTTATTCAAATGCAGCCCAAACTCCATATTCCAAACTTATCCATACTCTCGTATTAATCCCAAACTATACACTACTTACTCCAAAGAATCCAAGATCTAGCCAACCATTCCAACAAACCCCTCAGCCATTCCAATCTCAACCATCTCAGCCAAATACTCAAAAACCCCAATCAAATAGCTATTACCTAAAGCCCAATCCAGAATACATATTACTTACCCAACTCCAAATAGAACCTGATATTCCACAGCTAAAATCATTTGTTTCAAGAATATTCTTACCACAATGCCAATGGTTGGCAGATGACATTCAAAAAACCTAGAACTTTTATTAGCTTATTCTGATAGACGCCCATTCAATAGAAATTCAACATATAACCAATAAAAATGACCCAAATAAAATAGATTATTACAAGATACATATTAAGCAAGTACTCCATCCTAAACACTTTACCAATATTCATTCCATAAACAAATTTTCAGTAATTATATCCCGCAAGTGTTTAATTATGCTGACTACATTCAAGCCTGGTATAGAACTTTTTATATTAGATCATTCGACCATTCCTGGTTCATAAATTTCCACTAGAAATTCAACACATATATTCTCATATGGTTTTATGATTGGTTCACAAACTTTGGACCAATTAAAGAAATTTACCTGCAACCAGTTGTTGAAGGATATGACACATTCCAACAACTTAGCAAAGCAGAAAAATTTAGGAAACCATTTTTATTCCATAGTGTGTTCAGAGTTCCATGAATTTTTTCATGGAGTTTTCATATTCAACCAATTCATCAAGACAAGCCATGTTCCTTAATTAGGCAATACAAATAAAATGGTGGAGTAACTACAAGGTAGAGTTTTGCTCACCCAAGGCGGTTACCCATTACATTCAAACAGGAGAAAATTTACGAATCCAGTTTAGCAAGGAAGAAAGTATTCAGCGAATCAAGAGCCCATTCCAAGTAGCCCTACAACAAACATCTCATTCAAGCCCAGTTCCACCAGTCATACAACAAGGTCCTCATTCAGCCACCTGGGTTCAAAGGAAGATTCAAGAAATAAAAGAAGATAGTGATTTCAAGAAGATGATGGAATTATATAATAAAATCAAAGGCAAAGGAAAAACCAAGACAGAAGAATTCAAAGAAGAAAACCAAGAAGTTCCATTTGGTGGCCCGTAGGGCCAAGACCCATTCAAATTCTAGTATGTAAGCAATGACATATTCAAAACAATCAATAATGGAAGAACCCAAACTCCACCCTGAATCCATTCAAAAAGACAAGCAATAGTGGTGGGACCCAAACACCACTCAGACTCCATATGTGACCCATCAATAATGAAGGGACCCAAGCGTCACTCTGAATCCATTCAAGAAGGCAAATAATAGTGGTGGAATTCAAACACCACTCAGACTCCATCCGTGACTAATCAAGATAGTGGAGGGACCTATACTCCACTCCGAACTCCAAAATTTTATTCAATCACATTTGTAATAGACTAAAAGTATTCTATAAATAGGTAGTTTACATTCATTACTCAGCACGCTGATTTCAGCCCATTCTCTCTCTCTAACCTCTCCAATCTATATTCAAATCGAACCTCTCATAGTTCATCTGTAGTATCATACATGTCCGAAAGCTATTCAATAATCATTGTTCAATAAGGTACTATTTCAGTTGCTTATTTATTTGTTTTCAATATCTATGTTTGTTTTCAATATCTATGTTTTTTTTCAATATCTTGTTTCAATATATATGTGTGCGTACCGATTGTCTTGGTTAGTTTTCAAAACCGGGCTTCTGGTAGAGGCGGCCCTGAGCTTCATTGGGATGTGAAATGTTCCAGTCTCAGATCCAGCTTGCGCTTTCAGGTAGTACCTCCGACCTCCATATATTATAAATTAGTGCGTACCCCCCTATTTGTCGCTCCACACTACAATTATTGTAGTTGACCTACACCCGTCTCTATCCTCAAATCAAATGCCACCCTACCCACTGAGCACCAAAACATGAAAGCAAATCCTAGTAAATTCCCAAGGCTCGTTTAATTAAGAAGAATCCCATTAACCAAGCAAAAAATCCACTAACTGTATAAACTTTATGAATGATTTGAAATGAAATGGTGTTTTAATCACTATCGTTCTTGTTCTTGTTCATATCAGAAGCAAAAACAAAACCTAAACTATTGTAGATGAGAGGCAAAGAGACAATCAACCGATTTATAGTTGGTTCATCCCCTAACGTCTGTGAGGGCGCCCGGGCACTTCATGGGTAACTTTCTTGCCATTATTTAGATTGCACCAGACATTATTGAACTCACTCGAGCGGACATTTCAGAGCTAAGAAGCATAACACGATGATCGTAGCGCATTTCTCACCAGAGACTACAGGCTCAATAGCAGATAGAATCTTGGCCAACTGAGCTAAACGACACCCTCGCCTCCATGCCTGATCCAAACTCATACTTAAGATCTTGATCATCTACTCGAGGGGGAGTACTGATTGTGGATGGGAATGAGAAAGCGAGGCGGGGAGTTGACTTGTTGGAGCCAAAAGTGTAGACAGAAATAGTAGGCAACTTTTTCGGCTGAGATGGCACCTCACCAGCAGAAAATGGCATGACGGAGGGCGTTGGTGGTTCTGAGAGCGCACTTGAAGATGCGGAAACTGGAAATGTAAACCCAATACCATTGTCAGTCGACATGGAACGAACAGGATCACGCCTGCCAACAGAAATATGGGATAGATTTGGCCTTGTCCCAAGTGTGTGCAGTGGTGGCTTCTTCAACAGCTCAAACCTAGAATCATCCACTGTAGTAATGAAATGCTGCTCAGAACCTTGGTTCCTTGGAGGGATGCTTTGATCAGCTTTCTGCAATGCATGGATATGGTGAAACAGAATACATACAGCAGTTCACAAGAAACTATCCGTGAGTATTTTAAGTACAACAAAGCAGAACTTAAACCTATTGACATCTCATACTATTTAGATTGTTAGAAGTAGAAGACTTGCAGATTCAGTTGCCAACATATTATTCAAACAGCCAGTATAAATACCCTAAAATGCTATTGACCAGAAATTCCATCAAGCAAAAGGATAACAAAACAAAAAATACATATATTGACAGCAGAACTTATTAATCACTTTGGCTAAGGTGCATACTGCATATCTGCATATCTGCTTCCAAGGGACACTCACTGGCTGCTTCAAAGAAAATTGCATCGACTGATTCAACTACTCAAATACAAATCAACAGCACCAGGTTAGCAGTTGTAGAGTGTGTCATTTAGTGATTCTGGTGCCTAACCAAACTATGAAGTCCATTGTCCATAACAAAAACAAGGAACTGCATCTAGAAGCACAATTTACAAAAACAGCATTCAATCATAACTTCTGCTAGCAACTAAAAAAGTCAGACATGTCTAAAAACAAACTAATAATTGGTACTAGCTAAGCAATATCAAGCCGAGAATTTATCTCATAACAGAACCTAGATGACAATTTCCGCAGCATAGAACCATACAAAGAATTTTCTATTAACATGAAGTCATGAAGAGCAAAGAATTAGTTACCTCTTTCAAACTTGTAGGTTGAAACAAAGGACTTTTAAGAGAAAAAGATGTTGCAGTACTAAAACCACTTTTCTTCATAGAATCACCAGAGTCTTTGCTGGAAGCTTCAGTACTTGCAACTGGATTTCTTTCTTGGACGTCTCCCTGACTATTTGAGTTGCCACCAGATGTGTTTCCTTTGGATGTAAGCTTTGGATCAAATAAATCTGTTCTTTTGTGGGAATTGAATTCCTCTGAAAGTGAGAAGCTCGTTTTCTCTTTGGGTGTGGCACCTGAGGCCACGGTAGGAGATTTCCTTGCTAGCCTTAACTCATTCATTTTTTCTTGAGGTGTTGCCTTGTGAATATTAAGCTGATTAACTTTTTTCTTTACAAGCTCGTCAACAGCTGGATTTATGAATGGCTTGTTCCCAACCTTACTTCCTTCAAGGAGCTCGGGTTGCAGTCTTGAAGTACTTGTTTCCCCAAGTTGTAGATTCCTTGGTGCCTCAAACTGTTTACCATGAGAAACAACAGGTTGTCCATTCCCTGAAGGAATATCCTTAGAATATTTTGAGAAAATAGATTCTCGTGGTCTGACTTCTGAAGCATATTTCATGCGAAAACGTCGAATAGGTCCAACGGATCCATAGCTATTATCAACCACATTATTCCTGTACTTCACCTTTCATTGGCAAAAAGACAAATTGAAAAAAGAAAAATACATTAGAGTCTTATCTATTCATGCTCAAAAGAGCTATGAGCAGAGAGGGGAAGAGTTTGCCTTCAGTTATCCCGTGAATCAACCAAGAACAGATCAATCAATAGGTTATACACAGGATATGAAGAACTCAGTCCATACCTAGGCATCCATTAAGAGTTGACCATACATCAAACAAAAAGAACAGTATAACACATTCTGAAAAACATGCCGACAGCTGATGCAGCATTAACAGAGGATTAGATGAGCCATACCTGTTCAAAAATTGGCGTCTGAAATTGCTTGAAGTGGTTTGACGAACTGCTTATATACTTGTTATGAGTCTGCATCTGGGTCGTCTTCAAAACAATGAGCCGAATATAAGGTTAAATCACATGTTAGAACCGTATAAGTGCAAGGGAAAGTAATCCTAAATGTCAAAATCAATCACAATCACAATCAAAATCACAAATACCTCGCCTGTGGTGGATTTCGAATATACACTCCTTGAATATGGAGTTGGGGGAAAACCATGAAGCTTCCGTCTGTCTTTATGATTTGGAGTTGTATAAATGTGTTGTTGAGCCATGGCACCAGGCCAACAGGTTGTCGATAACCTAGGTGCAGATAAAGGAATAATTGGCGTTGGAGCGATTTCATGAGCGAGTTGTTGAGCAGTTTCCCCTTTAGAAGAAACCCCACTAGAGTCATGGCCATGCTCGGATAATTGACCCATATAGGCCCTGGCAATTTCAATAGGTGATGCACCAATCTCATCCGGTACCTTCATAATTTTTTTCAGGAACATTCAGAAAAAATTATAACTCTCGAGTTCAACTACTTTCACTTGGAGCAGTAATAATAAAATGCAAATGTGATTCAATTTGATCAATCACTCCCTATAGTCTAAACTTTCCAACTACAAGATTAATCACTCGCAGCCTACAGATGCTACAACAGGATTAAGGAACATCATACTCACAATCTTGGGAACCGGAATTGGGCTTCTGATTGCAATGTTTGGCAAGTCCTGCTTTCCTTTATCTGATGCTTTTGAGATTGGAGTGCGCATATCCTCTACAGATTTTCCCGCAATTAACAGGACATCTGTCTTTTTGCTCCCCTCAACAGCTGATTCATCAGTTCTAGATTTCAGCATCTCCACCAACCTATCAACCTCATCCCTATATGACACAATAAGTACTCAGAAAGTTGAAATAAAAAACCAACGGCAGAACATGTTCCTGAGATAATATACCTAGTGAAACTTCCCCCCTTTATCAGCTGCTCAAGTCCGGATAACGGAACATTGTCCCCCATACCAATTGGTTCATCTGATCTTCTTTCAGTAATAGGAGTGCATCTCTCATTGCTTTCAGCCTTTGGCGTTATCTCCGATCCCTCTTTATCATCTGCCAAATGCGGCGAAATCGGTGATCCATGGAGCTTGCAGGTAATTAATCACGAGTAATCAAAAACATAAATTCCACAACTACACTAATAACGGAAATGCAACAAAGTGGTTAGTCATTCGAGTGACGGTACAACTCGTTAAGGTTATTGTAAAAAACAACATACAATAAATTTAAGATCAAATTTAAAGAATATAGAGCATTAATTTGTAAGATACAATCAAACATTCGCACATTCCTAGTAGTGGCTTACCAAAATTTTCAACAAGAGGAGGAAGGGCGGCGGCGGCTGAGAAGAAAGACGGCAACAACTTAGTGGCGCCGCTGGCGACGAGGCGGTAAGCGGGGTCCACAAGCTTCGACAGCCACGAGCCGCGGCCTTGCTGGCTGAACGAAGGGCGATCATACGGCGTCGCCTGAGACTTCCTCGCCGTCGGTTTCCTCAGCTTCCCTCCGGCGCCTCTCTCTCCGTCCGACAGTCCGTACGACGACGTCGTAGGCTTCGCATCCATGTTAGCCTCGGAGATCAGCGAGGTTACACCGTAAATTGATTTGAGTAAACCCTAATCCAAACGACGGAGAACGGCGGCAAGAGAGTCCGAATTCCAAAGGTAACTTTAGACTCCGCCTTGCACTGAAACACTGGATACAACGCCGTACGTTGAACCGGATGCGGAGGAGCTTCTGCAGTTTCGGCCCAACCCACCCGCCAAGTCGGACTGGAACAGTAGCTATCTTCAAGGTATAATAATGATGTTTACTATTAGTGTTGTTTATACCCCTCGATTTTGGTTAAACTACGAAATCATCCTCCAGTTTGTTAACAGTTACATATACTCCCCTGAAGTTCTAGAGATGTAATCAATTATCATCTAGTCAAATTTAAACTGTAGTACTATAATAGTGCAGTCTTATATAATATTAAAAGTATGAGAAAGTTTCATGCTAGACCGATTAACGGTTATATCAATCATGAAAAATCCCGTTCAATAACTTATAGGGTTAAATTATAATTATTTATACACTGCGATGCATATAAGAAACTCAGTGCAACCAATAAAAATAAATATCAAATCACCACGTTAATTACATGTATCAATTATAAAATGATTCCGTCTAATAGTTAGTCAGTGTTAAACAAGACTTTGTGTAAATGTAAACTCACATGCAATTATTTTATATATATACACATTTATGAATATAATTAGTTGAAAAAAATATCAAAATGTGAGCTATTAATTTAAGGTTCAATGTCACTTACATTACTCTGTCTTTTTTTCTATTTGAAAGGTTTTATTTTTAGAGATTTTAAAGTACAAATCATACTTAAGTTATCTTTTCTACCACCAATTGTTTTTAGTGAGGAGTTTTCCTAACAAGATCTGCCCTTAAATTATGAATATTTCACTATTTTTTAAATTTATACACTGTATTTATTAATTTAAACACTAAATTTAAAAACTGTTATGGCAAAGGCCGACCAATAACTTCCCGGAGGTGGCGGTGTGATAGCTAAGGCGGCGGAAGCAAATGAAGGAAATGGTGAAGGAGTGAACCTATGGGTGTATATTATCTTTCACCATTCACGGTTTTATTTTTTATTTAAAGGGACATTTTCGTTTTTTCACATAAAATTGGTGAAGACTATCATCGACCAAAACTTCAAATAAACCAGAAATATATATGTGTGTGTGTGTGTGCATTTTAAAAATATTGAGGATTGTATTTGCATTCAGCAAAGAACTGAACCTTATATAAGCACGTTACTAATTTTCTATGCTCCATTTGTCCATGCATAAGCTGTAGAGAGGGCGAGTTTGTCTCAAAATTTCACTAGGCTTTAAATGAGTAAATCACCCGTTTTCCTTCTACATTCACCAACACCCACCAACATGCATCACCACCATCCACCGCCATCAAACAATCAGCCACAATAATCACCAACATAATAAATTTACAACAATCACAATGCCCATTACAAGTCCAAATCAAAATTTACAATAAATTCATAAACCCACTTTACCCCATTATAAATCAGAACGAATTCAACCTTCATCGTCCTTGCCTCCTCCGTCGCCATGCTCACCTCCTCCCTTTGGGTAAAAGAGTTTGTTCACCAAAAAAACTTCCTCCCTACTGGACTTGAAGACCCGCCTAAATTCCACCAACTACTTGACTCGTTTTTCTTGCTTTTTTCCATGGTGAAAGATTAGAGCCTGGGAATTCAAAAATGTTAGTGGGATGTTGCACAATAAATTAGGCGTTGGCGCTCAAGAGCATCGAGAATTTGGAGAGGGAGATTTAGGGTGGTAGAGTTTGAGGGATGGTTGGGGGAGAGATTTGAAGCGGTGGTGGCAGATTTATGTTTGAAGTTTGATCTAGTTTACATTTAGGGTGAGGTAGAATTAGGGTTTATGTAATTTGGACCAATTGGGCTAGTAGAATTAGAATTTCATTTGCAAATTAAAATTTTAGTAAGGGCTTTATTATTTATTCGATATGATTTCTTTTGTAACATTTGTAAATTTGGAAAGTGTGCAGCTCATAATGGGACGGATGACAGTAAAAAAAATCAAGAGAAAGTGTCTTTGTAAGCCTACATACTTCATGTAAGTGCCAATATAACCTTTCAGTGTTTGAAAGTGTTAATATAACCCTACCTAGTTGACATAAATGCAAAACTACTCATTCCGATCAATTTTAGCCTGATTTGGTGAAATTACTATTTTACCCCTCTGGAAAAAATTAAAATTGAAAAAAGGTGTGAAATGACATTGATGCCCTATTTTCTCCTTTTCCCCTATTTTCTCCATTTCTCCTCTTTTCTCCCCTTTCTCCCGCTGGCTTCACTTCCGCCCTTCTTCTTCTCCCCTTTCTTCCCCGTCGACTTCACCTCTCCCCTTTTTTCCTTATAGTGTTGTTTCCTCCTTGTTTCTCTGTCATTACTATGTCGATTTCCTTCTCTTCTTCGCCATTTAATTTTATTCCCTCCATCGGCTGGGCTAGGGTGGCGTGGCGTCGAAATTGGTGTTGGGTGGTGTCACGAATGGCGTTGGATGGCGTCTCAATGGGTGGCGGGGGCTGGGTGGAGCTTGGTGCGGGGCTAAAGGTGTAGATCAAGGCTGGGTTACGTCTCCAGGTTTTCGGTGACGAGGGCTGGGTCTCGAGTGGTGGGTCTGGTGGCGACAGTTGGGCTAGGATTTAGGGGCTAGAAGGGTGGTGGTGGTTGGGGTGGGGTAGGGTAGGGATGGTGGTGGAAATAGGGGCTGGTGGTGGCGGGCTTACTGGAGGGGGTGGGAGTGAAAGGTAGTGGGGGTGGCGACAGGTTTGAAGGCGGCGGTGGCGGCGGCGGCGGCGGGAGGGGGTGGAAGGTGGTTGTGGTGCTGGGGTTAGAAGTGGTAGTGGTGGTGGGGGGTGGTGGTCTGGCGGTGGAAGTGGAGGTGGTGGTCTGAGGGTAAAAATGCCCTAACACTTATAGGTTTTAGGTTAAAGGGCATATTAGTCATTTTATATGTGGTCAAGGTTGATCAACGTCGAAAATAGTGTCTTAGGGTTATATTGGCATTTATGTCAACTAATTAGAGTTGTTTTTACAATAAAAATTATTTAAGAGTTATATTAATATTTATTCAAATATATAGGGTTATATTAGTATATACCCAAAATTTAAAGAGATAAACAAGAGCGTAAATAACAGGTCAAGCTGAAATGACCCTTGTCCATTAAGGGCGAAGATAGGCTAGCTAGATCCCTTTAGAAGTAGACTATATCAGTACACTAACACTGATAATGGATGACAGAAACGAATAAGTTCTCTATGTTCCAATTGAACCAATCTTCAGATCAATTGTTCACTGAATTCGATCTTCCTGGCCAACCTATAGCTTTTTAAAATCACGATCTTTTTTATTATAATGATTCTGAATTTCTGATACGATCCTTATCAGACATGAATATGAAAAGACAAGTATTTTTATTGAGCATATATAATAGGCATGGGCGGAACCAAGGGGAGCGAGGGGGTGATGGTGCCACTCCAAGAATTTGGTGGTCCGGAATTTAGGTCTTGAACCCACCGGAATCAATGGATTCCTTCCCCCCAAAACTTAGATTTCAGCTCTTCTTTCCAGCGAGCTCTGAGGAAGACGATGCCATTTTTCAATTTTTTTTGTTTCTTCATTAAACAAAAGACGTCGTTTTGTTCTCGTCAAGGGAATAAAAAAAAAGATAAATGGGATTAACCCAATAGACTCAACTACTCTCATGCCCATCTATTTCTTTTTAAAAAATTCCAATAAGTTTCTCACTAATTTTATTTTTAGAACCTTATTTGTGTTATTATAAATTCATTAATTAACAAGATAGAATAATAGCAAGTGTGATTTGTCTTATTTGTAAAATTTGAATTATTTTATACCCACTTCATTATTTAAGCGGATATTGTTTGAATATGTCGAATTAAGTTTTTAGGGAAAAAATCAGTTTAATTCAGTGCCCGGAAAAAATACCAATATAATCTAGCGTTCGAAAAAAAAATTGCATGTATAAATCAGCCTCTTTAAAATACTATTCTGGTTCCGCCACTGATAATAGGAGTGTGTAGAAAAAGTGGAACCCCAGAAAACATGAATGGTTGAGTTGAATTTGGAGATAATTTTCACATCATTAAGAGACTGTAGTCTGTATGCTTTCAATCGTCATAAATATCTTTTCCAAATTACAGAACTTTGAAAAACAGAAGTAACGAATCTACATGTCTTGAGGCAAGATGTAATGTGATAAGAAGCTTAATAAAGAAAAAATTCCTTCAAACACCACCCATCCATTACTTGTCCCTACAGCACAACCTCTGTAATTAACTTCTGCTCGAATCCATCAAATCTATGTCAATAATTACTTTGTACATGTATCAACTACCAAAACTGGTTCTGCTTCCTTCCCCGTCAACTCAATCCTGCTGGTTTTGTGATGCACTGCTATATTATATTCCCCTTAGCTAGCTAGTTATGAATGCTACGACTGAATTACTTTTCGTCCACATTGACAGCTAAGGCCGTTGGTGCAGGATTATCATGACTTATCTCCTCCCATAATCTGTGGTGGAAAGATCATGAATGGAGGTAAGTCAATGAGTGAATAGTAATGTACAAGGTTCGAATCCTAGCAGTGACAGTGTGGTTGGAATTCATGCTAGGGCTGAGTTACTTTTCGTGCACACTGACAACTAAGGTTATTGGTGCAGGGTTATCGTGACTTATCTACTCCCACGATCTGAACGAGGTTGCTGGTGTAGGGCTGCCGTGACTCACCTTCTCCCAAGATTTGTGGTGGATGGATCACATGAATGGAGGTAAGTCAAGGATCTAATAGTGATGTACAGTGTTCGAATCTAAACAACGATTGTGTGGTTGGAATTTAGGCTACGTTCTCGTGCACACGAAAGAGCAACAACTAAGGTCATTAGCAGCAGACTACCATAACTTACCTCCTTACACGACATGTTGTAAGGTTATTAACAGTGAACTACTATAACTTATCTCCACATACGACATGTGGTAATGCTATAATTCAATCTGAAGGCAACTGCTCTATAACATCACGGAAGGAAAGTTTCATCCTAGGCTCCAAAGTTCGAATCCCCAATATGAAGGAAGGAATGGAGAGTGGTAACCCAAGACAAATGAAACACATCAAGTAAAATCTTCTATCTCAGCTGGTCAGGACTCCCACTCGGCCTAAGGACCTTTTCGATTACAATCTCTCTCGTGTCTGGCCATCACCAAACTAACACGGGGTGTGGAGGTTTGGATAGTTGGAAACGCATGAAAGAATGTTTAAAGGGCAAAAATGTGAATCAATGCAGTTGCTTTTGTATAGCCCTTATTTTGATGGCAAGCTCTTTTGCCTTAGTTTAGCTTAGCCTACTGCTTCTATTATATAATTCTGTATTGTAATGTCCAATGCCAGATACTCGTTTTTGTTTATTGCAGGCATGGGGAGCCTATATATACCCCGTATTCATTTAAAAAATATGGTAATGTTATTAGTCGTGGACATCCGCAACTTACCTCCTTACACTAGATGGGGTGTCAGGAGTGGGGCTTTACGGATGAGTAATAGTACCGTACCTCCAGCAAGTAGAACAAAACACCTTTAAAGCACTACTCGTTACTTGGAACATAGGAATAAAATATTGTACCATTTGCCCAACTTATTTGAGCACTAATATCAATCAGAAATCATTTCAGGGCGTCCAATCATGAACCTTCCTTTAAAACAAGCCATGCTATTTTGAGCTTGTTAAACTAAACATCATCATCATGAAAGCAATGGAAGAAGGTCAGATAATAGAGAGCCAAAAGGAGCCAGTTGAAGACACCTACAAACTTGCATATATCCTCCATTTCTTCCTCGGTGCAGGCAATCTGCTGCCATGGAACACCTTCATAACCGCCATTGATTACTTTACCTATCTTTATCCCAACAGAAACGTGGAGAAGGTTTTCGCCGTGGCGTATATGAGCTC
>JAULKM010000001.1:6207035-6223474 GCA_032355605.1 Rubia tinctorum
TTGATGTTTGTAGTGTCTTTTTTCTCATGTTGTTTTTATTTTCTTGATAAGGTTCGGGTGTTAGGAGTTGATATTTGTTGTGTCTTTTTTTCTTGTGTTGATGTTTTTCATTTTTCGGATGAGATTCCGGTGTTAGGTGTTTTAGTTTGTATATTATTGAGGTATTGTAGGTTTTGTTGATATTTTTAGCCTTTTTTCTCTTATGTTGATATTTTTCAATATTCGTGTGAAGTTTAATTGATATAACTTGATATTTTGTCCTTTATTTGGTTGATATGGATTGATATTTGCATTTTTAAAATTTTTCTCATATTGATGTTTTTCATTTTCCGGCTGAAGTTTTGGTTATAGGAGTTGATGTTTGTGGTGTTATTTTTCTGATACTGATGTTTTTCATTTTTCGAATGAGTTTAAGGTATTAGGAGTTGATGTTTGTAGTTTTTTGGTGATATGAGTTGATATTTGTAGTTTTTTATATAAAAAAAGTGTTGACGTTTTACAATTTTTTAGTCAATAATTTATACTCTTAAGGTACCATAGTTTTTTTGTTGATGTTTTAATTTTTTTTCTCATATGATGTTTTTCATTTTTGGGATGAGTGTTAGTTGATATGAGTCTATTTTTGTAGTTTTTTGTTATATGGGTTAATATTTTTTTGCATTTTTTCTCTCATGTTGATGTTTTTCATTTTATTGGTGAGTTTTATGTGATACGAGTCGATGTTTCTATTTTTGGGCTACATATGTTGATATTTTGTAGTGTTTTTCTTTTCTTATGTTGACGTTTTTCATTTTCTGGGTAAAGTTAAGGTGATAGGAATTGATGTTTTTAGTTTTTGGTTGATATTAGTTGATTTTTTGGAGTTTCTATTAAAAATTGATAATTGAAGATTTGTTTATATTTTTATAATTTTTAGTTGATGTTTTATTAGTTGTTGTCGACGTTTTTTCAAAATTTTATCGATCTTTATTTGATTTTTAATATATTTTTTGCTGTTTTTAATATATTTTTGCTCCAATTTTTTAGTTGATTTTTTTTTATTTTTCGTTGATGTTCTGCTATTTTTTGCTGATGCTTATAATTTTCAGTTTGATAATTATATTAATTTTTTGAATTTTTAAAATATTTTATTATTTTTTTGCAGAATGTAGATGGCGGAAAAATGATGGAAAAAATTAGACAAAAAATCCCTTGGAAAAATATTTGTGATAGATCCATGTAAAGTTATTATAAATAGGTCTCTGTAAAATTATTAGAGAAATTATTAGAGATATGTCTCTGGAGCTAGAATATAGCTAGAATTGCATAAAGGTCACCGCCTAAAGTTTAGGCTGCCTCACAGGAGACAATCTCTTGTTAAATTACATACTAAATTTAAAAATATTTAAAATATTTTTTTACATTATATTTTTATATTTTCACATTCAAATACATATTTAACTTTTAAAATGCAATATATAAATTTTATTTTAAAAATTAATATTTAAGGTAAAAGTCACCGTGGACTGTCTATAACCCTATGGAAATGCCGTCTTTCCTAAGAATTTCTCTTCAAGAAAAGTGAGTCTATTGACAGATGACCGGTCTATAAGGTTATGGTTATTTTTTACCTTACATACTGAATTTGTTTAATTACATTCTAAATTACAAATTTTAAAAACAATTTTTTAGAATATAATATTTAAATTTTATTAAAAAATACAATATATAAGGTAAAAAGTACAGTGGCCTGTTCATAAATTCAAGGAAATGCCGCATTTCCCGAGACTTTCTCTTTTAAGAAAGTTTTAAACAATTCTTATATATATATATTCCTTTTTTCCTTAAATTTGGCATACTTACCATTTTTGTATATTTTTGTATAAGATTGTCACTTTTTTTAATGACAAATGTGAATCATTCTCAACCTCACGTTAAATTTTTTAGGGTAAAATGCACTTCTAAACATATCTTTTGTATAAAAGTGATAATATAATCCTGCAAAATCAGAAAGTTTCATACTCCATCTGTTTCGTTATTTATGGCACACTTACCTAATTGGGATGTTTCTTTTAAATGACACACTTTCTATTTTTGGCAAGATTATTTCAATTTCATCCACTTATTCTATTTTTTACTTTCTACATTTAATTTCATCTATTCATTTTTTCCATATAAATCTAAACAACTAAATCTATGTTGTCATAAATAACAAAACAGTGTGAGTACTAACCCTAAGTTTACGACTAAGAGCAAGTCCAACAAATACTCCAAAATTTTCTTCAAA
The DNA here is from genome assembly GCA_032355605.1 of Rubia tinctorum. NCBI lineage: Eukaryota > Viridiplantae > Streptophyta > Magnoliopsida > Gentianales > Rubiaceae > Rubia > Rubia tinctorum. The sequence goes on from JAULKM010000001.1 coordinate 6,209,302, forward strand.
ATGGAGATTTAAATTTCATTATCTCCATAATATTTTTGGTCATCTCCTAGAGTTACTCTATTTTGCATATCTTGCATTTATTAACACTAATATTAATAATATTCTTTTTTATTTTCTACCTTTTTTGTCCCAAACAATAGCGACCACTTTATCTCCTTTTTGGACAAAAACTCTCCTCCCTCCTCCCTCCCACCGCACCGCCGCTCCCTCTTCCATTGCACCACTTCATCACATCGCCCAATCCCTCCTTCCATCGCTGCCCACTCTCTATTTCAAGTAAGACTAGTCTGAACAAGATGAGAAATATTACATACCGGATCCTTCTTCGCGAGTAGAACAAGCAACCAAAAATTTAGAAAACAATTTAGAAGATGCAGTGGAGTTTGGTTGTGACTTTTGATTTTCTAGCGTTGAAGATGAGAGAGGATAGAGAGAAGTTTTGAGATTAAAAAAGAGAAATTATGTCATAATTAATGTGATTGACATTTAATATTCAATCCTCCAAATTTGGTTTCTCTCTCTCTACAGATATGGAGGATGCGTTTCTCTCACTACTCCAAGTCTCTATTTTGGAGTCATTAGGAATAGCTGTTGGAGCTCAAAAAATAGTAAAATCTCTATTTTTAGGGAAATTCTTCAATATAGAGTAGCGGTTGGACTTGCTCTAAGTGTGGCATCAAACCTTTTATGGTATTTTTGGCGTTGACCAAAGAAGTAAGGCGTTAACTGAAATTAAAAGTCTAAAATACACAAACACAACCCCCCGGTATTCTTCGACCCCCTCCCGCTGGTATTTCTTCGAGTCCTTCTCAAGGTCGGTAGGACGGACCGCCGCCAATTTATTGACTCCCGTACCGATTCGGCTTCAATATCTCCGGCGTAATCGTATTTGGGTTGCCTTTTTATGATTAAAAACGATTTCCTGGGAAGGTCCAATCGCATCCGGCTTCAAGATCTCCCACGTAATTTTACCCCTTCATCGAGTTGCCCTGGTTTGCGGGTGCTTTCCCGGGAAGGTCGTAGCTCCGCCAAGCGACTGTAACAACGAGACGCACAGACAGAGGGTCAAACCGAGGCTGCGATTCGATTGTCATACCACAATTTTGGGTGTTAAACTGGTGAGGGGCCAGACTATAATTAATTGTGATACTGTGGCCTCATTTACCGTTGAAGGATTCTATATGGTTCTCGTTAGATTCACAATATTTTGTGGTTTTCTTTCTTATGTTTAAATTTTTAATGGTGTTGGGTGAGATGTTAGGTTGGTGTGGAATTTTTTGATTGTTTGCTGAACAATATTCAATTTATTGAGATTGATGTTGAAATGTTTGTGGAAACGAAATGGCTTTGAGTTTGGCACAGGGGTTGCAGAGGAGAGGAAAAGGAGTCGCAGAGGAGAGGAAAAGGAGTCGCATAGGAGATTATATAGATTTAGAGAATGTACGGTGGATGTTTCTTTGTGATCTCTTGAGAAAATCATGAATCTTCACAATAATGGTTTCTTAGTGGTTTGTTACATAAAAAAATTGGCCGCTGGACTTTAACCCAAGCAACCACTTCCCATATCATAACCCACGTGTGCGCGAGCCCTTTTTTTGTCCCCCAAGTGCCACGTGTCTGTCTTTGATTGGGACACGTAGCAAGTCATCCGCCTCCTTTTCTTTAATTTTTAATTTAGTCTGACATGTGGTAGTTCTGCTTTGGACCACGTGTCAACACTGAACGGCCATTTTAAAAAAAATCTATTGGGCCACGTGTCAACTTCTGGTTGGGACACATGGCCCCAACGGTTGAATTTAAATATGGAGCAGCAGGAATTTGGACACGTGGCCCTATCACAAGGTGCCACCTGTCCTAACGGTAACTTTTTCAAAATTTTATAAAAATTTACACCAACGGTCATTTTCACACATGATTATTTTTAAATTTTGTTTTATTTCTAATACCTTTATTGTTCTATAAATAGGGTCATATGAATGCAATATTTTCACACTACTCTCATTTCCAATTTTTCTTCCTTCATTTCTTATTCTCTTGATTGTTTTTCCAAAAAATTATCTCCTATTTCAATTTCATTTCCATAAATTGAAATGGATTCAAGAAGAATTTCGAAGGGAAAGATAAAGCCTTTCTGAATTCTTCATCTTTCGAAAAAAAAAAATCGGCATTTTTGAATGTTTGTCAAAATTTTCAAAATTCAGAAAATTTCCAAAACTCTCCAAATTTTCCTCCCAATTTATATATGAAATCCAACCATTCATATATGAATTTCCAAAATCAATACCACTCATCTCAAAATGCACACATGAACTATACATACCCAAATCTCTTCCCAAAACCCATTCTCCAATTTTCAAAATGCATACCCGAATTATGTTAGTCAACACGTCCATTCTCCAAATCTTGAAAATATTAACGAATCGGAGCGGTTTTACAACAAGGAGTGCGGGGTACACTTGGTGAATATGGTCAACAAGTCGAAAGTCACGATATTCCGCATGGTAAGCCACATTTTAAGTGATTTATTATTATTATTATTGATGTGAAACTCTTTATATGTATTTTAGCATATGTAAAATTAGTATACTTAAATTAAATTAATTTATCTAGACTAGTTTACGGAAAATAAGTAAATTTCACTAGTTGAAATAAATATATACACACTAGTTTATGTTAAATAACAAATTTCACTAATTTCAATTAATTTGTTGAATGTAAATTGGTTTATTTTCACTTGTATTTGTGAATCTGCTTATTGAAATTTGTGTATTTAAAATAAATAAATTTACACACTAGTTTATGTTTGTTAAATAACAAATTTCACTAATTTCAATTCGTTTGTTAAATATAAATTGGTTTATTTTCACTTTTATTTGTGAATCTCTATGTAAATTATCATATGCAAAATAGTTTATTGAAATTAGTGTATTTAAATAAATAAATTTATACACACTAGTTTATGTTAGTTAACAAATTTCACAAATTTAATTCGTTTGTTAAATGTAAATTGGTTTATTTCCACTTGTATTTGTGAATCTCTATGTAAATTATCATATGTAAAATAGTTTATTGAAATTAGTGTATTTAAAATAAATAATTTATACACACTAGTTTATGTTAGTTAACAAATTTCACTAATTTCAATTCATTTGTTAAATGTAAATTGGTTTATTTTCACTTGTATTTGTGAATTAAACTATCCAAATTTAGTATGTGTAAACATTAGTAAATCTAAAATATCATTTTTATATGTTTACAAAATGAATTTGGTGAAAAAAGCGATGAAGTTGTCGAAGTGTCCGAAAGTAAATGCACGAAGAAGAAAGCCGCTAAAAAGAGAGATGGACTGTGGATGATGATAACACTTTAGTCGGCGCATGGTTCACCCATTCCACTGATTGTGTAGTCGATACAGGTCAAAATGTCGGTGTATTTTGACAAAAATTGTGGATGAGCTGAATGAGTACCGAACACAATGCATCAGGTCATTGAAGTCGTGCAAGTCAAGGTAGTAAAAACTTTCCCACGACATTGTAAAGTACACAGGATGTGAGAGCAAAGCCATACACCATTATAATCAATGTGGGAGTGGCGGCATTGAAGCTGACATCAAATTTTTTGCCCAGAAGTTGTTTGGGGATGACAATAACAACCAACAATTTTCATTCTTTCATTGCTATTTAGTGTGCAAGGGCCACCCCAAATTTATGGCACATTATGGCCCGATCAATGAATATTCACCACGAGTGTCAGTAGCACACCTAACCAGCGATGAATGCGGTACCCTCCAATATCCACCTAGACCTATTGGTGTTAAAGATGCTAAATTCAAGGCAAAAGTAAAAGCAAAGGCTAATGGGAGGACAGTAGAAAATAGGCAATCTGGTGGATCACTGGAATAAGATGAGATACTGACTATCGGTGAAAATAACAACTTAATGAAAGGTTCATAGTTCTTGAAAGGGAGAAGTTATACTGGACCGTGAAGCAGCGCAAAATCGAATTAGAAGAGCAGCTAAAGGATCGAGTGCAGAAGAATAAGAAACTAGAGTAGCTTGAAAAGATCCTAGTACAGCAGGAAAATGATCGAGCGCAACGGGAGCGTGATAATCACTTCAAAATATTGCAGTTGCTGGCAAAGGATGTCTTGTCCCCGACGGAGGAAGATTTGAGATCCAAAATAGTAAACTTCATTTATGGATCTTAAAGGACTGAAGTTTGTTTATTTGTTGTAACAATGGGTCAGACTAAACCATACCTTTAAGTTCTCTGTTAGTAAAAATTGGTCAGACTAGATCAATATTTCTGAAATGCTAGGTTATTTTAATTTGTTCTAATTGTTGATTTGGCCGAATTAGTTCTATTAAAGATTTATATACATAAATTAATGATTCCATAATTTAATTCTAGAAAGTTCATCATTTGAAAATTTTATTTATAAATGTCATATTTTTCAATCTATTTCCAAATTATTTTATTTTATTTCTTAAAATTAATTTACAAACAAAAAAAGATGAAATTAGAGTTGATGTACAAAATTAGAAACTAAAATAAAAAATGAAAATCACTTCAAAACATTGAAATGAGAAACAAAATTAATTTACAAACAAAATTAAAGTACACAATTAATGTATAAACAAAATTAATTTACAAACAAAATTAATGTACAAATAAAGGAGCCGTTGTCAACTTATTTTCGAAAACTTATTTCAATTGATAAAATAATTTTAAATGAACAAATTAAATTTTATAAAATATTAAGATAAAAATACAAAATTACATAGAAACAAAAAATTATTATTATTAAATTTTAAATTTCAATTTATTTTAGGTAGTAAAATTTGTTAAAATTAAATATTAATGATAAAATTAATGAGTAGGATAGAGAAAATCAAGTGGAGTTTATTTAGTGGTTTCTTAGTGGTTTCTACCATTGTGGGGGTAAAAATAAAGTGGTTACTTTTGGTGAGGTGGAAGAGAGAGAATGAATATTTAATTAAAAGAAACTACAAGAGTTGTTTCTTTGTGGTTGCCCAATTGCACATGATCTTAGGAAAATTTTCCTTTTCCTTTTCCTTTTCTTTTTTTTCTTTTATCATTTTTATTCTAGGGGATAATGGTGATTTTATTGAATTCCGGCCAAACTTCCCGTTGACAATTGAAGTCAACGGCACCCGGGGTTAGATTGTCACATACATCAATAAGTTATGGTTAGTTTAGCATATTCTCATTTTTGTAGGGTTATATTGGCACTTTCAGCCAAAAGATAGGGTTATTTAACATTTTTTTCAACTTTTTAACCTCTTCACTTAATTCTCTTCACACATTTCAACATGAAAAAAATCACGTAAAACTATGATGCCAAACATAGTGAAACAAATGGAGTATCGTATCCCTCCTGTGTATCATGTATGTGTTATACTACTATATAACACACATTTCTAATTGGAATGTTTTCTTTTATATTGGCATACTCTATCTGGTCCCAAAATATTGGCACCAAACAATGGGTACAATTTTTTTTTGAAAAGTAAAATGGGTGGGTGAGATTGTATTGGAAGAGTAAAAAGTAAATTTAGTGGATGGAAATAATCTAAGATTTACCAAACGAGGAAAGTGCCAATATAAAAAATGATCCAAAAAAGGAAAGAATACCAATATTAAAAGACCATTCTAAAAGGAAAGACCACCCTTAGTTTTTATCCACTCTTTTACTTTCTGAATTCAATTTCATCAACTTATTTTATTCACCTAAATCAAACAGCTAAACATATGGTGACATATACAAAGGAACAAAGGGAGTATGCTGAATATGTATTTTAACACTATTATTTGTACATTACAATATCTATACAGTAATCATGAACAAATTATTATAATGCACAATAAAACATAGAAATAATGCACATTCTACTATGAAATACATATAGTTTTCCAAAGAAAATGGAGTCTAGATAATTAAATGATAAGAGAATGACAAGAGTGGTAGAATATTCAATGAAAAGTGTTTATTCTTTCTTCTTTTCTCTTCGATTATTTGTACTTACAAGAAAGTATATAGTGGTATCTATACATCCATGACATGTATCTTAAGTTATGATACATTAATTCAAGATAAGGGTCTGTTTGGTAGAGCTGTGCTTATAAGCAAAGTTGACTTATTTTGAAAGCAGGGGGAGACCAGCTTATGCTTTTCCCCAAAAAATAGCTTCTGTTTTCAAAATAAGCTGCTTTTTAGCAGTTTACCAAACACCAAAAAGTTCTTTACTTATAAGCACATCAGCTAAAAAACCCTGCCAAACAGAGCCTAAAAGCACCATTGTAAATTAATGCTTTAACCTATAAGCCGTGAGTATTAGGTACACTTTTAATGAACAATCATAACACATCATTTATTAATGGTTCATAACACTCCCCATTAAATGATCATTCTGGAACAATGTCTCGCTAAAACCTTACTAAGAAAATTCAGTGTGGAAAAAAACCTAGTGAAGGGAAAATAGTACACCTTCCATTGGAGCATAGTGCCTCACTAAAAACCTTACCGGGAAAACCTAGTGAGAAAACCATGACTAAGGGAAAAAAAGTACAATGTATAGCTCCTCCCTTTAGCACGTCGTTTATATTTTCAACTGCCGCATTCTAATCTTATGTACAAGCTTTTCAAATGTTGGCGTCAGTAGTGATTTGGTGAAAAAAATCAGCCATTTTATCACTGAAACGAATTTGATAAACATGAATTTCACCATTCTTTTGTAGGTCGTGAATGTGCTTCGTTTGATTTCCGTTGATGAATCATTCCTTAAGTTGACCAATACAAGCAACACTGTCTTCAAACAAAGTGGTGGAAACAGTTTTGTCCAATTTTAAACCACAAGTTTCTCGAATATGGTGGATTACATATCTTACCCAAATACATTCCCGACTATCCCCCATGAATCGCCAGTATTTCAGCATGGTTGGAACTTGGAAGAAGTGGCAACCATCATTTTCTTCATGGAACGCCATGAGATAGCTATGCCAGCACATGTAAATATATACCCGTTTGCGATCGAGCTTGGTGGGGATCAAATAAATAACTGACATTTATATAACCCACGAGACCACTATCGAGTAACTTAGAGCATGTGCAGTGGTGAAACCGCTCTGAAACTACTCTTGTGGTTTCAGTTCATTAAATATTCAATCTCTCTCTCTTTCACCTCATCAACTGAAACCACAAACAAACCACTCCATTTTTACCTCCACAATGGTTGAAACCACATCATTGACCCCACTTATTTTCTCTACCTACTCATTAATTTTACCTTCGATATTTAATTTAAATAAATTTGTCTACCCAAAATAAATTGAAGTGTGAAATTTAATAATGCAATTTTACTTTTGTAATTTATTTTCATTTTTAGAATTTAATTTTGAAATTTAATCTCATTTTATTCAATTTCAAATAAAAACAAATATTAAAATTAAAAATACTCCCTCCGGTCCTCTTATAATGCTACTTTCCATTTTGAGATTTTTAAAAAAAAATTTGACTCCTTCCTCTTTTGGAAAATCCTAGATTATTTTCATCTACTCATTTTACTTTTTATACTCCCAATTCAACTTCCACCACTCATTTTCCTTTTTGAAAAAAAGTGTGTCATTTTGAAGAGAGACATATAAAGAGGACCAGAGAGAGTAGTAAATTTTGAAAAAAATCATCATTTGAACACATGACCCAATTAAGTGGCGCCACGTATCCAAACAAGTGAAAAACAAAATGAAGAAAGCAGCTGGGCCCCTTCTTCATGAGCATATTTCAGAAGGATGGAAGTTTGGGGCGGTTTAAGATTTCTGAAACCAATACCTGATCTCACTATTTGAGATCACATTGAAATTCCCATTGTGAGGTTTTATGGTTTCATTTCCGAAATAAAACACTATGAGACCCCCACTGCACATACTTTTAGAATAATAAAGTTCCAAATCAATCTTACACTGAAGGTAAAGTATTTATTCAATACCATTTCAATGTCTCTACGTGGGAGAAGAACTATATCTCACTAATAAATTCACTGCAAAAGATATATCAGGGTGAATATGGCTTGTTAGGGTCAATGACGCAAGATTATTTCAACACTTTCAACAAAAACTTAGAATTATTTTTACACAATTAAATTTTACACAATTTTTTAGCACATTCATGTAAAACATAGAGTTAGCTATGTAATTTGCCTAAATTTAATTTATGTTCGCCTAAATGGCTGGAAAAAGCTATTGAACAACGAGTGAGAGAATAAATTAGGGGTGTAACGAACTGGGCCGAGATCGAGTAGTAGTGTGCTCAAGCTTATTTTACTGTGTTCGTGTTCAAGCTCGAGCTCGTTCGAGCCTAGAAAATTTATCTCGATCTCGATTGTTTGTGATAAGCTCGAGATCGGTTCGTAACTCGATCGAATTCGAGTTTGAGCTCGGGCGAGATTGGCTCATTGAGCTCGTTACGTTCGAACGAGCCAGTACAATCCTCTAATTTATACAAAATTGTAAATTAAAAAATAATATATAGTTATATAGGTACAGACTCGTGAAACTCGACGATCCTACCGAACAAGAATGAAGAAACTCGAGCTTGCCTAATAATCGATCTAGATCGAGCTCGGCCTGTGTTCGTTTAGCGTAGTTCGAATCGAGCTTTTATTTGAACTATTTGCGATCTTTTCACGAACAGCTTGGTAGAATAAATAAAGGCTCGGCTAGATTTATCAGCTGCATTGAGCCGCCACTTGAGTCCACCTTTCGCCACGTGTCAACACAGAATTAATTTTTTTAAAAAAGGAAAGAAAAGATGTCCCGAAGGTTTTGGTGGAGGAGGGAATAAAACCAGAGATATCCTCTCTCGCCATATCCATCTCCAAAGAATATTCCTGAACATATTCTCTCTCCTCTCTCTTCTTTAACCCCTCTCTCTCCATGCGCCACATTCCCCCCATCTTTTTTGCCCCCTCCATCTGTGTTCATCTTCGATTGAATCATCCACACATCCATCAATCATCGATCGGACATGAAGTTTGGGAAGAGCTTGAGCAACCAGATAGAGGAGACCCTGCCCGAATGGAGGGACAAGTTCCTGTCCTACAAGGAGCTCAAGAAGCGCCTCAAGATGATCGAGCCCAAGAGGATTCCCGCGCCGGTGGACGCCGCCCCTCCGTCAAAGAAGCCGCGCCTGGACGACGCCGGAGCCAGCATGACGGAGGCGGAGGTGGATTTCGTGCAGTTGCTGGAGGATGAGCTCGAGAAGTTCAATTCCTTCTTCGTTGAGCAGGAGGAGGAGTATATAATCAAATTGAAGGTTTGTATTTCCTACTCTATATATTCTTCCATGTTCTCAGTAATTAGATGATGAATTCAGTATTCTGACTGTTCAATCGCTATTGATTTGTTAAGGTTTATGTTTGGAATATTTGCTCTGATTTATGATCTCATGGATTGGCTGTTCTTTTGCCATTTTCTTCAAATTTGATTCTATAGTTAATTGATTATTAGATATTTTGAAATGCCATATGTCGATAAACAGCTATCCTAGGACTCCTGTGTATGTTATTAAGGATGATTAGTTTAACAAGACTGACAGTGGTCTCTCAGGCACTGATCAACTTAACTGCTGTTCAGATACACCACTTCTGGCGTCGTAGTGCTGTTCTTTTGGACTGGCCTATTTTGTCCAATGCCATCCACGTTATGCAATTGCTCATTTAATAATGTTAAGAGACCTTGTCCGGTAATTATCAGTTAAAAGTAGAACGTTTTCGTTTTATAGCTTGGACAAGATTGGATTCGAAAACATGGTCTGAGGATGTCAAATGTGGAGTATGTAAAATACAGAATCCTGGCTACTTGGACACATGAGTCTTTGTTGCTAAGGGATAGTGTGTTATTTTATTTTACTTTCTGTTGGTACTTTAAATCCCTTTATTTTCAAGGATGTTGGAAAAGTATCACTGGTATCGTATCTATATTAAGATGCTGTACGAGATGCGCATCAGACTAATTCCTATTTCAGTACTTATGACATGGCCTATCTGGTTCCTAGCCGGTTATTTATTAAGTCTCTGATAGGACTTTGGTTTTTGATTGAGTGGCGATAGGTAATTGCTGAATATTGAACAACACTGAAAATTTGTATGTGATTGGTAGGTGTCAAATATCATTGTTGATGTCTCTCTTCAACTTAATCGTCCGTTTGCATTTGAAGCAAACTTGACATGTCGCACTTGAAGCCGATGTTTTCATTTTTACACCAAACCATGGATGTGACAACCTGTTGATTTTTATATTTGTTTTTTTCTCACAGCTAGTTGAATATTTACATCTATCAGGAGCTATCTTTGGCTGTATGCCTGACAGAAACCATAACAATCATTGCTTATAACCACATCCAACCCTTAAAACATTATGTGGGAGAGCGGTCTGTAACTGAAGTATAACCTTGTGGGAACAAAAAGTGTATTTATATGTAAAACTCGTTAGCTTTCTTTGAGGTTGCCAGTGTAAGAAATAGTGTGGATCTGTATGAATCAGCTTGCCATGGTTAATTTCTCTGCTTTTCTTCTGTCATTTGAAGAAGTCCTTACTAGGAAGAAAAGAGCATATATATGATTCTCGAATTAACCATTATCATCATCTTCCTCACAGGAATTACAAGATAGGGTGGCGAAGACCAAGAAATATTGTGATGAGATTGTAAAGATACGCAAGGAAATAGTTGACTTTCATGGAGAGATGGTTTTGTTGGAGAACTACAGTGCACTTAACTATACAGGTACTTGGGTTTTATACATGAATTGGATAGTGATGTGTTTTATGCTCTTACGAAGAATGTAATTGAGGTAGATCACCTGATATGAAAAAAGATTGTGTTCCAGTGTAAATAATTTTTTCTCAATCGTTTATGATCTGTTAAACTTGGGTAGATAACTTGGTTCCCAATATATTTCAACGTTTTGAATCATGAAGGCTTATCTCTGCTTGAATTGTGGAACAGGATTAGTGAAAATATTAAAGAAGTATGACAAAAGAACTGGCGCCCTCCTTCGTTTGCCCTTCATTCAGAAGGTTCTGCAACAGCCTTTCTTCACGACAGACTTACTCTACAAGCTCGTGAAAGAGTGTGAGAGAATGCTTGATAACCTATTTCCTGCAATCGCTACTCCAATAATTGAGGCTTCTGAGAAGGCTGAACCGTCAATGAGTACCCTCAACACAAAGGATGAGAGTTTGCTCAGAGGCCCAAGGGAACTCGCGGAGATTGAGCACATGGAGAGCTTGTATGTGAAAGGCGCTCTATCGGCTTTACGAGTTCTGAAGGAAATCCGAAGTGGAAGCTCGACAGTTAGCATGTTTTCTTTGCCCCCACTGCAAGGTAGCGGGATGGAGAAACGGTGGAACAAAGTTCCAGTACTAGAAGAACAGGTTGCGAAGTGATTAGGGTTATTACATTTACCTGGGAGTGTTTCATCACATCCACTGTTTTTTCTTGTCCGTACGTTGTCTTACACTTGCTTTTTACCCGTTTTCTCTTCAGTCATGCTGCTAGTATGCGTGTATTAGAAACTAACACAGATGTACAATGCATATGTTGTCAAAATGATGTTTAAATGATCAAACCAATTGTCATGCGGTATAAATATGATTCTTTTCTGTCCCATCTGGCATACATTTCTAATCTCCCCCTTTTCAAAATTTCAGTGGACTACGCTAAGTATTGGTTAAGCCTGATAAAGCGTATAATCCTTTTAGAACACTAGTCGGTAATTTGTTAGGTTGTCACTCTCGGTATAGTCCAAGTTGTTGCCTTTCTGTCTGTATTGGGAGTTGACTTATTTTGAAACTACAGAAGGTTAGTTTCTACTCTCTTTTTTTATATATAAAAAAAAGTTTTCGCGATACTTTGTAACATTTTATTAAACAGTAAAAAATGCTTAGCTTATTAGTCTGTCAAACACATCTATATTTCACCAATATTATAGAGCATACAAGTTTTGTTTTACGCCGCCTAACCGCTAAGCGATGTCAAAATATTATGCACACTTTCTGCATATTAATGAAATGATTTGGTACTCCCTCTATTTCAACTATTTCTGCACACTTTTCTTTTTTAAGTGTTCTAGTCAAATTTGTACACTTTTTATATTCAGAAATTTTCTATATATCAGACGATCAAAGCACCCTTGAAATAATTGAAAATTACTCACAAAACCTAACATACTCACCCACCCCTCGCCAGCTTTCTCTCAATCTCTCCACCTCCCCATATTTTTCTCTCAAGCTCCCAGCCTCCCCATATCACCCTCTCCGCCTCCCCATCTCTCTCTGTCGAGTCTCCACCGCGTTTCCGTCGACCGTGTCCCCATCTTTGACTATCCCAATTTCTCGTTGATCTGGAGCAAGACAGGTCGATTTCTTCCAGATCTGGAGCAAAACAGGTCGGTTGGTGGTGTTGGTTGATGGCCCGGTTGGTGCTGGTGGTGCAAGTGGTGAAGGGGTTGTGGTGCAGTCTTCTAGCAGTGGAAGGGCAATGGTTCAGTAGTGGAAGGGTAGTATAAACTTTTTCCATGTTGATAAAAAATCCCAGCCATTTCTCTCTCTGCAGAAATGGTTGGGACAGAGGAAATATTTATTTCCATTTATTACAATGAGTTTCTCATAATTTTGAAAATATTTTAAAATAAATTTCAATATATAAATAAGGGAAAAAAACAAAACTAACCCTATTATTTTTTAAATGTCAATCTAATCTCGTAAAATGTGAAAGTGCAATTTTAACCCTAAGTTTTTCACCAAATGCGCTGATATAACCTTTTCGCACTATTCCAGAGTTGATTTTGCATTTTAGAACATCGACAAAATCTAAAAAGACTAATATACCCCTAATCTTAAAACTAAGAATTTAATAACAAAAATATCTCATGATTCTTCTTCATCTCAAAAATCGCCGCCGCTGGTCCGCCGCTCTGCCAACATCGCCGCCGCTCCGTCGATGACGGCGACAGGAAGCTGGAGTTTCTCCGGAACCTTAAATGAGCATTGTTCGAGATAAAGTTGACATAGAGGGGAAAACAAATTACTTCACTAAGAGCTTGTGCATGCAATGAGTGATTGAAGCAAAACTAAACATAATATAATGCAATGAAAGCATTCACTATCAAGATAGCATATGTAAATTGACTAACCATTTGTACTTTGTCACCATAATTGGCGATTGACCAAAGTTAACAAAGGCTGCAACAGGACACATAACAACTGCCGACTCTGCTTAACCGACGACGACACCTCTCTTTGTTCATTAGTAAACTCTTCTTATCTGAATTATGGACAAACCCAATTCGCCGCCATCACAGCCCTTCCACCACAACTCGCAACCACAGTCGCCACAACCCCTAGATCCACCACCACCCTTCCACCCACAGCGTCGATTCGCCCCGATTCCCAACCCTGCCCCAGCCCCCGCCCCCAAATCCACCACCACCACTCAACCCCCAGCCCCGCCACCACCTACCACCATAGCCGCCTCACCGCCCTATAACCAAACTCCATCACCAAACCCCATCACTATGTCGCCACTGGAATAGAAGTGGGCATTATTGGAACGTGACACAGTCAGAAAATCAAAGAGATTCGCAAGCACGAATCTTAAAGAACAATTAAGGTATGCAAGTATAAACCCTAGGTTTTGGTTCTGGAATCAACCAGAGAGAAAATAATCTCCAAAATAATATTATGATTGAATAAATAAAATATCCGAACATGAGATCTTTAAATACTAAAAGGAAAAACCGAAAATAAGAAAAAAATGAAAATTTCGGAACTAATTTCCGAAATTAAAAACAAGTCGGAAAACATTAAAAAAACACAAAATTGCAATTTTGAGGCCTTAAACGACCTCAAATTGATCGTCTCGTCGATACGGTTCCAACGCATCCAGCCTCGCCTGAACTGACTCCGAACACAAAAGTTACATTGAAAACCGAATCGAACATTTACGGCGATCCATCGCTTCTTCAATCTTCGCCGCCATTCGCCCTGCATCAGTCTCCTCCACCTCCGAAGAAATCGATCCCGAGTTCTCTTCAGGATAGAGAATCTCATCCTCATGGTACTCATAAATATCAGCCACGTTAAAAGTGTTGGAAAT
>JAULKM010000001.1:6234634-6254960 GCA_032355605.1 Rubia tinctorum
AAAGAGTTAGAATTTTACAAATGGGAGGGTGATCTCTCACAACTACTGCAAAATGTGAGAGACAAGTTGAATAAAGTTGCTGAGGTATATTTGCTATACTCTCCTTATTCAATAAAAATTTATCGGCTGACATTGCTATTACCGTGAAATAATATTGGTTTTCCTTCTAATTAACTATCTCTACGTTATTTTATGTAGAATTGGACACGAGAACAGAAAAATAATTGTTTAGCAGAAACGGAGAAGTCCTTCAAATTTTCAGGGAATATCCTCCGTTCAATATTTTCGTGATACACTCACCACAAGTTTGTCATTGTAATATACTTTTCTACCTTAAAAAAATTGTATTAACCCGTACTTACTATATTGTCTACCCAATCAATATTTTGACACGAAAACCATATGCAATCATGTAATTGTAAAAATGTAATTGGCTATTGACAAGATTGTGCCACAAAACCTAGCCTAATATGATTTCATAAGAAGTAGGAGATGTAGCAAGACACCGAGAAGTTGATGAAATTAATATTACTAACCAGTTAATTAATTTCAATCAAAGAGTTAAAAGAGAATAATTACTAACTAGCTAATTAATTTCAATAAATAGTTAAATAGTTGTTAATTAGTGTCAATTAGTTTGTTCAAATTTAATATATAAAAAATGCAATACGGGTTAAGAATTTCAAAATGCAAGTAAATTTAATGATGAATTTACTATATTATCCCTATTACTTGGAGTTAAATAATTAAAACTAAATCTAATTAAGGGTAGTATAGTAAAATGTTCATTAAATTTACCTGCATTTAGAAATTTTTAACATTACTTAGATTTTGTGTATATAGAAGGGGATAAATTTAAGAAGGTTTTAATAATATTAACTTCAACCATACCACTACTCGTATGGGATTAATATTAGTTAAGTAGTGATATTAATATTAGTTAATTAATCTCATTTAAATGGTTCAAATTTAAAATATAAAAGGGTATAAATATAAGAAGGTTTTAATAATATTAACTTCAACCATACCACTGCTCGTATTATAATAGTTAACAAAGGGGTTTTTTTCTTCCAAAATTTGAACACATTATATATATATATTGAAGATCAAACTTACCATCATGGTAACTTTGATTTTGAGTATTAATTTTTTTTACCATTTAAAGTAGAAAAAATTGAATACGAAAAGTGAAAAAGATAGTGAATAAGAATAGTTTTTTAGGTAAAATACTTAACTTTCATTCATTGAAAACGTGGTGTATAAAGCTTGGGATGTGCTCCTACTAAGAGATAAAGTCTACAGATTTTTTAGCATGGTGAGCTAAAAATGTGCTATAATATTCTCCTCCTCACGTCTCACCCATGATGGTTACGGGAGGTAAGCTATGTCATCGATGATAAGACCAAAGCCTGATAAACCTTCCTTATGGATGTTGACTGCTTTTATGAAAACTTGTGCAATGCGTCTGATTTTAGATACCCTTTTGAAGGTTGTAAGTATACTACTGTTAGAGTGTGTTGTGATTCTCCATATATATATAGCATATGTACCATTCAAGACATCTTTGGTTTGAAGATATACTGAATCAATGTGAAGGGTATTTCCATCCATTTCTTGATGGCTTCCAATTTAACAATGTAACTGAACCTCCCCCAACTTTTCTCTCTAAGATAGAGAGCATCAAAACTTTCTACAGTTTTACAGCTACAACAGCGAGCAACTGCCACCCAATTTTCTCGGCCTGAATCAAACACCACCACCAATCTACCATTCCTTGTTCTCATCTACCCAAACAACCTGACTACACATTTAAGCCAACACCCCCTTTCCACAAGAATAAGCCCTTGCACACCACAAAGAACAATCACACGTGAAAACCAATAAACCATCGTAATCCCCCAACCCCGATCCTCGCATAACCCCACAACCATATACCAAATCCATGAGAAACAGACAACCACCCTCCAACGTTTAGGTGCAAAATCAACAAGGAAACAAAGTACAAAGCCGCCAACAACAGCAATCTTGGCCCTAAAGACAACACATCAGCAGCAGAAACAACCACATGGCACACAAAATCTGGGAGGAGCACTGGTCAGAAGGGTCTCGAGACGGTTCAGAAAACTCAGAAGAACGAAGAGATGTCCTCTTCGAAGATGAACTCAACAAATCCACCTATCTTCCCTCAAGGGGAGTTATGTTTAGGCCGAAGGAAGAAGATTTTCAAAGAAGCCAGAGTTTACCGGAGAATAGTTTGGTAGGGTATTTCCTCGACTATCGTCATTTTTCCCTAACAAGGATGCAACTCCTCATATCCAACTACTGGGGATATGAGATGTGTTGGTATGCCTTGAATACTGTAATAGCCGCTTCTGCGACCCTGGCCTGGGGGTCCGGGGGGTCCGGGGGTGAACCACGTAAATCTTGTGTCTTGTTAATTTCGTTCATATTTTCTGTTCTTTCTCCATTCCGCACAACAATGAGATGCATGTCATCTCCAAAAATGGAAAATTCTATGTCATCCAATTTGATCAAAGGTCCAAGCTACTTGCGGTGCTACATAATGGCCCAATGAACATAGTCGGGGGACTGATAGCATTACGCAGACTTGTCCCGGAGATGGTTCTGTCACACATGACAGTAACCAAAGCGCTCATCTGGATTCGCATTTATGGTCTCACTCTGGAGTACTTTGGCAGAAACATCAACAAAATTCACTTTAGTGGTGTGTGATGCCAAAGACGTGGATTTTGGGGGACGACTGCTGCAACATGCATAGTTTATGAGTGTCCGGGTGTGGACGCCAGTTCAGAAAGCACTGGTATCTGGCTAAAGCTAAGAAAATGAGTAATGATTTGGATAATTTTTGGCTATGAAATAGTACATAAAATGTGTAGGCGGTGTGGTGCATTGAGACACACCTACTCGCAATGCAGCTGGCAGGACGAAGGGGCACTTTAGCGGCACATCGATGCCAGATTCACACCTCTTGGGGGGGAACTGCAACTCAATATCTATCTATACCTCTCAAAGGAACTCTATCCACCAGCAATTCGAGTAATCAGAAACATGCCCATAAAGAGGTTCACGAGGTTTCCTTCTCAATATTTTCAAACCAATGCACACATGTTTTTACACCTTCCAGGCGAGGCATTTCTTGATGGCTTCAAATATGTGGAAGAAATCTACCCCGCCCTAGAGGAACTAAGGGAGGCCGAGCAAGGCTACACCCTAGAAAGCCCTCACGCACTAAATTTAGCAGAGGAAGAAACAGAGAAGGATGATCCTGGGGAAGAGCCCGAGGAAGATCCATTGGAACCAAGTCCAAGGGAGATAGCCCGTCAAAATGAGATAAATCAAATCCACCTCCAGGGTCTAGCGGAGGTCCGGGAAAGGTTGCTGAGTCTCCCGGAGGTCCCTGATTGTTGGGATGACTATGAAAGAGGCAACAACTTACCAAACATACTCTCGGACGTGGAAATGCAAGACATCAACCCCCATTGACCCCACAACATGATCATCAACAATGAAAAAACGTGGAAGGTGGGGTGATCAGAACAAGGCATGTTGAAGGAGAAGATGGAAAAACTGTTGTGGAGGGGTACATGATCACCGGTGGCAGAAAGAACATCCTCTCTAACGAGATAGCGGTGGTACGCCTCCCAAAACATAATGCTGAATTCAAACAATTCACCCTGATTGATGGAACGATAACGAAGTTGTTCCTCACCAACGAGTTTTTTTTCTTCAGAAGACCTAAATTTTGGCGTTGACTTTGACCAAATCAATGATGGGCTCAACTTCGATATGGGCCTTACCATTGAATTGGGAGACCTAGGTGATGAGGTATATGTCATCATGAGCATCCAAAGTGCTTTCAAACCCAGCCTAGCTAGTGCAACCATTTTGAAGGAGAAGGAGGGAAATGATGAAGGGGGAAAAGGCAACGCAAAGGTTGTTGTGTCGCCCAGTGGACAAAAGAGAGCAGAGAGATGTAAGCCACACCTCCACCTCCGCCGCCAAAATGGTGTCCATATAAATGAACCTTATGGTACATCAGTCACACAACATCCAAGTTCTGACTCAGAGCCAGAAAATCTTCACATAAAGAAATGTCCAGTGAGACAAAGGGGAGAAACAAGTGGATCTCGGCAAACCCAACAGATAGAGAAAAATTATGAAGAGCTGGAAAAAAGTTGAATGAAAAGACGGGCGATAGAAAGCGGTCATAAAGGAAAGAAAAAGGAGTTGACGGAGGAGGGAACTTGGAGTGAATGCGAGAAAATGATAGATAAAGAGAGCTGTATAAACTTAATAAGAGTTGGTGGAAAATTTATTGATGGGAGCATACCAGTGGAGAATCCACTGAACCACCCTGTCACAGGTAATTATCTAGACCCTATATCTCCACTTTCAGTAGCAACTAATTCTACAACCACATTAATAAGGCCAAGCCCAAACCAATGCAGCCCAACCCTCACCCTAGCTCAATACCAAAACAATTCAACCCCAAACAATCAGCCAATAAACAGAAACCCAAACCAAGCCCAATATCGACCCTAAACAAATCTATTTTGCCCTCACCACTACCCAGTACCCAGAACCCAAAACGGTAACCAACACCAATTCCCTTATAACCCAACCAAAATCGCAGATAACCCAACAAATAGCATATCCCTTAAACTCACCCAAGACCAGCCAATAAACTAACAACCAGAGATAACCAGGATAAGTAAGTTTGGGCATAGACAAAAAAATTTGGAACTTACACTCGTTGAAGATAACCTCCGTCGAGGCAAAAACTCCGCCCAAAAGCCACTGGAACCTAGGAATAATGGGAGCGCAGGGAATTATTATTTGGAGAAGGACGGGGGAACATCAAACTACTATGCATCGGGTGGCGATAAAGAATGACCACAACCTAAGCGGGCGGATGCCGATAAGCGAGAGCTGGAAGACGTAGCCACAATGCCGCCTTGGAGAGATGATACTCAAATCCAACCAGAGAGACCGATGACAACTTTAAACGAGGAGGTGCATGATGACTATCAGGTTCTAATAGCGGGCGGTGATTTCCAATCTCCACCGATATCCGTTGATGAGGCGTCGCAACTTACAGAAATCACATGTGAATGGCGGGAGGCAACAGCCGACGGGACTGATGGGAAGGGTCATGCACAAAGTGGAGAAAGATATATATGGGAGCAAATTACAGCAGCGCCGACCGAAGATCTTCCACTGACAGAGGAATTGCTCGGTCCGCGGAACCCTATGGTGAGGGAAAGTAAAGAAGGGGAACACATGGAAAATTTTAGGTTGACCAACTCAAAATATGAGGAGGAAAATGGGTCAGAAATGGATGGTGTCTTACAAGCTGGCCAGGGATCTCAAACACACAGCAGTCAGACACTTCACACTGTTATTAACTGGCAGAATAATTGTAGAACAACCACACACATCATAGAGCGAAGAGGGAACATCAGAATCACTCCAAAAAAATCAATGATTGCCACTAGATCCCTCATTGAAAGGAACATGGAAAGAGTTAGGACGCTAAAAATTACTGAGGACGGAAGGCAAAAAACAGTCGGAAAAATCATGGAAATGTTGGTCTGGCCAAAATCTACACCGTTAGAGAATACCATGGGAAGGCAAGGGAGAGATAATATGGCACGAACTAACACACAGAACAAGGCTATCAACTGGGCGATGGTGGAATACATGCCAGTGGTAGATGGGCTGAGGGTCAATAGAAAGAGACAACTCCAGGAGGAGATGGGAGGTATTGTTTTCAGTAAGAAGAGATGCACAGAGGAACAAGAAGATGCGCACCTGCAACAGACGCTATCCACCTTCCCGGAGATTGACCAAGAAGACGGAAGAGTACAGGGAGAATTGTTCATCATCTCAGCTAGAACATTTGTGTCAGTGGTGCAAACAGTGATGCAAGGCGAAGAGAAGAAAGTTGCAGTACTTCGGTGGTTGGTCCAAAACAACCACCCAGAAGTACATGAATCTACTCAGCTGGAACTGCAGAGGACTGACACATCCTCTGACAGTAAAATTCTTAAACAACAACATTAATCATTATAACCCCAATATTGTATTCTTAATGGAAACTAAGTGTGATTCTAGTAAAATTATGAAGTGGCTAGGTAGAACTTACTTCACTAGCTGAGAAGTAGTAGATTCAATAGGAACAAGTGGAGGGCTTTGTGTAGCCTGATCATCATATATGGTAGTATCGGTAGTTAAAAGCTGCCACAATTTTATATGCTGCAAAGTCACGACCGCCCAGGGGGATGAATGGATGTTAATGCTTGTGTATGGGTACCTTGGCCGACCTCAGAGGAAACCGGTGTGGGATTACCTACATATGATCCTACAAAACACAACCTCCCCGTACTCATCAAGCATGATTTCAACCAGATCCTAAACAGAGAAGATAAATCAGGTGGAAGGTCAGTTAAATTGTAGGAAGTAAAGGATCTCAAAAGCCTACTAGAGGACGCGAATCTAAGTGAACTCAGTAACAAGGGACAGTGGTTCACCTGGTCCAATTGAAGATGAGGCAATGATCTCAGACTGGAAAGTCTAGATCGAGCATTTGCTAATGCCAAATGGACGTCTATGCTCCACAGGTACAACTTGATAAACCACACAATAATGAGATCGGACCACGGGTCCCTCACCATCAGCACCCATCCTAGGACCAGGGACCAGAACAACTACTCAGTACGAAGATTTGAATCCTACTGGGTCAGATTCAACCACAATAAGGATATGGTTAAGCGCGTCTGAAGACCATTCTAACTCACGACAAGCCCGCCGGGAAGGGAAAACACCACGGTTGATCCCGTCCCCAACACAACAAACTATTTAAACACGAAGCTGCGCAAGAATACGACTAGACTGCACAACCGGGCAAACGAAAGTCTTGGAAAACTGGAGTACAAGATAAAGCGGATCAAACAACAGCTAGGCGCGAAACAAAGGCAGAAGGATGTGGATGGCATGCAATATAAAACCAAGGAGTTGAACAAACTTCTCACCATGCAGGATGATTATTGGATACAGAGAGTGAAGTCCCTGTGGCTCAAAGAAGGAGACAGAAATACGAAATTATTCCACAAGTGGGCACAAAAAAAGGAGAGGGAGAAACTACATTATCCAGCTCAAGGATGACAAAAGGGCATGGATTTCAAAACAAGAAGAGCTGCAACAGCTGGTCTTCAATAATGTAAGCTCTGTCTATGTCATAGAATCGGTTATGCCATCAGATGTTTTTGGTCAGTCAACTATGCAGGATATCCTTAACCTCATAACAAAGGGGATTGATCAAAGTCAGAAAGGAACTGGAAAAGCTAGTGACCCCGCAGGAAATAAAAGCAGCAATCTTTCAGATGGGCAAATGGAAGGCACGGGGGCTGGACGGCTTACCGTCAGGATTTTACCAACACTACTGGACGGAATTAAGAGACGACGTAGCAAAGGAGGTTCAAATCTTCTTTTCAACCTCCTTCATGCCAACAAAGTGGAATCACATAACATTGGTCCTCATACTGAAGTAAAATTTCCCAAACGAAGACGTGTATCTTCGACCTATAAGCCTATGCAATGTCACATACAAAATAATTTCAAAGATTCTGGAGAATAAAATAAAAAGGTCACGGGGTTCCTTATCTCAGGAAATCAATTGGCTTTTGTGCAAGGAAAATCCAATGTCGAAAATTCACTCATAGCCCATGAACTCATCGAATTCATTCGAATAAAGAAGATGGGAAAACATTTGATGACCGCAATGAAAATAGACATGAGCAAGGCATACGACCGAGTGTCTTGGGAGTTTCTGGGAAAAAATTATGCATCTTATGGGTTTCTCGCAGAAATGGATAGGTTGGGTTAAGTAATGAGTAACCACCGTAACATATTCCATAAAGCTCAACAGGATAAGCTCAACAGTCTTCCAGCCTAAACAAGGATTAAGGAAAGGATTTCCACTCCCTCCATTCCTATTCATCCTATGTCAAGAAGCATTCTCATCAATGATAGCGTTTGATGGGTTCCAGATTGTGTGCTCAGGTGTAAAAATAGGCCTCATTGTCGAAATCGTATTGCACCCCATGTTCGCAGATGGCTGCATCCTCCTCTTCAACATCTCAGAAAGAGGATCCACAAAGCTAGCACAGACACTAAACACATTTGCGCCGTACTCGGGCCAAAGAATTAACTTTCATAAATCCGCACTACTCGTCAGCCTAAACACAGAGCCTGGAATAAAGGAATGCCTCAGCCAGACTTTCAGAATTTTTGAAGACTTACTCAAGGAAAGATTCCTAGGCTACGATATGAACTTCTTTGGACCGAAAGTGGGAATGTTCACCATTTTAATAAAAAGAGTAAAGGACAAAACATCAATATTGAAGATGGGGGGTCTATTGGTCATGGGAATAACACCCTTAGAAAACACGTTCTAGTCTCAACAACTCAATACACCCTCAGTACGTTTTGAATACCTTAGACTGTAGCAAAATAATTGACAGCCATCTCGCTTGATTCATTTGGGCAGGAGACACAGATGGAAGAGGCACTGTAAGTGTCAGAATTCCCATACCACTCAAAACGGAATAGATGAACTAGGCATTGCTTGGGAAACTTGCTTGGAAGCTAATCACAGACAAACAGTCCTTCTTCTCCAAACTGTACCTCAACAAGTGCTGCAACAAAGAAGACTTACAGAAAGTAAAACTGGAGCAAGGGTCAACGTAGGGGTGGAGAGGAATTCTGTGGGGGAAGAAACCCAATTAAGAATGGGCTAAAGTTGCAAGTGGTCGACGGGCAAGGAATACACATCCAAGATGAGTGGATCTCAAACCACAAGAATCCGATAAGGTATGAAACACAATTATTTCCCCAACTCGGATTCAAGGTGAGTGACCTAATTGATCATGGAAAGCAATGATGAATGCCTCTATTAAGACTATTCTTCAGCCAAGAAGTAGCAAACGATATTGCAGGAATCCAAGTCCCACTTGCCCCCTTGGGGGTAAAATGACTAGCAATTCTAGGAAACGGACTGGCTCAGAAACTACACGGTCAGAAGCGGATACCACAAGGCATGGATTGCAAAATACTGGCACAAACCAAGGACTTCAGCATCGATGAGGAACATGAAAACTGACAAACACCTATGGAAGAAACTGTGGAACTCCAAGGTCCAAGAAAGAGTCAAATTCCTGGTGTGGAGACTCGTACATAATGTGGCACCAACAGGACCAGTGCTGAGGAAAAGAAATATGGAGGTTTCTCCCTTTTTTCCAAATGTGTCATTCCCAATTGGAAACACCAACACACATGATACTAGAATGCGATTATGCTAGAAGAGTATGGAGAGCAATGAGAATGGGTCTTGACTTCAGCTAGGGCCGAATGAGTTCAAAAGCTGGCTAAGAGAATGGTTCAAGGGGGCACCGGAGGACGAGAACATTAACCTCACATGCATCATCATATGGTCCATTTGATGCAATCGTAACAAAGCCACTATTGAACAAAACCAAGTAACCATAGAAGCCGCCCAAGTCATCATAAGGGCCACACATGCAGACGAACCTGACAAACAACCAACAGGACTAAGGAATTTAACGGACCCGAAGTCAGATTTAGTGGACTTTGAACAAGCAACAAGTCAGACTCAAGCGGTGGAACCAAAACGAGCCAAAGTAGGAGACATACAGTTGATTTGGCACACACATGATGGCCATCTAAATCCCATGTATGTTACGTGGACGCGCATTGATACAGATGCGGCATTAAGAGCTCAAGATGGGAAGAAAACTGTAGCAGGATGTGCAGTACAAGGGAAAGGGGAAAATGGTTGGCAAGGATCGCGGAGCATTCAAGCGCCCTCAGTAGTTTAAGCATAACTCATCGCTATTCATGAATCAATAGTAGATGCAAGAAACCGAGACATCACAGATGTATGTATACGGACGAACTGCGACTGGCACTCAACCACATCCACAATTTCCCAAACGTATCCAAGGAGTAAAGGGGCTACTTAGGAGTATTATAGTGTTAGCAATGGTGTTCAGTAGAATACACATAATGAATGTCCCTAGGGTGACTGTAGTAAATGCCCATAATCTGGCACATCATGTAATATGAGACTCTTGTCCAACAAACCCCATGATAATATAAGTGTATGACTCTTTGATTAAAAAAAAATGTTGCTTCCATATCGGATAACTCCACTCAATGTTGCTTCTGTTGCAGCTTCGTAGCATAGATGATTAGGGCTCGTCATGCTGATCTGTGGGTCGGGGTATCTGTTCGACCCAAATCGACCTAAAATTTAGGGTTAAACGAATCGGGTTGGGCCGGGCCCATAATTTGGGCTGGGTCGAGTTGGGTCGGGTCGGGTTGGATTTGGTCACCAAATCGACCCATATCGATCCAAATCATAGTAATTTTTTTTGTAATTTATTAAATAAAATGAATTTTAAATATATTAATATTTAAATAATAAATAAAATGATAATTTATTTTCATATAATTTAAAATAAGAATATTATATTTTATTTTATTATAAATTATTCATTTAATAAAGAAAAAATACAATTGTTTTCATTCTATTTAGTTAGAATAATTTTAATAATTCAACTAAAATATAGTACAATTTTACTCAAATTTATTTATATAATTATGAATATGTATTTCATATTTTAATCAATTTATTATTTATAATTAATAGTAGTTTTACCAAATTATTTTTATTTTTATAAATATATATTTTCAAAAATGTTAAATTTGTTTATGAAGTAAATTAATGGTGGATATGTTAAAATAATTATTTTTAATAAATTTCCCCAAGAAAATGAGTCAAAATGAGTCGATTTGAGTCAAAATCTAACCCGACCCATTTTGACCCAACACGTTTTGACCCAAATAGAACATTGACCCAACCCGACCCAATTGGGTCGGGTCAGGTTGGGTCGGACAATTTGAACACCCTTAAGATGACACAATGTTGAGGTTGAAAGTCATGACTCTCCCCAGGAAGAAACTTGTTTCTATGATGCCATAGTTGAGACAACGGTATCGCAACAAGTGCCATATCCCGTGGGTCTAGTTCCAATATAAGTCCTGGACTCATAAACTGCGGTTTATTGTTGAAAATTGAAGATCTTTTCGTGCAGGTCTGTGGAAAACCATACGTTGTGTGCTATGGAGCAGTGAAAAAATAAATATTGGATGGAGATATCATCCATAGAGCAACTTAAGCAGTTAGGTTCAACCAACATGTGTCTTTGGAGCAGATTGATCGTTGATGGCAAATTATTCTTGCATGGTCTTCACAAGAAGGGTTTTACTTTTGGTTGTGTCGTTAAAGTCTATATCTTCCTTCAGTGTGGAGAGGGGTATGAGCTGCTCGACGTCATATTGCTTGCAATAGCAAAGTTGACGAGTTAATTTCTATAGTGCAACAAGATTTTATTGTGTATTTACCGTCTACGGTAGGGTGTCCTATCCATCGATTCTAGGCTTGAGATCTTATGTTCCTCGGTAAAGATAGGGTGTTCTGTCCATAGATTTCTCATGATTGAAAGTATTCCTAAAAACTTCTTCATTCCAGGTAGGGGTGGGCAAAAAATTTGAAAATCGAACCGAAAACCGAATTATCTGAATTTGAATAACCCGAACCATATTTAAAATATGATTTTCAGATAACCGAATTGAACAAACCGAATTTTGAATATGGTTTTTGGTTTGGTTTTGGATATGGAAACTCAACCCGAAATCCGAATCTAAAACATAATATAAAATTTGTAAATACATAGCCAAATTCATGGCCCAAACTCACATAGCTCATGACCCAAAATGAAAATTGAGAACCTTCATTATTGGCCCTTAATATAAGTGTAAACCCTAAAATTGAGAACCTTCTTCCTGCCGTTTTCTTCTTCCTGCGCGTGAGGCAGAGTAGAACTTTCGCCCTTTCAGTACGTGCTGGTGGAGTTCTACGCCCCGTGGTGCGGCCACTGCAAGGCTCTGGCGTCAGAGTACGCGACCGCGACGATGGAGCTCAAGGACGGGGAGCAGAAGGTGGTGCTCGCGAAGTTGGACGCTGATGAGGAGGCTGAGTTGGCGAAGAATTACGCGAGATGAGTGGGTTCCCCACACTTTTCTTCTTCGTTGACGGAATCCACAAGCCTTACACCGGTCAACCCACCAAGTGAGTAGCCAAAATTCATGGGATATTTTTTTAGTTTCATTTGATTAAAGCTAATTTAGGTTAATCATGAATTATTAATACCTAGGCCAGTCTCTAATGTTGAGTTTACGATGCAGAGATTCTATTGTTACCTGGGTGAATAAAAAGACTGGGCCTGCTTTGAAAAGCATTACTATTTCTGAAGAAGAAGAAAATCTTGGATGCTGAATCGAAAGTGGTTTGTGGGTTCTTGGATGCTGTAATTCGGTTTATTCAGATTAGATCCGAATTCAAACCAAAACCGAATTTCAAATTTGGTTTGGTTTATTCGGGTCGGATTCAGTTTTGGACTTTTTAGAGACAAAACTGAATAACTCGAACCGAATAAAGCGAAAACCGAATAATCCGACCAGACGCCCACCCCTAATTCAAGGTGGTACCATTATCGGAAATAAGATGTGAAACCTTTAATTCTGCAGGACAACTTTGTAAGTTTAAAATATTCCGACTTCATGCTACATCCAGGGAGTAATGTGTAATATTTCCAAAGTTAAAAAACAAGCTGGATATTTTATAGAGAGGCTCCACTTGTAAGTTGTTGTACCAGTAGACAGTGTCAACAATCTCATCTATGAAAATGGTCAAGTCGATCTCCCACTTCTTCCTCCTTCTTGCCTTGTTTCTTGGACTCTCCCAAGCATCAAGATCTGTTCATCATAATCCCCAATCGCAGAACTCCTTCAAGATCAAGCCCAAACAGGTGAGTAAAACCCAGTAATCCCATAACCCCTTAACTTACTCGACAATAATTTCTAATTATTTGCATTTTATTCTATCCGCAGGATGCAGTTACAAGCGTGTGTTCATACAGAGTCACCGTCAAGACCAGCTGCTCCTCTACATCATGGACCAGGGACAAAGTCAGTCTCGCCTTCGGTGATGCCTACGGCAATGAGGTCAGTGTCTTAGTGAGAGTTAAACACGTGCAACTATTAGTATCTTCTGGTACTAGTTTGGTATATTGTTTTAGTTTTTTATGCAAAGAATTTGGTATTGTGGGGGCAGGTGTTTGCGCCGAGAATCGATGATCCAGCTTCCCGGACGTTCGAGAGGTGTTCGACGGATACATTCCAGATAAAGGGACCATGTATGTACGACATTTGTTATTTCTACTTGCTGCGGGTCGGATCCGATGGGTGGATGCCGGAGAGCGTCGGAGTTTTCAGCCCTAACCGGATGCCGATGACATATACTTACAACACGTTTCTGCCCAATGGAGTTTGGTTTGGGTTCAATCATTGCGGTAGAAAGCCGACGGCCAACTCTGTTGAGGTTTTGTGAAGCTTCATTGGGTGCTGCTATTTGAGAATAAAATGGGAGGGAAGAAATAGGAAGTTTCTTCTGTTTTTTTTTTGGTTTCCACTTTCCATTGGATTCTGTTGGTGCTGGCACAGCTGATTTTGTATGCATATGATTAGAACATTACATTTTGTGCTTTGTATTTGTTACATGAGATTTTACTTCTTGCCTTCTACACTTTCAAATTTGGCAAACAATTTGAAGGAAATTAATCCTTCACGCTTTTGCATTTCAACATTTTAACGGAAAACGTTTTAAAAGAACAGTAATTCTTTGCGCTTTTGAAAGTGTAAACTCAGTGGATAGAGCGGCTGCTTCCTAAGCAGAAAGTCGTAGGTTCGACCCCTACCTGGCGTGTTAACCCAACGTGAGTTTTTTTCTTCCCGCCATTTTTCACTCTATTTTATCTTCTATTTTTCACTTCTTGATCTTACGTGATGTACTCTCACGGTATCGAATTCAAGAAATTCGCACGCAAAACCATTGTTTAGTACTACCATAAACTGTAATGGAACCGATAGGATGCCTTACAAGAACTAGTTTCATTATCTCATTCACTATTACACAATACACTGCAGTATCGTATTGTGTAATACATCTTCTCTCATACAATACACGAACAAAGGAAGATCCAAACAACGTTCGTTGACAAGTTAAGCTGCTCTTTCTGTTTCTGTCTTAATCGGAGTCGATCGTGCTCATGATTCCTCCGAGAAAGCCAGCTCCATTGCATTCGCCGCATAAAACCTCCCTCTTACCTCTTCAAAACAAGTAGAGTAAACACGCAAGTTAGGACCAAATTCTTTCGGTTTTTGGTTTTCAGAAGGAATGATAAGAAGATTAGATATTGTATGTGATACCTGCAAAGCCAACACAATCCACCGGCTTTGAACCTTCCATCGAAGTGATCGATGGAGTTTACTCCAGTACCTTGGCATTGCTTGCATTTAATATTACCTGCACGCAAATGGAACTCATTAGCTGAGCTCCTGTAGACTTGCAAAATTATACCACATTATCGCAATAGAAGGAACCATATACAGGTCTGTTGAATAAGAACGACATGGATAAAATCTAAAACATAAAC
Organism: Rubia tinctorum; assembly: GCA_032355605.1. Lineage (NCBI taxonomy): Eukaryota > Viridiplantae > Streptophyta > Magnoliopsida > Gentianales > Rubiaceae > Rubia > Rubia tinctorum. The sequence goes on from JAULKM010000001.1 coordinate 6,249,292, forward strand.
ACGAGAAGTGACTGATTTCGTCAATCATTCCACACACACACAGTCGAGAGAAGAAGAGAAACGTAAAAAGGAAGCAGGTGGAAAACATCTAAGATTAGCAACATTAAGACAATGATGTGCAGTAACTCATATTTCGATCTTTCTCACGAATATACGAGTTATCCACACAAGGAAACCAGAATTCTTGCGCAAATATGATAGCCGAAATATGCAGAACTACGACATTAAAGTGGATTCAACAACACAGGATATCAAACCATTTCCCAAGTATAAAACGATTACCCTCTCCTTCGCACTGAGTACAGACGAGGCTCCTTGACTTGGTGGCTGGAGTACCACCATCCGTCGCCTGTAAACGCGAAGCAAAGATCATTAGGACAAGAGGCATTAATTGATTAACGTTCCCTTAAGTTGTACTAAACAATCATCCAACACACACTAAGCATTTCATGAAGAAACTAGTACACTCCCACTTTGTAGATACAATAAGACATTTTTTTTTTATATTTGACATGTGCCGTTTAAGCATGTTCTACAATCGATTAGTAAAGCATAAGAGATGTGTAATAGTGAGGGAATGAAGGCACACCTTGATTTCCATGGACCTGCTGCTTCCAACATCGCTTATCCACTGTACCTTTCTAATACTGGAGTGGGCAGGAGCGCCAATTAGGCCTGATTAAACAAAAACCAACTCTCACAATTCAGACAGAAGAAAAATGAATTCCAAACGTAGCAATTCTCAGAACTCAGAAGCACATAAACAAATTAAACAGAGCATGAAATGCAAGAAATAGGAATGTTTGTTGAGTACCTGGTTTGGCAATGGGTTTGAAGGAGGCCAGAGGTGAAAAACATATTGAACCTGACATTGTTATTTTTGGTAGAATTGAAAGGGTACTCCCTGTTTTTAGTTGTTCTACGAAGCTTTGTCAAAAACAGAGCGAAGAGGTTTATAGGAGTTTGTCAGGGGGACGTTGGGACTGTCATCGGCTGTGGATCAGATAAGGCTCACTCGTTTCCACTTTCAGACTGAGCTTCCAATTACTGAAGTACCCCTTCCTTACAAATATCTACTTTCTATTTTTTTATCATCCCTTTCTTTGACAATATAATTTTACACTGATATTTATGGTTGGAGTATTAACATTTTAATTTCTCATTACATTATAATCAGATAACATTTCTGGTTAAACTGCCTAACAATCACAACAAGGTTCATTTTTATGATTTTTAAGATTAGATTGTAATTATTTATATTTTAAAATTTTTTATAAAAAAGTTAGGCAAAATCTTGAGAAAGATGGAGTTTAATTATAATAATAAAATGTAATAGGTTTTTTTTGCAATATTAAAGTTTTATTATGCAACGTGTAGTAGTTATAAAATTTATAATCTGGTTCATACAACCCAAAAATTTTATCTTAATTTCTTCTAATTTATACTTTAAAACTTGGTTTTTCCATGACTTATGGAAAGACAGTTTTTCAAGAGATGGACTCAAAAAGTTATTGCAATAAATTAAAAATAAATATTAAACTATTTCATTAGTTATTAATCACGGATGAAATATTTATTTGTAAAACAAAAATATCGTGACTTTCACAGAAATAAAGAGAGAGAATATCTCTATAAAATATTAAAATATCTAAAACTAAAACTAAAACTAAAACCGAGGGCATAAGAGTCAAAGCAGCAAATAAAAGTTGAAAGCAAGCACAGCCTCTCACTCCATTCATCCGAGAGCTGGAATAGAGTCCTTCTGCTCCGATTCTCATTCTTCCGAAAACAAAACACAAAAATGGAGAGCACCCTTTTATCTCATTCTCTCTTCGCCCCTTTTCAAAGTAAGCAATTTTCTTGATTACACGTCTTTAAAACTCATCTGGGCTGTGGAAATTATTTACTGACCTGTGGTTTTTTATCAGATAGAAATTTAGGCTACCTGGAGAGGAAACTGCAGAGCTCCTTCTATGGAAAAATGGTGTTTCATAATAGCGCTCTTATAAGAAGGGATATCAAGAATTGCAACCCAACTGGTCTCAGAATATACTCTTTGGTTCTTACTCTGTTTTAGCCCTATTTGATTTCAGGAACATGGTATGATGTACAAGTTAAATGTGTAATGTAACCCACAATAAATTTTTATTTTTTTTGCAGTTTGGTAATAAAGGCAAAACCAAGGCAGTCAAGAAAGAGACCGTGGTTCCTGAGCCCGACTACAGGATCCCCATTGTTCTTCTTGGTGGGTTTGGTTTCGTTTCATCAATAAAATGTCTTTGCGTTTGAGCCGAACATTAATGAAGGTGATTTTCATAGGTTTATCTGGAGGTTTGATTTATGGAGATAACGTTGTAGCAGCAGTTCCTTTTGGTCTACTCGGATTGCTCTTGTTACTTCAGGTAAATTGCCCACTTTGTTTACTTAAAAGTATATTTATGCTGCCCTCCTCGGGGTCCTCAAAACGCTGTATTTTACCATTTTTCTTGAATTTGGCTGACAATGTCTGGACCATGCATTTTGTCTTTCTTTTTGATATTTTAAGGTTAGATTAGCTTCCATGACCTTACCATTTCCTCTGCACTATCCTTCTTTCAGACTACCAGGGTGAGATTTGTGTTTGACGATGAAGCACTGGTTTGTCTCCCAACCCTTTTATTTCTTTGCCCTCATATGGTAATTCTTTATGCTAGATTTATGCCTGAAAACAGTTAGGATATGAATGAGAGAGTAGCATTGTTAGGATCCAGAAAACAGTAGCACTGTTTGTCATGCCATTCTGAATCGCAGAATCAAGACTGAAGAGTTATTAGCTCGTTTCAGAAGGTCTCGCGGATTGCAAAAGCATTCTGTTCTGTCAATCTTGGATGAACTTTGAGCAAAGCTATTGAATTACAGTCTGAACTGTTCTTGACTGGTACAGGAGGTTAAGGTAGGAGAGCAGCTTGAAGAGTCTGGTGAAAATGTTTTCGTGGGTGGGAAAAACCGCTGGAAGTGAGTACTTCCTCTACACATGCTTTGAACTCGGCATCCTTCTGCTACCTTACCTCTGTTGCATTTGCAGATATTCAACGTTTGTAAACTGGGAGCTTTGGTGGCCAGGTTTCCCGATTCTTGTTTATTTTAAGGAGACGCAAACCAAGCCCGAGGGACAAATTCATTTCTTCCCCGTCATTTTTGTAAGCATTAGTATTATTAATCGCCAGGATGCTGATTCTGTTCAAGAGTTTGATAGTGTTTCTGGGTATTATCTGAGCAGAATGGGAAGCAGCTATACGATGTTATGGTGGAAAGATGCGGAACTTCACAAACAAGTGCGCCAAAATCATCCTAAGGCTGGAAGTCTCAGGTAACTGATTCAATGAACACAACAACACTGTCGTAATGCCTTGATTTGAATTATCCTACAGTCTCAAAAGCCAGCAAACAGAATGTAATCCATTAGGCTTCTCTTTGTTATCCACAAAGTGCATCGTAAACCTCGATTGTGTTTTACCTCATTTTCTCCAAGCATTGGTAACTAAGGTAGAATTCAAACTCATACCATCCTAAGCCATCAAACAGTAAAACTCAAAGATGATTAAAGCAGAAGAGCAGAATCATTTATACAAAATCTTCTACTCCCTCCGTCCCACTCTAAATTGCTTATTTACTTTTTGAGAGTCAAACTTTGACACTAAATAAAAACCAATATATAAATAATAAATATATCATGTGAGATATTGTTAAATTTGTTTTAACGTCTATTTTCTAAATATCAATTTTTTATGCGTCATTATTATAAATAACTAGAGATATTTACGGTTAGACATGCTCTTTGAAAATCGTGAAAAAAGTAAACAAGCAATTTGAAGTGAGAGAGGGGAAGTATGTCGCATTCCACACTAAATGTTCTAGCAAAACCATTTTACGGGTATTACAATAATGCCTCAAAGAATACTCAGCTAAAAAAGGGCACCACGTCGATTACACTAAAAGTAGAATTCCAAATGAAGAAAATAAGCCTAGAATCATAACCCGAGATAAAATAACTCGAGCCTTTTGATGCTCATAATTGGCGTTCAATGTTAGAATCAGTATCTATACAGTCACTCTTACCGTGTTACTTGCTCATCAAACTACCCAAGAAACATAGCTAATCACCAACCACTTCAGTAGTTCAGTTACCTCGTTGGAAAGACAGCAAGGGGTCTGGATGTCAGAACAGAAACACTTCGGCAACCTCAAGGAAGCAACTCCATGAGCTTCGCAGCAGCATGTCGAATGAAATGACATTTCATCTCTCAATCGATCCATTCAAATAAAACGGAGGTTGTAAACCTTTACTTCCCCCATGCCATAGCCAGGTTCTCAAATATGCATCATGTAGTCAATCCGTCTTTGTACAGTGTGCATCTGTACCGTGCTGAGTGCATTTACGATACCCTACGCTGTGAAGGAACTCCCTTATCTCTTTGGCGCTGCTGTTGCTTGCTTGTAGCAAGCGCTCATCTTCCTCGTATATAAGGTAAGGAGCATGCCCTTTCTTTCTAGACAGCAACTTCGAGGCACCCTTGAGTACATGATACTCCCAACCCTGAACATCAATTTTGAGCATCAGCACTTTGTCCAAGTCGTCTATCATATCGTCCAGCGGAATGGACCGGACTTGAAGTTCAATCTCTTCATTGGACTTAAACGCCAACTTGGCACCAGTTGCCGAGACTGCACTGTTATCCAGCCGTCCAACTAACTGGTAGGTAACAAGAGATGATTAGTAAATAAGAATTTCAAATGAATCAAACAATGAGCAAAATGGTCTAGTATACCCAGTATTGTTCCATCTCATAAAGAGAAAATGTATAGAAACAGGACTCTTCATACTGCTTAAAGGTTCTCATCACTCTCGGTAGATAAAGCAAATAAGGTCAGAATCACATTCACATTTGGCTTGTCAAACCAAACCATACAATGCCATTAACGAGATTAACCTACGAAGAAGAACCTTATAAATACTAATTAAACTGAACTAAACCGAACTTGCAGGACACTTCACGATCTACTAATAACAGCTTAGGTGAGCTGATCTGAGCTGTCTATGGCTCTGTTTGGTAGAACTGTGCTTATAAGCAAAGCTGGCTTATTTTGAAAGTACGGGGAGACCAGCTTCTGCTTTTCCCCAAAAAATAACTTCTGCTTTAAAAAAAACTGTTTTTTTTCCGTTTACCAAACACCAAAAAGTGTTTTGCTTATAAGCACAACAACTAAAGAGTTCTGCCAAACAGAGCCTGTATAATTTATCACTCATATTAACGGCTGAGCTGTGCTGATCTGATATGGAGTTGAGTCCAAACGAAGCTCCATTTAAATACACGCTATTGAAAATCTAAATACACAAATTCACTCCGATAACCTCATCTTAGATACTAAGACTTCCTTGATCTGAATTCAAACGCATAACAAGACCTAAAATAAACAAATCATTACACAAAACAAGCAAGAAACACCCAATTTGAAGTCCGAAAATACCTTATGAAATGTAATATTTCCAGCCCGATCCGAGGTAGCAGCCTCAAAAACCTGAACCAAGTGGGTAACTCGATTAAAATAAATCCCCTCGCAAATCTTCTGCAAGTTCTCAAAAACAGGCTCAAACGCCAACACTCTAAACCCCATAGCCGCCGCCGCAA
>JAULKM010000001.1:6268741-6286282 GCA_032355605.1 Rubia tinctorum
AACCTGTAATGAAATTTTGGCTCAAGAACAGTTCTTTCAACTGGAATGTCCAGATCAAACTTGAGGAGTAGGTGAGCCATGTTTGGAGCTGGCCGGCTTATGTTATCAATAAGCAACTGCATAGCAAAAAGAGAAACACGCTAGATTTTGAAATATATGTATATATAATTATTCTCAAATCAAGCCTCTACTGTTGCAAAGGGTAATGTTTTTCACTACTGAGAAGGAAGAGCTAATTTAGGACTGACCTGGAGTATAAGCACCCCAGGATCTTCGCTGCTGTTCTCATAAATTTGAGATTCTTCTGATCGAAACTCCAAGCAGGCGGCATAGTCCTCAATTAGAGGACCCGCAGCACTTGTTTTCAATAGTAACTGAACAAGACCAGCCATCCGAGAACTGCAAAAACGCATCACAATTGAGCCAATGTGGGACCAAAAAACACATAAGCAGAACGCCGCATGACAGTACAAGTTCTTGATAAGGAAAAGGAATTAAGAATGTGTACCTAAGAATACTCAGGATTTTGATTGAACACTGCTGAATTTGTGGTTGAAAATCATATCTGGCATACTCAACCAAGGACACTATTTGATGATGATCCTGAGAGAGAACAACATCCAAAGGCTGCAAGGAAAAAAGGAACCAAAAAATATACGCACAAATGAATAACCTCATTAGATATTCTAGCTAGGGTCAGGGAATCAAACCAGATTTACAAGCTTAAAAAAACAAATGTAAGGACGGGACAATGCATACAAAAAAAACATATTGAGACAAGGACACTATTGCATGAGGCAACCAAAAGCAGACATGAAACAGGTAGGTGAGCTTAACAGTTTAGAGAGGTGTAGCTCATATAAATATAGATAAATAATTATAATAGCGCTGGTTGGTTTATACTGGTGAAATAAGAAAAATTGGGAACGAATATTTTTTTCAATAAGTGATGTATCGCTTCTTCCCATCCCATCTCACTGAAGTTCATACTTACATTTAATCTTATTTTTACCAAAAGTCAATTCATTCATATCAACTCTTCTAAATTACTTTCTTTTAATCATTTCTTTTCATTGTATCCACTATTTCTCCTCCACACATTTACTTCCTTCTTAAACTTTGTGCATTTTAACGAGTTTGATTGGCCAATTATTAGGATTGGGGTTGTGTGTGTGTGTTGAGGGTGTGCCTAGGGAATGATTTCCGGGAAAGCTAGAAACAACCCCAATATTTCAAATTTATAACCAATCCAAACCCCCAAGCAAACACTGCAAAAAATCTCAAAAGATAACGAGCTTGCAGAATAGAAGAACACAATTTATCTTGACAATGAACTGTCTGAACCTATTTAATTACCATGATGAACCTCTCATCCCAGAGGCGGATAGTACTTTAAAAAAAAGAGGTGGATAGTACTCACTGCCATAGCTAGCAACATAATTTATTGTTTTAGTTTTTCTGTGACTCCTTAACCCTTAACTAGATCAACATTTGAAAATGGGCCATTTTCATCCTACGTGAATCAAATAGAATATGGACAAGAAGTAAGTTGAGAAGAAAAGTTGTGAAACAAACAAAAAAATGTCAGCTATGCTTTGCGCACATTTTCAACTTATTCACAAGGGAAAAAACCATTGATGAGGGTGCTGTAACTTGGCTTCATTGATAACAGAGAATTGAAAGCGAACACTAGAAGTCAAACTTCAACTGCAAGTGCAAAGCTACCCAGCAAATTGCTGTGAAAACGAAATTCCAATAGCTTGATAAATCCAAGGGGAAGATATTATACAACAATGAATTACTCATGCCAGATTTAATCCTTGCGAATTTTCTACAGACATTCAACTATCTCGTAGCCCACCAGCCCTGTATCAGATGTGTATATTCTATTTTGAAGGAAAGCCCCAATTTGTCACATGACTCACATCTGTCATAATATGACTGAATATATCCAAATGATGACAAAAACTAGTTCAAGTGATTTATCACATCAAACTAACTATTGAGAATTTAGTCAACTAGCAGTTTAGACACAACTGCATAATTCATGGTTTAACTTTTCACATTAGGAAACAGTAAAAGTGCATGCCAGTAAAAAGGTTTTCTACTTATCAAGACCAGTTCCCTCCCACTCGGACAAATTTAAAATTGAACAGAAAGCCAATACCAACCTATAAACTAAGCCACCGTCCAGAATCTCCAGATCACAAACAAGTTGCTAAAACAGAGAGGGGAAAAAAGAATTAAGTACAAAACCTGATATACGGGGCGCCAGAAATCAGAAACAATCGAATCTTTCTCCAAGACTAGAATAATAATTTCCAAAGACAGGAGGATAGCCTTTTCAAGAATTTGCCCATAAATTTGACTTCTGCGTTCAGCAATAATGGAATTCACTCCTGGTAAAAGAATTCCCATAATATTTCGAAACACTGTTTTACCACTCATAAAATCCTGAAAATTACACATCAGGATGAAATGCAATCAATAATGAATAAATGTAGAAAAGAGAAACTTCTATATTTTGGAGGAAGCTGCAAAGAAAGCAAAATCCAAGATCCGTAATCAATAGAGGGAGAAGAGTAAACAGGTGAGATAGGTAGAAACAGTACTTTCATTAACTCAATGATGGGAAGCTGCATTTCCAGTGGTGTAGACTGTCCCCCAGATGAATTTTGCGATAGATCAATGGTTTCAGAATCTTCATCTTTAATATCATACATGGTGAGTATCCTAAACATGATACGTGGGGATTAATCTCAATGCAGAATCATAATTCATTTATGCCCAAAAATGTCACTTAAAGATGAGAAACATCAATAAATGCTGCATTCCACATCTCCTAGAATCAAATGTACATCAGCAACACCAACCAGAATCTAGGGAAAAAATTGTTTCAAAAAAACTTTACAAATGGAAGAAATTTTCAATAAAAAATAAAATGACATACATCCTAAAGTGCTGTAGACAAGCAACGACCAGCTGCCATTTCTCACAAGGATCTGAGTAGGCTCTCTGTGGGAAGGGTCCGAAAACATGATCACATACAAATCGGTAGATACCAATGAACCTGCCACATTTTACTCGGCATCAATAAAAATGTTACTTGTGAGGAAGAAAAGAAAAGTAGCACTTCAAATCTCTTAAAACACCAAACCTTCGCCCGCAATCACTCACATCCCTTTCATCAGTGATGAGAGTATTGAGCAGATTAATAAATGATATAGTAGAAGGATATTGTTCTCTTCTAGCTTCAATCTCATTCAACTCAAACCGCATATCATACACCTACAATGTGAAGATGCTCAGAAGGCTAAACAAGGCTTAAAAAATATGAAGGGCGTTGAACATACAACGAAAAAAATTAGTGCATACTTAGTTTGAAATCCTACTTAAAACCAGAATGAAGGGACAGAGAACACCAGCGGACATGCTTAGAAACACACAATATTTGTGGGTGTGGGTGTTGGTATGTGTGGGTGTGAGGGGGAAAGAGAGAGCAAGTGGAACTTGAATTCTAAATGTTCTCTGTAAAATCTACCAGAGGAACCTGACACAATATGTTGGATTCATTTGGACGTATTCAAAATACTAATAATGACTGCACAAAATATTGCTCATACAAAATGCCCATCCCCTCTGTTTAAAGCTGAAACTCATTTTTAGATAGGAACTTTTTAAAATTTGGATGAGTACATGAGATTTTACAGTCAATATATGTCTATATAACTCCAATTTAAGTTTTTTTAAAGGTCATTGCAATGAGCATTAAAGGTGAATAATAAGCTACCAAAATGTACAATTAGCATGCAGGTAAGAGAGAATCCTGAGGCACCTCGAAAGGTCAGTATAATTAACACGCCAGTAGCATATAGAAATTGTCCATGTAGCATTAACTAATTTTAAGAAATAGCAAATAACCTGAGTGGCCATGGGCTGCATTTTATTCCCAGCCTGGGGACCAACAACTACAGGTAAATCATATTGATCTAAATAGGTCCAGACTGCATCTCTTAAAGTAGGAGAGACTTGGACAAAGGTGGCAATGGTCTCACGCAATGCACCCTATGAGATATTGAAGGAGGAAACAAAGATGATTAGAGTAGCTATGCAGTTCTATGTTTCAATCATGAATAATGAGGAATAATTTAGAAAATAGTAGACACTAGGGTTATAAAGGAACTTGAAGAAAAGGGAAATATCGCACTTACCTTGAGATAAGTAGGAACATTTTCATAACCAAGAAGTTTGAAAAGTGGCTCAATATCCGGAAACCAATTCTTCCTTTCAACTGGGTTCCCATTCGCGACAACCTTTTACACAAAATCAATTGTAAGCTTCGTACTTCTTAAGAAACATTAAAACACTGCACTTCTCAATCCAACCACATTCAGCCAACTAAGGGACTTTATGGCAAGTTAGCAACTAATATGTGTGCCAAAATGTGTCCTGGATTTGTTTCGACAATATTACAAGTGTACTGGAAATTTAGAAAATGCAACAGAGAAGTAATGGAATTCATGACTAAATTTTTTTAACTGCAATATGTTTCAAAAAAACATACTGCATGTGGCCTTAAGTTTCCTAGAAAGTCCAATATCCAAACATAGAGCTCATTTCTAGCACAAAAACAGTTCAGCATCATCCACAAGCATAACAAACTTAAAAAAGACATAACCCACTTACAAAGTACATACTCCCTCCCCCTCTATAAGTGTCTTACCACATTGTTGTTAACTATTCATGGATCACTTTAAATGTTTAATTTCTTAAATTACGCATAACAAAAATTTATAAAAAATAGATATTCTAGACATAATGTAGCAAGACCTCGTACGAAAACTCACATTTATATATTAATAAATTTTTACACACTACTTTATTGATGAATAGTGAAGCAAAACACTTATAGTGGGACAGAGGGAGTACCTAAATGAAAGTTAAATGAATAAGACAAAAAAATAGATGCTTAATAAGTATGTCTGGTAGGTAACCCAATCTTAACACCCATTCACCCAAACCAATTGAACAAGGTTAAGTCTTTCAAGCTACATAGGCTGTGTTTGGTAGAGATTATAAGCTGATTTGCTTTATTGCTTATAAGCTAAGCACTTTTTAGTGTTTGGTAAAGTGTTTAAGAGTAGCTTATTTTGCAAGCAGAAGTTTTTTTTTTTTTGGGGGGGGGGACCATAAGCCGGTCTCCCCCAGCTTTCAAAATAAGCCATCTTTACATATAGGCACCGTTATGCCAAACACAGCAATTGAACATTGAGAGTCACAGCTAGGTGCCTTTTAGTACCAAATGCTTGGAAAGGGCAAGGGCCCTTTCACCATTGCCTGCCCGGTGCCCACTAGAGAAAGAACTGCCACTCAATCGTGGGCGGATGCCAATTTGTTTTGCTCTCATCATAAAGGGGATCCATGACAATCAAAAACAATTTTATACATTAAGAATGGTTACTATTTATCAAACAGCCCCTTTGAGGAGCACCTACTGTTCAAAATCGTTCAACAGAAAGATGACATTCAAAAATGTCAATGAAACAAGAAAGATGCAGGCTATAATAGCCTTAGCCTCCACAAACCATTTTTTACATGTCAAAACACAACCAAGAACTAAAAGCTAAGAGATGGCAACAAAGTATCCACACGAAGCACAAACAATTACCAATATCTATAATAAACATGAACAAAAGAAAATAAATTTGTGAGAACAAAACTTAAATTCTGCAGGTTGAAATAGGATCACCTTCTGCAAAACTGTCAGGTATGCAACAAGAGCTTTTGCATCTCCTTCCTGAAACTCTGGCAACAAAGCTCCGGGACTCTGAAGGGACTTCTTAAACTTTTCCTCATATATTGACAAACAATCAAACAAAGTGCTCCACCCAATGGACCGAAAAGAGTTTCCTTGAAGCAATTCAAAAACTTTTGAAGCCCCATCTGGATTAGAAGCCTGGTCAAAATAAATTACCATCAAAATACAAACCCATGATCTTTCTCCAGCATATTAAAAAAGGAAAAAAGGATTGATCATACCAAGATGCTCAGCACTTTCAAGAATGCCACTAACGTTTGAAAGTTAGTATGATCCTCTCCAGCAAAGCTAACAAACGTCCATAATACATCATTTCCTGACAGCAGCTCAGGTTTTCTCTAAAAGAAAGAAGATGGGATAAGAAAAGAATAAACAAGAGTCAAGCTATTGATCTAATACAAACTCAAGAATTAGACAGATCATCTCCTGCTAAACATGGGCATGTGCAAATCATATCTACCAGCTGCCATTAACAGAAGACTTGTAAGATTCCAACTAGTCAAAGCTCAACAAAGGAATGACAAAAATGGTCAGCAAATACCCTAATACCAAGTTAAAGATCTATTTCAAACTGATCACCGAAGGACCAGATCACCTACTAGAGCTTTGCACACACCCATTAAATCAATCCAGCAAATGAAATAAAACACACAAGCATGACATAAAGGTTTCAACTGATAAATAAATTCCCATTTGCAGACATTCTCTAAAGAAATGAAAGCTAGAACAGAGCCTACCTGATAAATTTCACTCACAAACTGCAACAGAGACACAAAAGTATGCGGAGAATTTTGTGAATTAGCACCACTGCCCACCATAGAATTATGTGAAGCCTGTGGAGGCACACCAAGCATGGCCATAGCATTTTCTTTTGCTTCTTTAACCTACCAATTAGATCCATAAGAAGTAAAAGCATTTCATATTGCAGCCAAGAAAAAATAATAGGACCTCACCCAAAAGACTAAGTTGCATTAACTCCCAACCTTTGCAAGAATCTGATAAATTTCGAATCCTAAATGGAATTGTGTAAACCAACTCTCTTGCAAACAATAGAACAAAGTATTACCTTCTCTCTAGCAAGTGGATGTGACAGAAAACATGAAACCATTTTGTGTAGGTAAGCATCATACATATAGGTGATATCCTCACAATCATTCTGCACCAGAAACATGAGAACCAAAAAATTAGTAATAATAGTAGGATGCAATTCCATGTTAACTAAAAGCATAAAATCAAAAGAACATAAAGATTCAAGTAAGAAAAAGTACATTATTTATATTATGAACATTAGTAAAGATTCAAAACCTCAAACATATGTGGCAATTATTTACATACTAAAATCACTGAGAAAACGACTCCTGTTATTAGAAGTTTAAGGATTCCAGGTATTCCCTGAAATTATTATCAGCACAGTCAGGCAAATATAAAGTTTGACTTGTCCTTCCATATAATAGAAATGATTATGTTGAAGATCCCTACTTGAAATCACATCGTTAATGACCAGTGCCAGAAAAGTAAAAAGGTTGCCCAAAACTGTCAGCCAACGTTAAAACTAACTCTGAGAATTTTAAAGTGACAATAGATTCATCAAAACATCATCATAAACTCTGCTTCATATGCGGAAACAAAGAAGAAACACTAGCGTGGACAACTTGTGAAGATAACACTACCTGAAAGGCTGCAGTTTGAAGAACCTTATCCAGCCAAAAATGGAAAACGTTGTTGGAAAAAACAACTTCCAAACACGAAGAGATGTACTGAATGTAACTAGATGAAGCATCAGATGTATTCGTTGCATCAAGTGTATCCTGTGTTAACATCATGTGTACTACCCAGGCAAGCCTAACACAATCCACAAAACCTTCAACAACCGGATTATTTCCAGCCACCATCACCTATAATGAAAGATCATTGCAACTTCGTACTTCAACAAACTATTTTAGCTTTTCAGGAAGAAGTAATTGTGTAGCTTACAGTTCTCTGGAAATTATTCCTAAATGAGGGATCGGGAGACAGTATAGCCACTTTATCAGGCAAGGTGCTCAACGCATCTGAAATGAGAGCGATCACAACAGCAAAAAGAATACTGTATATGACCTGCAAGAACAGAAGGCTTCTATTATGACCCACAGAAACCTAAAAACAAAACTATGCCAAAAACATATTCCAAAGAAAAGGGATGCAATCCCTGCTTAATCCACACAGTGAATTGGTCTACTAAATAGGAGTGGCATCATCACCAAGGGGAGGGGAGCACACACCTTAACTTATACACACATTTAGTAAAAAAAACTACCAAGATAGATAATGTTCTACTTCTGTACATAAATGCAAGGAAATCATTTCATTACAATGGAGGACGAACAGTTAGGTATACCTGGGAGACAAATGACAAGTATGTGGCAACATAAATGGAATACTTAATTAAATGCAGATAGATGCCAAGAGGGGTGACACATCTTCAGGAGTGAATATTCAGATATGCCTCCACAACACGTATATATACAAGCCTTCGACATTGATAACTTACTATCCGAGCTCTACTGCCTTGAGAAAAGAATTCCATCACCCGCTTGAACTACCACTGCAATCTATTAAGAAGATAACTTCATAGTAGGATGCTAGGATATACTGTACAACTGAACCTAAAAGCAAGGCTATGTTGAACTAATAAGACCAAAGTGCAGTATGTCGTTAAGTTGACAAGTTAAATATCTCCTCAACTTACACATCAAATAAGCAACATTTATAAACAGCACGGTACAGTCATAAATTCACACACTGCACATCTAAAACAATCACAAGCTGTAGAGAACCATAGCGTACAATCCCACTACCTGATGATTTATTACTTCAGTGCTTTCAATGAATTGCTCAGCACAATCCTTTAAAGTAGAGAACATGTCGTTTACATCTTTAGGACCTGCAAGAAGTATCCATTACTCTTCATAGAACAGACTACATGTAAGTAGAAAATTTTAAACTCAAATACTCTGGAGTAAAAGTAAATTTAGTAGTGTTTAATATGTATAGGCATGTGAATCACAGGTTGCAGCTAAGCAGTAAGCCCAAGCAACCTGTATTTGTGGGACTTTGTATACATATGCAAATAGCCAGATACATATAAGCACAGCCAGGGTTTCTAATCTCATATCACAAAAGCAAAAGGATAAAGTTCTGTAACTCCTGTTCACAACACAAGAGGAGAAATATGCAATGAAAGCAAACCATAATAAGGGGAAGTTTCCCATAGCATCACACGTTCCAACTTCTTTAAACATAAGAAAGAGTCTCTATCTGAACATACAATGAACATTCTTGACAAGGAATTCATCCTGAGCAAAAGGGAAGAAAGGATAAAATAATATCAAACCTGTCCGAACAACCAAAACAGAAAGAACAAGGCAATGACCGAGAACGAGCCTTTCTCTACAGACCACAGCTCGGCGTTCCACTAAAGCACCCCTAGAATCAATGACATAGGGTTCTGAATTAGGGCCACCAACACCAGCAGGTTCTTCCCGATTCAATTCCTATAGTCAATGTGGTAAAAAAAAAGCATATCTAAGAACATGACTAACAATAACCACACTGCAAAGAGTTCAGATAGAGCAACCCTAAAACAAACTATTTCATTTCTGAGGGACAAGTCCCAAAAACCATAACATATTAACATAAATTAAAGCTAATCATCACGTGTCAAAGGTCTGTTCGCACACTCATTGCCACTCATTGAAGTTAGTAGCCATTGGCCAGAGGCAATTTTCCAAGAAAAACTTAAATTACTGTTCCCAGCATTTTCTCGATAGGAAAGGCAAGAAAAAAATAAGTTAGTCCCAAGGGTAATAAGATCCTCACAACCACCTTTATAAGGGATAAGAAACGCTGTCTAACTCCAGCTGTAATCAGCTCTTCCAAGTATCTTTGGATATCAGCCAAAAGATCAACTTCAAGGTGTTGGTCAAGGACAACAGCCTGCAAAGTGATAGCAAATTAATTTCCTGACTCATTAATTCAAGAGAGAGAAAATGGAAAAGCAAAAGATGATAATTACACACACAACTTAGAGATTAAATACCTGTAGTAGAATGTAAAGTGCAGTAATAAGATCCTTTCTTTCAGTATACCAAAGTCCAGCCGCAAGTCTCATAATTTCCAAGGGATCTCTTCCAACAAAGCTCCACTAGGAAGGAAAGGATACAATCAATCAGGAAACTGTGGGAACTGTAACATCCCTACTTTTTTAATCGATCCATAAAAAGAGAAATAGTAAACAAAATACTCTAGTTTATGAATTCCCCATTAACGGTAACAGGGCATATAAATCCATTACAACGAACTGTTTCCAGAAAGAAATATTCTCAATGGAGCAATGTCAAAAGATAGTATGGTGAACAAGGAAATGAAAATTAAAGAATTACCTCTTGGTTGGCAGAGACAAGCAAACGGACACAGTCAATTTCATTAAGATGGAGATCGTCACTGAGTTTAAGAGCCTGACAATCCAACAAGAAGCGACAATCAAAGACTAGAGATAAACATACAGAAATCATTAAACAATTGAACAAGCAAGCAGAGTCTCTTGGTAGCAATAATATTTTGAGATACAATGGCCTGGCATGATGAATGACTAGAAATGTTGAATATGGATAAAAATCTGAGTACAACACTCCTAATTATTTCATTAGGAAGTGGCAATAAAATTGATTTCCAGAATGAGAAAAAAAATAATCCCGCAGCTACCTAGACCCAAGAAGAACAGAACCTTTGCGGGTACAAAAATAGGTACATGCAACTGATTCTAACTAAAACTCAGAAACCACAACCCTGAACCCCGATAATTCAACTGACAATTCAAACAAAACTTCTAAGACACAATTATAGATACTGACAATTAGAACGTCCTGATCATCAAGCTTGACATTTCTACCATCTGGAAGCCTGACTGCTTTAGTCTGCACTTGAGCTCGGTCCGAGGGTTTCGGAGGCTGGAACACAACAGACAATAACAGCAACGATAATATTAATAAAAAAAACATACAAAATTACGCAATATATCAATTTTTCGACTGAACAGCTCCCATACCGAATATAATAGGAGCGAGCGGAGAGAAGGGAGACATTGGCGAATGGCGTGCATGAGCTCAATCCTCTGCGTCGGCGTCGGCGGATTGATTCCGACCAGGGAATCCTCCAGGATCATCAACAATTGCTTTGAGGACACCATTTCCGTTGCCTCCGATGACGCAGAGACGAGTGAAATGAGGTGAGAGACAGGAGCGGTACAGGAGCGGTAGAGGGCGGGAAAAGCCCTAGTTCGTACACAGGGAGTGGAGTAGGAGGAATTCGGAAAGCGGCGGTTTTTATAATTTGGGCTGCCTAACGGTCAGTTTACTAAAGCCCATACGGAAGGGGTTCGGAAGAATTTTGGGCTGCTAAGGCCTTTGTACCAAGACTGTAAAGATCCAAAAGGATTTAGTTGGAATCGCAGCTTCAATGAAGCTGAGAATTTCAAATTTTGAGGGAAGAAAGGAGGGAGAAGTTTAGAGACCAACCTAAAAGGTACGAGTTGCATCGACTTTTGTTGGAAAGTATACTCTCCAAGTTTGTGATACCCAGAACCATGATCACGGATAATGGGAGATTATTGGCTCATGGTATCTTTAAGAAGTTGTGTGAATACTTCAACATCCAACATAAGCTCATTTCACTACATCACCCCAAGCTAACGGTCATGTCGAAGTTACAAGTTGGGCGATTGTTAACGGTCTAAGGGTTTGATTGGTGGGGGCAGAAGTATCTGGGTATACAAACTACTCAATGTACTTTGGTTGTATCGGACAATTGAGAGAGAGGTCACCGGAGGAACGTGGTTCAGTCTGGTCTACAGCATTGAAACAGTAATACATGTGTAAAGTTAGCTTGCCTAGCCTTCGGACAACCCAGGCCTAAATTCTCTGGATGAAAAGAGATAATAGTCTAATTTTTATCAAGTTAAGGTAAAAGGCAGCATGAAAAAGTACCACAAAGTGAAAGACCCAATTCGTCCTTAGAGAACTGATCTTGAGAAAAAAATGAAAGGAGTCAGCATGAGGGGAAAAAGGAAGTTAGCAGCCAACTGGGAAAGTCCATATAAAGTTGTTGAAGGAAGTTACGTGCTGCAAGACATGACGGGAAATGTGTTCCTGGAAGATGAAACATTTTCATTCTCTAAATATACTACCATTGAGCAAATGGCATTGCATTCCCTCATTAATGACATCTTCGTGTTCCATCCAAGGTGTAGCTTCCCACAAACAAAAGGCTATTGGCTGAAAATGCTCTTCATTTTTGTTATCCAATCTCTTGGGAGCTGTTCACCCTAAGAGGAACAATAGGGCCACATTTTTTAAATAAAAAATTATGATCATGTTCAAAAAGCATGACATCGACACTCTACAAGAATACGACATCTCATCAAAAGACGGTCTCTCAAAAGGCTTCAAATCTCATTAGAAGGTATCCGCTCTCCATCAACCAGATATCTCATCAGAAGATAAACTCCTTCGACAAAAGAACCCCACAAAAGTCTCATCATAATATGCCCTGGAAAAATGTACAAGGTGAAATTATAAGTGGTGACGACCAACTGTCCTAACCAAATCCTGATAATGCAAACATCTCCAAAGCCAAAAAGTTGATAATCGGCTCTAACCCCAAAAAAAAATCTTTCGCCAAAATGTTGAGCATCGACTCTCACACTATAAAATCATAAGGATTGGTACTCATTCCATAAAATCTTAAGAATCGATCTTCACTCCATAAAATCCTAAGGACAAGTACCCACTCTGTGAAATCCCAAGGACTGGATCTCTCCTTATGAGGTTCTGACAGATAATACTTGTACTTCACAAAATCAACACATAAAGAGTCATTTAATGGCCGACCAAATATTATTTTCTTTAAAAGAAAGGAGAAATAAATACTAGAAGAAACTAAAGAAAATAGGATTTATTCATTAAAGAAAAGTCTCGAGTTCACGAAAGCTAAGGATTACATTTGTAGCTATCATATTATAAAGAATTGATTAACTATCTAAAAACTTCTTCAGAAAAAGAATTGATACTCATGAGTCGGTTGTGATCTTTGCAGAGGAGGAACATACTTGGGCTCCAGACTCCCATGTCAAGAAGGTAATGGTCAAGGATCTAGTGTACGAGAAATACGAGATGGAGTTTGATAAATTCCCCCATTACACCACATTGCCAAAACTAATATGTCTGAATGAAAATTTGATCATTGACAGAATCGGCAGAAATCCTGGACGGGTAGTATGAATGGAATCTTCGGAAAATCCTTTCCTCCATGCCAGTGGCTTGCAGTAAAACCAAGGTAAATCATGAAAATTGCTGAGAAAAATTGGTGGGTGCAAACCAACATGTCCCCCCCCCCACCTTGCCACAGCTGGCAAACCAATGTGACGAAAGGCTTAAAGGCTTTGTCCCCATGTTTCACGCTATTACGGGTCAAATTCAGTGAAAAGTAAACAAGATTGAAAAAATGTCAATGACAAAAAAAGAAATGCAAGAAATGTAGAAAGTCAAACGTGATTATGTCTGACCAGGGGACGACAAGTTGAGCATTAAAAATGAGTTTTTAGGTGGTAATATATAAAAATAAGGGAATAACATCCCCTAATCTCGACAACAAGCCTACTTTCCTCTCAGTAAGCACTATATTTTCATCAAGAATACTACCAAAAACTAGAAGAAAATATGGGGGCTTCCATGGAAAACAAGATATATTATATATATTATAAGAAATGAGTAAAGCAAGACTGAAATTGCGATACACAAGATGGGAGATGAAGAATTTACAAAGAATAAACACCCAGATACAAGTTTCTTTTACAGCACCAAAGGAACACCAAAAGGTGCCTCCAAAAATGGAGTAGTCAACAACAACTTTGAAAAGTAGGTGAAAAGCCACCATAATGAAGAGACTTTCAACTTGTCCTAGATGATTGACACGCCCCTTAGATAGGTCAATGAAGTCAGCTGATGACTACATTAACTGAATGGCTACAAGGAAAATCAAGGGTCTCCTAGCTGACATTTGGATACTTATATGGGAGAGAACTAAAGGTTCTTGCCGAAGTTCAAACCTTACCAATGTACTCATCCATTCTATGAATTCAATTCTTAATACTCAGACCAAATACTTTTTGGCTGACTTTGACATTAGAGCGTCTTCCACCGACTAAACTTGAGGGGTTTGTTTGCGAGTTTTGCGCGTTGAAGTAAGATTTGGTTGTTTAATTGCGTCTTGACACGCATTAGTGACACACTTCAATTTGGTCTCTCATTTCATGCAAATCCTGGTGCAGTTGCAGTTCTTTGATGTTTTGATGGTGATTGGGTTTGTTGTTTGGAGATCCAGAGGTCTACTTATAATTGTGCCATTTTTCTTGGTGGTAAACTGGTCTCTTGGAGTGTCGAGAAACAACCCACGATATCTCATTCCAGATCGAAATCATAATATTGTGCTATGACCAATACTACAATTAACCTTACTTGGATGGTGAATCTTCTTTAAGATCTTTGTGTGCCGTCTTCTACGTTTCCTGTGCAGTTGTGTGATAATAATGGTGCTTTCTTCCTTGCTGACTAAATTGTTTTTTTGGTCCCCAACATATATCGTAATAACATATTTTGTTCTCCGGTACCAATACCGCTTATATTCAGCAACCAACAAATGCAAAATAATTTGTTTGGTCCCCAAATGTGATTTTTCAGATAAACCAGAATTATTTTTCGATATAGCCAGAGGCATTTTGGTAATTTTACTAATAAAAAACACTTTCAAATATTTTCCTATAAATAACATTTTTCGTAACTATTTTCCTCAGCGGTGTATCCCTTTGGTGGCGTAATTATTTTCCTTGGTGGAAAAATTATTTTCCTCGGCGACATAATTATTTTCCCGGCGACGATGTATCTCTGAAAGCATGCCGACCGACAGTGGTAGATGCCGTGTGAAAGCATACAGTGAGAAAGGATCGACAACCAAGCGACGTATCCTTTGTTGGGTTAAGGGTATCCCTTTGTTGCTCTGCTTTTTTCGGTGAGGAACGATCGACGGCGAGGAGCTCCATCACCGTGGTTGTAGAGTCACGAAAAAGAGGAGCTTTACCGCTATGGTTGCAGAACGATTGACGACAAGGAGTTAGGGTTCGTTGACGACAACGAGGAGTTAGGTCTCTGCAATTCAAATTGAGACGACGGAGACAAGGCTCACCGGAAACGAAACAAAGACCTAGGATTTCAATTTCACCAGGTTTCCACCGTCCATATCTGCCCCCATGTCTCCACCGTCCAGATCTCCGCCACTAGACCTCGAGCTCGAGCTCTCGGCGAGTCTACAACTACGCCGCCATTCAATATATATTGAGGACCAAAAAATAATTTAGTCAACATATTCATATTAATTATCCTTTTGTTCGTGAGATGACGACTTTTATTAAGCTCAAGGCATATCATGTGCCATCCAACCTTAACTTGCGAACATCTTTATAGAGGATCTACTTGTTCTCAGTTCGAATTTCTACGTTCCAATCATTACGTTGCTGGGAATCCTACACCTCGCTTGTGGTGGGGGAGGTAAGTAAAATAATTCAAGATAAGAAAAACTATTCCTATCATAATCCTTCTACTATTTTAATATTACAATGACATTTGTACTCTCACAAACACACACACATATATATATATACAAGTTCAATCACTTAGGGTTTACATTGTATCACTAAGTTTGTAGTTACATTTGATCACTTATTTATTTATCATTAAAGTCATGGTACTCTCTCCTCCCACCATTATTGGCATACTTTTGAATTTCGATTGTTGCTCAAGTAATTACATACTTTGAAAATTAAAGTGGGAAAGAATGTGTTGTTAAATTTCCATAATATAAACTTTAATATTTTTAAGACTGGGCTTACTGTTTTTTCAAAATATTCTTACTTTTTTCACAATTATTCTCCGTCACATCAACTCTCCTTAAATATTGGTCCATAAGTAAATTTATCAATAATGATGGGACATGAGGAGTATATCTTTCTTACTATTATAAACTAATGAGTCCGTCTCTTGAAAGACGATTTTTTCATAAGTCATGGAAAGACCAAGGCTTAAAGTGCAAATTAGAAAAAATTAAGTTAAAATTTCTGGGTTGCATGAATCAGGTTATAAACTTTATAACTACTACACGTTGCACAATAAATTTTAATATTGCAATTAAGACTTTTTACCTTTGATTATTCTAATTAAACTCCGTATTTCCCAAAAACTTGCCTAAACAAATTGGTTATTTTTTTAAAAATAAAAAATAAAATTAGGGGAGTATAACCAATTCGATCAACTCTTCTTCAACCGGAAACTTTCACCTTCTACGTACACCAAATACCTAATACTAATATTATTATTATTGCATTTGAATGTACTCCCTCGGAATGACTCACTTTTCTATTTCAGGGTGATCTTTTTATTTTGTTGGTTCCTTAGTCTTCTTTTAGTAAATTGTGATGCACCATGACTTGCTCCTACCTCCACCAAACCCACCGGGCCACGGCATCCACGTCAAAAGCTACGACACTATAATTAGCTGTACTTCACCATCGGTAACAACAAGGAAAGGGCAATAATAGAAGGAAGGCTGAGATCTAGAAACTACAGAGACGAATCCTGAAGATGGAAGGTATGAGAAACAGGTACGTGGTGCTGCGGCGTCACATCGATGGAGCTCCTCAAGAGTGTGATTTTGAGGTTAAGACTCAAGTTCTGGAAAATGGGGAAGATGAACAGGTTGTTGTGAAGAACCTCTACATATCCGTAGATCCATACCAGTTGAACCGTATGAAGAACCCCGGTTCCCCGGTTCACGCCATAGCTTTCTCCCCTCCCATTATCCCAGGCCAGGTAACCCATTCCTTTCCAGTCTCTTGTTTTCCACGCCCCCCATCTCCACGGGCTTCTGTCATAAAATCAAACCCATGATTTTGTACGTACAGCACATTTATGGGGATGGAGTGGGGAGAGTTGTTGTATCTGGAAATGGTGCGTATGAGAAGGGTGACTTGGTTTCTGGGTGGCTCAGCTGGGGAGACTACTCCATTATCAAGGAAGGCAGCAGCATCAGAAAGCTGGATACCCTTGGATTTCCTCTGTCATATCATCTCGGACTTCTAGGTCACTTCTTACTCCCTCCATTCTTTAAAATTGACACACTTTCCTTTTTAGGTGATTTTTTAAAATTGGCACACTTTCTTTTTGGACAAATTTTAGGTTGTTTTCATCCACTCAATTTACTTTTTACTCTTTCAATGAATTTTCAACTACTAATTTTACATTTATAAATCCTTGTGCCAAAAGAAAGGATGTCACTCTTAGAGAAACGAAGGGAGTATTTCCTTTTAATCTCTCCACTACCTTGACTCTTTACTTACGTGTCCCACGATTAATGGTACAATTTTTTTTTTCAAATCAAATTTGAAAAACTTTTAACTCTAAATAAAAATTAATATGTAAATAATAAAATGCTTTGTTAGATTCATCTTGATACCTACTCCCTCCGTCCCAGCAGTTTTGACCTATTTTTTGGTCAACTTTATCGGACCATGTTTGACCATATATTTCAATTAGTATATAGACTCTAATATCATCATGTGAGATATTGTTAGACTCCTA
>JAULKM010000001.1:6380405-6391339 GCA_032355605.1 Rubia tinctorum
CATATTAGACATGAACCTCAAAACTAAATTCACATAAATCAACATCAGATGACAAAACATCAATAAATTTAGCATGAACCTCAGCAGCTACACATAAATCTCAAACTGTAATGGGCAAACCTCATCAAAGGTTACCAAAACACACACCTAAACATCTTAGACACGAACCACAAAACTAAATTAACATAAATCAACAACAGGTGACAAATCATCAATAAATTTAGCATGAACCTCAACAGCTACACATAAATGTCAAACAGTAAAGGGCAAACCTCATCAAAGGTTGCCAATGAGCACACCTAAACATCTTACACACGAACCTCAAAACTAAATTCACATAACTCAACCTCAAATAACAAAGTCAATAAATGTAACATGAACATACACATAAATGCCAAACAGTAAAGGGCAAACCTCATCAAAGGTTACCAAAAACCACATCTAAACATCTTAGACACGAACCTTAAAACTAAATTAACATAAATCAATCCTCAAATGAAAAAAATCAATAAATGTAGCATGAACCTCAGCAACTACACATAAATGTCAAACAGTAGAGATAAAACCTCATCAAAAGGTTGCCAAAAATAACACTTCAACATGTTAGACATGAACCTCAACAATAAAGTCACATAAATCAATCCTCAATTAATTACAAATATCAATAGTTTTGGTATAAACCTCAACATATCTAATACTAAATCATGATAATCAAGATCTACACATTAATGTCAAACACTGAAGGGAAAAACTCATCAATAAAATCACCTAAATGCACACCTCGATATGTAAAACATGAACCTCAAAATCACATAAGTCGAACCTCGAATCATTACAAACAAACCTCATCAGACTACAAAATATTGAAGAACATTCAAACTGCAATTTTAAAACGATAAAATTACACACAAACAACAAAAAATAGACAATATTGAACACAGAAGACATATCAAATCCAGAAAAAAATTACATAAATGCAAAAACAGAGGAAAAATGAACTAAAACATGACATGAAACATAAAAAACATCATCGCACAAACATGAAATCCAAAAATAAAACAGAAAAAAACCTGAAACATGTTCCAACCGTGATTTGGAAGGAGAAACGTCATCACGCTTCATGCGAACCATATTCTTCAACAAAAAATGAAGAACACAGTAGTTAGGGCAAACACACACAGTAAATACACACAGGTGAACCGAAATCAAAGAATGCAAAAAAAAAGAAGAAATTAAACGTACTCAGTGAATGACCGGCGAAATGCAGCAATTCGCAGCAATGTCCGGTGAAAGTTGACGGTTTCCGGTAGTTTCCGGCGGTTTACTGCGTGTGAAATGTGTTTTTGGGAAATTGAAAATAAAATTCGAAATTAGAATTTAATACATATATACCAACATCAAATTTTCTAAAATTGCACAAAAACCCTCTACTTTCTCAGACTATTTTAAAATAAATCTCACCCTAATTTAAGCTACCATTAATTGCATAAAAGACCCTGTCTAAAGTTTAATCTGGTTAAAATAAGACTTTGTGTTGCTAAATTACATACTAAATTTTGAAAATATTTTTTTATATTATAATCCCTCCGTCTCATAGAAATTGGCACAATTTCTATTTTTTTTCCGTCCCACATAAATTGACACAATTCAATCTTACCTAAAGTGGCAAAAAATGAGCTATACATTTATTATATTATCCTTCAAGAGGTTGATTAAATCTATTAGTCAACTCTTCCATTATTAAAATACCCTTACTTTATTTATCATCAACACTTCCACCTCATCTTGCATTAAATACTGATCCAAAAGTAATTGCACAAATTTCTATGGGACAGAGGGAGTATATTTATATATTTTCACATTCAAATACATATTATTACTTATTTTAACTTTTAAAATATAATATTTAAATTTTATAAAAGAAATATACTAACATTTAAGATAAAGCTAAATGTAGACCGTTTATAACCTTATGGAAATGAAATATGTCAATCAAGTCACCATGATTCAATATTTGTCAGGTTAATAGTTGATCGACCCATTTTATATTCGTCCAAACCCGTTAAATTAGTGTTGTATCGAGTTTCTGAGTCGGGTCAGAAACCGTACCCTAGCCCATTTTTGGGGTCGATTGTAGCACACGCATCAGAAGATGTACCATGCCTACCACTCTCTCCACCGTTCCACTTCCCCATGCGTAGTACTACAACACAACACTACTGCCAGTACCCCTCCCACTCCCCCCCTCTCTCTCACACACACAACCATAATCCCATAACGGCATAACCCCTCATTAATCCACGCCATTTTCTCTCTCTCACACACACACACTCAATTCAGTAGCCAGTGTTCTTCTCTTTCCGCCTTTCTGTTTTAGTGTTTTCCTTTATTATTGCACTCTAGCTCAGCAATGGAGTTTCCTTCCTCACATTTCACGTAGATTATAGATTCGATCCTCTTCCTCTCATATTATTATAGCTTACAACCATCGTTGCCGGAGTACCAGACGATCGATACCATGTCATGGAACGAGTCTACTCGGGGACAGAGACCCACTCGCCCCACGTACCTTCCGCCTCACCTTCGCGATCAGCCCGCCATAACCGTCTCCATTCCCGAGTCGCCCCGATTCAGCCATGGCCGCGGCCGGGCTCGTGGGCCCAGACGTGGGAGTGGGCCACGCCCGAACCAGGGCCGATCATGGGGCGGCGGAGGTGGTGGACGTCGATTCGCGGAGAGGGAGAGCTACTCAGAGTACGAACCGAACCCGTTCCACTCGCCGGAGAAATTCGATGAGCTCGAGGTCCTCGAGACGGAGCTCTCGAACGTGAACCTCGACGCGTACAACGAGACGCCGGTGGAGACGAGCGGGTTCGACGTGCCTCCGCCGGTGACGTCATTTTCCGAGGTGGATTTCTGCCCGGAGATGATGGAGAACATCAGGAGGTGCAAGTACGTGAAGCCGACGCCGATTCAGCGGTACGCCATTCCGGTGGCGGTGGCCGGAAGGGATCTCATGGCGTGCGCCCAGACCGGGTCGGGCAAAACGGCGGCGTTTTGCTTACCGATCATCAGTGGGGCCCTCAAGGACCACTCCAAAACCCCCTCCCAGATCATCGCGGAGGGCAGGGGGATGCGTTTCAATATGGCTTGCCCATTGGCTCTCATCCTAGCTCCCACTCGAGAGTTGTCTTGTCAGGTGGGGCCCATGTCCGTTTTTGGAAACTTTTGCATCTATTTTGATGCTGTTGTTGTTTGTTTAATGATGATGGATTATTTTAACGTTTGTTTTAGATTCATGGGGAGGCCAAGAAATTTGCTCACAGAACAGGTTTGAAGATTGTGGTGGCTTATGGTGGAGCTCCCATTGTCCAGCAGGTTCATTTACTTCCTTTAAAAACTCTCTAATATGTGTTTAGTTGAATTTTGATAGATTAACGCTACATGTCCATTAAATTCAACCAAGATACTATTGAAATAGTAATTTATTATTTTATAGTAAAAAACAAATACTCTTCTATTCCCTTAACTTCGTCGTGGTAGGTTTCAACATTGCATTTTACGCAAGTTGAAATGTGTGGAGAAAATTGATTTTGGAGGGTGAAAAGTTTAACGGGTGGATGGGAACTATTCAATTTTTGACATAAAAAGAAACATGACAATATTAGATTAACCGACTAAGACGTTAGGTGTGACAAACTTAAGAAAATAGAGAGTACAAATTTAATTAAGAATTGAGGGCTTTTTTTTTTTCCGGTGAAGCTACTTGTTGAGTGGATAAGTTTTGTGTGATTGTTTCTTGGAGTATATTATAGATTTGTGTGGTTATGTAGTGATTTTAGCTGTGGCTGATTGATGAGTGGAAGTGCAGTTTCGTAATCTGGAAAGGGGTGTTGATATCTTGGTTGCAACTCCGGGGCGGCTGGTGGATATGATAGAAAGGGCGAGAGTTTCACTGAGGAATGTCAAGTACTTGGCTCTGGATGAGGCTGATCGGATGTTGGATATGGGGTTTGAGCCTCAAGTTCGGAGGATTGTGCAGCAGATGGAAATGCCGCCTACAGGCGCTAGACAGACTATGCTGTTCAGTGCAACCTTCCCTTTTGAAATACAAGTCAGTGTAGTGTAGTACATTTATGAATCAGTTGTGGAGTTTGTTCAGTTATTTGATAACATTGTCTGAATTCAATGTTGCAGAAGCTTGCTGCGGATTTCCTGTCCAATTATATCTTCCTAGCTGCTGGGAAAGTCGGGTCAAGTACCGATCTTATTGCTCAAAAGGTGCAGTTTGTCCATGACTCGGATAAGAAGAGTCGTCTGATGAACCTTCTGCACAACCAGAGAACAAATGAGCAAGGAAAGGTACATCAGATCATCTTTCATTTTGAATACATGGCTGTTAATTTTGCCTCGTATTGATACATGATAAGCTATTGGAGTTTTTGTGCTCAGCTTTCTGTCATTTATATTATGTTGTGTCCCGTTGCAGCCCTTGTTAACTCTGGTTTTTGTGGAGACAAAGAGAGGGGCTGATGCCTTGCAGCACTGGTTATCCTCCAAAGGGTTTCCTTCAATCGCCATTCATGGTGACAAAGTTCAAGTGGTTAGTCAACAATATCATATTGGTTAATTTATCTTTATAGTGAATGCTTTCATTGCATCAGATTATGTTTAGTCTTACTTCACTTTAATCACTCATTGCATGCATAATCTCTTTTAAGTGAAGTAATTTGTTGTCCTCTATGTCTGTAAACTTTGATCTGGAACAATGCACATTTAAGATACTGCTGCAGCTGTTGTGTTATGTTTCATTAAGCTTGAATGTAATGTTTAGGACATTGTTTCTCTGTACTTTTGGTCCCCTGAGAATCTTAATCTTGATATGGATTATCTGAAGGAGAGAGAGCGAGCTCAAAGATCATTCAGGCATGGAGTGACTCCAATTATGGTGGCGACAGACGTGGCAGCAAGGGGCCTGGACATTCCCCTTGTTGAGCTGATGAAGGAAGCAAACCAATAAGTCCCCTCCTGGCTCATTGATTATGTTGACACAAACAGCTCCGGCTACATTCCAAGATTAAGCTGAAAGCCTGACTACAGAAGAGGGAATCAAAATCAAACCTATGATAGTAAGAAATGCTAGTCGTGATCTTTTGGGTTAAGTTTAACTAGTACTCATTTGCTTCAAACAACTCTTTTGCAAACTTGTAAATAGCTTAAAATCATGTAATTAACATGCATATGTTTATAGTTTGGAATAAACTATTATACATTTGGATGACATGTAAACTTAATGCTTTGTTGGTTAAATATTTAAGATAGCGTTTTGTATAACCTTTCTATTTGTATTGTACAAAGACTTAGGTGAGACGGTCTCACCTAATATTATGGTGAGACAGAGGGTTTAAATACAATTGTTTGAAGTTAGGAGATAACATGGGGTACTTTTTGTAATTTTTAAAATTTCATTTTGTTATTTGTTTCACCATAAGTTATGGTGAGACGGTCTCATATGAGTCTTTCTCTTTGTATTGTGTGTCAAACAACTAAACTTTAATACTGATCGTCAAATATTAATAACAGTTGTTAATATAGGTTTCTATCTAGCTCACCGCGCATCGCGCTGTGCTTCTCCACTAGTTTATATAATCAGTGGAGGAATTAGGGGTGAGCCGGTGAGGCCGCCCCAAACCTCCGGCAAATGAACGGGGTAAATATACATTTATTCTTCATCCGTCCCGATAAAATTTAAGTATCATTCGCCCTCATAAAATTTAATTAACATACCGCGTTTATAAAATTTTGCTTTAGTTTCATCACCCTATATAACCCCATCAATATTTGTCGTGAAATTATTCAAATCCCATCAATATCCCAGATTTTTTGGTTGAAAGTCGAAATTGGGGATTGAGATAGAAGCACCTAAGACACCCACTAAAGAGATACCACTATTCTCTTTTCTTTTTAAAATTGTGTAGGGAATCAAATAACAACACAGCAGCACCGGAACCAAGCCCACGTTGCTCCGGCGAATCGAGTATGTCGTCCAGGCGGAGAAGGAGAAGATGAACCAGCCGACGGGGTTCGTTCCTTTTCATTATTACGGTGTAAATTTATTTTAATTTTTAAAAAAATTTGTACGATGAATTTTGTTTGATGGGTTTTTGCAGGGGAGGAGGTGGAGGAAGAAGTAGAAAGCATGAAGAGACAGCAATTTACAACAACGAAAGAGGTGCTGCTGTTTTGGATATATGTGTGCGTTGTGTTGAGTCTGTTTGTGTGTGCTATGTGTGTGTAGCATTACTATTTGTAATGTTGTGTGTGTGTTTCGTTTTTCCTCTATGAATATCTAATATTCAATTCTGTATTCTAAGAGGAAGATTTTGTTTATGTTTATTAGTTTTGTTGTTTCAGCAAGGTAAAGTAATCGATCCAGTTCTTCTTCTTGTGGGAGCACTGGTCTTGTGGGAGCTTGACGAGTGGCTATTGACCTGTAGCATGAGGTTTGTGCGTGGCTGAGATGTACTAAATTTCATGTGATTAACCTGCGATATAGTCAATTAGACCACCAAAATCATCATTTCTGCCGATTCTCATCCTTAATCTGTTCCACTTATGTATCCGATGAAGTGTACTTCTGTTGATGGGTTCTTTCTCGTTGCTGATTTTGTGCAATTTATCGTTTTCATAAAAGTTTAGATATGAAAGAATTCTTGAATCCAAGCCAGGCCTAGTTCTGGATTGGAGCTCTATGGTTGTCTTTTGGGCTTTTTGATAGCAATTGTAGTCGCTAGCTATTCTCACGATGAGATGCGCTGAATGACTTGCATCTGGATTTATGGTCCCTGACCTGAAATTCATATCAGGCATATATGTTTTTCTATAAGATATTTCTTTGTGTGTAATCTTAGTTTCTTTTATCCAGGGAGCATCTTTTGGTGAAGTCATACAAATGATTGATATTTTTTAGGGTAGCATTATACAGCAGGCTGAAAGGCTCGATGGATTTCTGAAACAGGTAAATACATTCTGCTTCTTGAGATTCTAGCATTATGATCAGATCATCTTGCTCGTGTGCAAATATGCTCTCCCTAAATATCTTCCAAGCTTGAGATTGTTTAATTGGCTTTACCTTTTGGCATAGATTAAGAATGTATTGCATTGTTGTAGTGGAAAGTTGCTGCAACTGCTATAGGAAAAACTAAACTGAAGAAGAAGTTCAGTGCAGGAAGTGAGAGCCAACACTGCGGTGTAATGTTTGCATACTCTTTGTACACTCAGACCTGTGTATGACAGAGCTGATGTACAGTTATAGAGGTGTTTCGTTTTCCCTTTGCAATTGCTGGAATTGTTTTAGCATCTCAGATACTTAGGCAAAGAAATCGATATTATAACTCACTCAAGTTTGAGATATCTCAAGATTCCTATGGCCTATTGCACCTGCCTTTTGAATCTAATGTTTTGCACGTGGTAAAGCTCTTTTGGTCTTTCCTGTGGCTTCTGCATTAGATTTCCATAGCTCGGATCCATTCTCAGGTTTCAATAACCATTAGTACCCTATACATAATTCTTTTCTTACTTCTTCAAATGTTGATTGCTGCAATAATTTGATTTACTCTCCCAAAAATAGTTGTCTCTTACTTTTTTGCACCAACTTTGACTGTTTTCTTTCTGGTCAGATGTTAATTTCTTTTGGGGATTAACAATTGTATGACTCTTATAGTTAGCTACCTAAAGCCTTGCATGTTATCCTTCCCTGCGTTTTTTTACAATTTTCATTTTGCCTCCTTCATTGCATTCTATTGCCATAGCTTCTTTGTCATGTCCTTTAATTGAATGCTAGTGGGTGAACTTGCCATTTGGGAAGCAGAGTGGCCGAGAGCCATTGGGAAGCTGTGTGGTCTGAACATATTGAAGGGGCCGCTGTTCTGAGTACCTGTAATAGAATGGAGAAGCTATGTGGTTGATGACCTTAGCTGAGGCATAGTCAGCAAGCTTCTTCAGGCGCAATGCAGTACCTGAGGTGTGATGGCAGTGACAGTCGGAGATTGAGTGAGACACTAGAGACCATGCATGCTCTCAACAGAATGTTCAGCCTTGAGACAGAGATATCCATTTTGGAACAGAATATTCGAGCTAATGCCAAGCAAGCTCCGAAGTAAATTTTCTAAACAGCCTTATGTTTTTCCTTCCCGATTGATATAAGAAGTAAGTTTTCTAAACAGCCTTATGTTTTTTCCTGATTAAAACTTACTCTTGATCTTCCTCCTGATTGTTCTGTATATGCGAATGATTGATCTTCCTCCTGATTGTTCTGTATATGTGAATGCTTCTCATTGTGATCTCTCAATTGTATTGAATTTGTTTGTCAGGAATAATGTACAATGTGGATATGTTAGCTACTTTTGACCTGAATTCGATGGCCCGGAATGTGTGAGCTGGAGATACCTTCTGTTTCTATAATGTTTCGTATTTTTAAGGATTTTGATATGGATTATTCATTCTAGCTATTTTTGAGAGTGTTAACAGAAAAGACATATCTTTTGTGTTCACAGAATGAAATCCGAAGTTGAAGAGTGTGAAAAGGAGGTGCACGAGCGGAGCAAAAAGATATCCACACAGGTCTGAAAGAATGTTGTTTTTGGTAGTAGTACTAGTAGTAGGAAGAAAAAGATGATGACAAAATTAGTTGATTTTGACCACACTTTTAATTTATATGCAAAAAAATATGATGGCAAAGGCCGTAGTGTGTGTATATATATATATCTATATGCTCATATCCATCATTATATGCATGAATCGTTAGGAAAATCCCTCTTTTTCTTGAACGATCCCTCTTACCACTATCTAATTAGTTGTAGTTAGGATGTAATTGAAGTTATAAATTATATATTTGAGAGCTTTAATGACGACCTCCCAATTGTCCGTTTATCCAGTTCGCTGGGCTGGCTCGAGGTATTATTTTTGTTTTGGACTTCGCATGATGAGGGGAGGTGTATACCACCAAGAAATATATTTTACGGTTAATGTCTTTGTTTACTTGTAGTAACGGTATATAAAAAAGTTGATATTTAGAAATTTCTTGTTAAAACGAATTTAACATCTTATACGATAACATTGTTGTATATATCTATTCAAATATACGGTCAAAATTTGATAACTTTGGCTTAAAAAGTTTCCTATGTACATTGAATATGAACACAAGTACTCCCTCCATCCCAATCATTTCTACACAATACTATTTTTTATCAACTTTCTCAGATCATGTTTGACTATGAATAATTTTAGTTACGTATACTAATAATGTATTAAAATTTAATAGTTATTTCAAGTGATAATCTTGATGCTTATATATATTAATTAAAATTTATGGTTAAATGAATTTTACAAGTTGATTGGTTGAGACGGAGAAATTAGTAATCCCCTTGTTCCATTATAAGTTGCACATTTTGACTTTTGACTCAAAAAAATGTTTGACCATTAATATTTTTAACTATGTACAATTAAAAATTATAAAAAAAAGTATTATGAAAATACATAATGAGACAAATCTAACACTATACTACATGATAATATCCTTGCTTATATATAAATAAAATTTTATAGTTTAAATTAGTCAATTTTAACTAAATGAATAGTACAAGTGCAGTTTATGCTGTTACAGAGGGAGTATATTACTTTGGGCGTGATAAAATATATAAATAGGCCGCCGACCTTGAATTTCGTAATTGAATACTATTGTTGACTGAACATCTGTTGATTTCGAGGACTGCTTGAATTTCCTTATGCGAACATCAGTACATATTGGCGCTTGGGAAGTGGAGTTCACAGCAGCCAGTGTAGACTGAATTACGCATCAGAATACGTATATGCTCTCTTCGTACCACTTTAAACTTTTTCTTTTCTTTTTTAAAACATTTCATTATAAAAATTTTTATTCTAAACTTTTTATATTAAACAATATATATGTTGTCATAACTTTTTCTTTCGTTTGATTTATGTAGATCCACTCTCATCACTCATTAAAAAAACGTCACATGTATCTGTTTTAAATTTTGTGCAAAAAAAATAGAAAATTTAAAGTGGGACGAAGAAGAATATATATCATATAGCTCAAAGGAAACACACTCATTCATCACATCCAAAAATGGCTCATGCTCCAGTCGTGAATCGCCATGTACAAGATGAAGAAGAAGAACAGCACTTCTCCAAGGCTTTGCAGCTGGCCTCGGCGGCATGGGTGCCAATGGTGTTAAACGCCGTGATCCGCCTCGACGTGCTGGAAATCATAGCCAAAGCCGGCCCTGGAGCACAGCTCTCGGCTTCCGAGATCGCGGCCCACTTTGCCACCGAAAACTCGCACGCGCCGGTGAACCTTGACCGGATGCTCGCTCTTCTGGCCAGCTACTCCGTCTTCACCTGTTCCGTCGATGACTCTCACCGGCGATACGGCTTGGCGCCTGCGGCCAAGTATTTCGTTAAAAATCAATATGGAGCGCCTTTGAGCCCGCTGGGTCCGCTTCTGTCCTACCTCGTTGATAAAGACGTGATGGATACGTGGTGAGTATATTACTTCCATCTCCTTTTGCTTTAATAATGACACCATGGGTTGTAATGTTTTCGTTCTCATTTGAACTGCTTAAGTTAAATCGGATGAAAAAATTAACACAAAGGATTGTTTTAATCTGATTAATCATTGGATGAAGTGGTTTGATGTTTATTGTTATTTATCTCATCAAGTTTCTATAATTTTTTAAAATCTTTTAAAATGTATTGTAATGTATAAATAATTACAATTTGATTCTAATAATTATAAAAAGAGTTCGTCTTTTGAAAGACAGTCATGGAAAGACCAGAGTTTAAAGTGTAAATTAGAAGAAATGAAGATAAAATTTTTGGGTTGCATGAATCGGGTTATAAAATTTATAACTACT
>JAULKM010000001.1:6423109-6442697 GCA_032355605.1 Rubia tinctorum
TTTGGCTTTTCCTTGAGACTCATCTTCCAACATCTTCCGAAGCTTCAAAATCTCAGAATTTTTAGCTGACTGAGGAATAAAGGAACTTCATCATCAGAGACCTCTCACAGAAACTTCTTTTAGAACAAGATACCTAGTATAGATGTCTGTTTGTATATATCATACCTCCAACCTTTTCCATTGTGCTAATTGATTTTTCAATCTTGAGACTTCCTCTTCTGCAGCTTTTAGTTGCAGAGTTTCATTTTGTAGCAACTGTTTAGCCTCGTCAAGTTCTGCTAATAACTTGTGATTCTGCATCATAATAATAAAATTAGTGGAAATATGAGATGGTGCAACTTCATAACACTACTTGTAACTCGCAAAAACAAAGCTGGGGTGATATCTAGGAAGAATATGTATACATGTAGAATTACTTATTTTCGACAATACTGAAAGATGAACAGTTGTTTGTGCAAGCTCTTAAATTGACAAAATGCTACAAGTGATATGAAAATAAATGAAAATAGGATCCAGAGTTAATACCTGGTCATCAGGCAGCTTATCAATGGTTTGATCCTTGAGCAAAAGTTCAACTTTACCATTTGCCTGTTTCCCTTGTACATGTAATTGCTCCTGAAGCTTCTCTGTCAAATCCTTGTACCTTTTTTCAAATTTCAGCCTCTCCTTCTGCAAGAGATGAAGATGACAAAAGATTACATGAAATTAGTATGTACACGTAATGTTCATGCCCCAAATGAAGCATATATGAGGATAGAGTATAAAAGATTGAAATGGTAAATACTTCTAAGGGTGATCATACAAAAATTGCTCCTGTTCTTTATATACAATTTTTATAGCCCTAAGTGGAGCAATATATGAGCTATAACAAATGCAGTGTAAACAGAACCAGGCACTTGACAGTATATCCAACAACAATGTGCAAAAGTATGTCCAATAATTTGACTACCAAGTGGTGGAACACTGCAATCAATTACTTGTATGAAAAATGCTTCTACTTCTACTAAAACGTATGTAACTTCACTACCTCCAGTACTTCAGCGTAATTCCTTTCAACCTCTGCAGTATGATTCTGTGCTTCCAATTTTATTCTTTCAATCTCATCCTGGAAAGCCTTTTGTTTTCTCTCATTTTCAGCAGTAACTTTGTTTAACTGAATATCAAGCTTTCTTGATAAACTCTTATAATCATATTCTTCTTTGATTTTCAACATGTTCTCCACCTTCATAGCCTGCAAGTCACAACATCTACATTGTTAACAGCATCCAAACCATGATTAGATGTTCCACTTTGTAATAAACATTCCTGTTCTGTCTCCAGAGGGAATTGTAAGGGTCCAAAAATAGAAAATATCAGTAACAATCAAGAGTAAAAGAATCGTATTACCCTTTGTCCAAACATTATGGTACTTGCGGTCTCTCCCCTGTGCCGTGGAGATGGCCCAATCGTAACTACCAAGGAAGTTCTTGCAGAACCTATACGAAGATTTTAGCATCTTTAGAGATCAAATGATACTGGATGATGAAGATAACAAATTTTATAAAAAACATAAAAGATGTCCATTTTTATATATTGCAACTATAAAATCATGAGGAACTCTAGTCAATTAATTTTTCCACCGGCTAGCATCCATGAACAACACTGTCAAATACCTTACCTCCAAATGAATCTCGAAGCAGCCTAGTAAGTTTTGAATCACGAACTGGAACATGAGGGCTGTTTTCAGCCAATGCATTTATACACTTTCCTAGCGCACTCAATGAAAGATTAATTGACTTTGTTTCCTCTAGTGTATGACCCTCACTTCCTACAAAAGCAGCAAGCAGAGAACAGTTAACATGCCACCAGAAGAGGACATTTCTTTATCACAAAATAAATCAACAATCAGCATGAAAATCAGCACCATAACAATTAGAAATTATATTACCTGATTTATCAATGCGCTCCGAACCAGCTAAATCTACTACCATAAACTTTCCTCTACGAATAACTGGCTTCAACGATTTAGCTGAGTGAGAAACATTACCATTTTCATTTGAGACAGAAGAATCTTTACCCTTGATGGACCTCTTAACATGCACCTGCAACAAAGGGATTCTTATTATTACAGCAAGTAAAGTACATGCAAGGGCTAGGAGAACATCGAAATACATTCTTAGAGCATGATTTCATAGATTCTCTAGTCCTAAGCAATTCTTTTTACCATCAGAATGGCATGACTTCTTGAAGACTCTGTGTTCAATTTTGTGTTAGCAGCAAAGCGATGAGCTTCACCTAGACGCAATAAGTCGATAAAACTTCTCTGATCCTTAATATCTACTGCGGTGGCACCTGGTAATGAAAGATCCCCCGTTTTTGGATCTTCA
This sequence comes from Rubia tinctorum, assembly GCA_032355605.1. Lineage (NCBI taxonomy): Eukaryota > Viridiplantae > Streptophyta > Magnoliopsida > Gentianales > Rubiaceae > Rubia > Rubia tinctorum. Next base: position 6,425,476 of record JAULKM010000001.1, read on the forward strand.
ATAATTGATATATTATCATTTTCAGGACGGAGAAGGTCCTGAATGGTTTCCATATAAAGCTGCACAAAGAAAAGGGTATCATATCCAACCATCTAAGTAGTTTTGAACAGTTCTTTCCATTATGTAACTTTTGGAAGGATAAAAGAACCTGCAAATAGGAAACAGAGACATGATCAGCCTCCGGCGACATCTCCGCCAATATATGCTCCACCGCACGCACCATTATTCCGCGAGCTGATGTATCTTCATCTCCCAAGCGTCCAAGTGTGTAAGTTTTCCCGGTACCAGTCTGCCCATACGCCATGACTGTACCATTGTAGCCCTCCAGAACACTCTGGACAATAAGAACAGTCTCATATCATAACAAAGAAACATCAAATAAACTTTGTAAAACCACTACTACCATCCAAATGGATTTCTATCCATCGTCCAAACTGAGGTAATGATTACCTCAACCACAGGCTTTGCCACAACCTCGTAGACACGCGTCTGCGATGCGGCTTCTGTGAGCACTTCATCGAACTCAAATGTGTCCAATTCCCAATTGTTCCTTCGAAGCTTCAATCTCTTAAGCTGAAAGAAACAGAATCACCCAATGCCTCTCAAAATGCCGCCGTCATCATCATGATATTCATAAAAAAAACTACAGTCTATCGCAGAGAAAAAAACGCACACACCTCAGGTTGCAATTCAACACAATCAGGCAAATCAGCGTCAGCAACAGACTCCTCTGCATTTCGAGGCCGTAATCTAACAGCCACTCGAACACGTCCTCCAACTATATGCAACATAAACACAACAATTCGACAACAATTCTATTCAGTCACCAGAAATTCATCAGAAAAATGCCAAATCTTCAAATTAGAAAGGAAAAAAAAAACGCGCGCACACGCAAAACATATCCGACGACAATGACTGACCTCCGGAGTTGTTAGCGCCGGTACTAATCCGGCGAGGCTTAGGCTTGGGTGCAGACTTGGAGTTAACTGACGACGAAGAATAAGACAACTGCCTGTCCGCCAACTTAGTACCGTTACTGCTACCACTGTTTTTCAAAATGTTGGAGCTGCCGCCGCCGCCGTTACTGTAGGTGTAACCGCCGTTGCGGTTGTTAGCGCCGCCGCTGGACATGGTGGTGCTGTGGCGCCTATCACATTTACTTCAAGGTTCGAGTTTTGTACTGTGATCGTGAAGATTATTATTCGGTTAGTGAGGAGGAGTGAAGAACAGGGGAAATGGGTCGTGGGGATCGTGGTGGTGGGTCATAGTCGTTGAACCTGTACTTGCTTCTTTTCCACTTTTTATTTATGGCCGAATTATATACGCACTCCATACTTTGCCTAAATTGCAGATTTTGTCTTGTACGTTTGGTAATAACTTTGTTGATGGATTTATGAATCATCACTCACTGATTAGAGCTCATTTCTATGGCAAGTTCTGGATCACACGCACGCGTACCTCCAGCTACGCCAGACGAATTATTTCAAAATGGAAGAAAAATTAGGAGAGAAGAAGGTAAGCATTAAGCATAGAGTTAAAAAAATTAATTGTCAGAAGATAAAATATTAGTCTCCAATAAAAGTAAGCGTAAGTGATATTATATATTTTCTCGATTTATCTAACTTTATTTTTTGTATATTTTATTTCTTATTTTATCAGTTATTACAAGATGTTCTGTTTTTTTTTCTTTTGATTTTTAAAATAGGCAATTAAAGGCGAATAGGCAATTAAAGGCGAATATACAAGAGACTCGGAAAAAATCACCTCACGTTAACCCGTACGATAAAGTTTTGGGAAAAACCATCTTTTTACATGCATATGAAAAGATGGGTTGAATTAGAATCATGAAAAAGGTAAAATATTTTATTTGCAATATTAAAATTTTATTGTGTAACATGCAGTAGTTATAAGTTTATGACCCGATCAATACAAGCCAAAAATTTATCTTGATTTTTTCTAATTTAGAGTTTAAACTTTTGTCAATCTATAACTTGTAGAAATACCGTGTTTCAAGAGACGGACTCAGCCCCCAATGGAAAAAATTGTGTCTGCAGTTAATTTTAAGAGTCTGGACTCATTTATAACCCTTGGAGTATCATTAGACGGACTCATTTTATAACTCCTGGATGGTTGTATTTAGGAGTATCATAGCCATGGTTGTAAGAGTTATTTGTAGATAGTATAAATCATCATTAAATAAGATAAATTTGAATATTTTTAAACAAAATTATAAAAATAATGTTAAGAATGTCATATCAGAAGAATATGAACTTCCACAACAGCTTGATGAGCTGAATTAATGGACAATTCCATCAATTTCTACAAAGAAAATTTGAAAATCTCATAAATAAACATATTATAAAAACTATTGAAAAATCCATCCAAATGGATAATCAAGGAAAAACTATTCAGATATTTTCTGATATTGATATTGAAAGACATCAAAAGCTTTTACACATTGGTTTAGTGCAAATTGCTTTTAAACCTTTGACTAATGAAGGTCTCCCCGAAAGTTTTATGGCAGTCCTTAGGGATGCTAGAAACTTATATTGGAGACAATCTTTAATGGGTGCTATGCAATCCAGTCTAGCATACGTCCAGTTTATTTTGATGTTACACCAAATTTAACAATATCTTTATCTGATCCCAATACTTTGCATGATTTAACATTATATGTAAAAGCTCATGGGTACAATTACATGCTTGAAACTGAGCTTATGTGTATCTGTTACCGAATATATTTTCGTGTCTTAGATACCATGAATCCAAATTGCAAAATTATTGATGATAAAAGAAAAGGACAAACACTTTTAATAGAAACCAACCTAGCTAATCGGTCAAAAATTATTACTCGACGATCTTTTAGTTGGAATGAAATTGAATATCCTCTGACTGGAAAATTGAAAAAGTTGTTCCCGTCCAAACAAGGACAGACACACAAATGGCTCAGGTAGTTCAAACTACTGATGGAATTATTCATCTCCAGTTTTCTAAATAAACACCTAAAATAGGCAGGTCTATGTCTTCTAATTATTATATTTCCCTTTTTAAAGACATTTCCAGATGTTCTACTTCTAGAACATCTACATCTCAAGTCAATGAAGATGTTTATAAGGTCACATCTCCTTCTGAGAGATCTCGAGAAAAAGAAGAAATTAATAAAATTAAAATTAGTTATAACTAGATTCCATAAGGAATCAAAACTGATCTTATAGATCCATCACCCAGTGAAATGGGATATTCTGATTATTTTAAAGATAGATAAAAAATGGGAAAATTTGTTGGGAATAAAATTCCACCTTTCACTCTAAATTATTCTCCCGGATCTGATCTTATACAGATCATGAAGGAAGATTTTAACAGTAAAAATTATAGTCTTTTAAGAAAATTGTTTTTTTCTTTGAAGAGTAAGCACAGAGACGGACTTTGATACCATATTTCAAGAGACAGACTCAATCCCTAATGGAAAAAATTGTGTCTGCATTTATTTTAAAAGTTTGTCTCTTAAAAGATGGTTTTCCATAACTTATGGAATATCAAGGTTTAAACTGCAAATTAGAATAAATCAAGATTAAATTTTCGGATTGCATTAATCGGGTCATAGACTTATAACTACTACAGGTTACATAATAAAATTTTAATATTGCAACTAAAGCATTTTATTTTTCTATAATTCAAATCCAATCTCATCTTTCCATATGCATATGAAAAGACGGTATTTCTCAAAATTTTACCTAATTTTAATGGGATTAAATTGAACTAATGTAACATGACCTTATTTTAATTGAATTAATTTAGTCCAGTGTAATTTTATGAAATCAATTTAATTTAGCTCTATTATTACGTTTTAGTTTGTTTAATTTCCGTTCATCTTTATATGAAAAAAACGGTGTCTAGAGAAGTCTACTTCAAATTTTAATAAAAAAATACATGCATAAAAAGACAACAGTTTGTGAAACACAATTGAATAAAGTACGTAACTGTGATATCAATATATTGGAGGGAGAGTTGAGTTCATAGGGTTTAGGGTAAAGTAAAGCTTGGTCTTTCCATAACTTACCGTCTTTCAAGAGACGGATTCTAAAGTTGGTCTTTTTATATTTTTTAAATGAATATATTTTAATCATAAGAAGAGTTACACCAAATACATCCTTAATACTTTTGTTATACAGAAATAAAATTTTCATACCACACAATAATTAAATGATGAATCACTCCCCCGACATTGAACTTCATAAGCATTATTGCATCTATATCTTCTTATGTCATATTTCTAATGAGCTTAGGGTTCAATACTCAAATTTATTTAGTGAATAAGATAAGATTAATTGGTGTAGTATCATTAATTTTTTAGGCGTGATTCCTAATTTGATTGAATCACAAGGACTCGAGGAGCTATTAGCATTTGACCGCTTTGTACCGGTATGTCCGAGTGGATCGGACTTTTTGAATAATCTGTATTATAATCACCATGAGACATGCTACTAAGCACTAACGGTCTTCTTAAATTTGAATATGCTGATCTTCCTTTTCTCCGTTCACTTCTGTTCTTCTAATACTGATACTGTAAATTAAAATAGAGAACTATCTGAAAATGATTCTATATTTCTTTTGAAAGTGTTGAAACAATTTTAACTTTTTCGAAAGTGTCAAAATGATTCTGAACTTGTGAAGGTACTAAATTACTCAGCGATCGTGGCAGTGGTTTTGGAATTAAGTGGAGATAATGGTAACATTCAACGAATATTTAGGGTTGTTTCAACCCTTTCAAAAAACTCATAATTGTTTCGACACATTCACAAAAATATTTTTAAAAAATTCATGTTAAATGTAAGAAGAGAATTGAATTGAGCGAGTTAAAAATAATAAATAAAGAAATAATTTATTTCTATGATTCGAAAGTTAATTTTACATGAGAAACTCTCATATTAGATCACTTAACGGTTAGACCAATCATGAAAACTTCGTTTCAGTGACTTTTAGGTTCAAATTATAATTAGTTGATACATTTTAAAAGTTTTCAATGTTATAGAAAACTCGTTACAATATGAAAACACACATTAAATCTTCTCACTAATTATATCAATTAAAATGAATTTTATCTAATGTTTAGTTGGTTAAAAAAGATTTGTGATAAGAATGTAACAATTGTTAAAAGGAGAAAAAAAATTCTAGAGACATACTTCCTTTGTTTCTCTATTTGTGGCACCATAGGTATATGTTCTTGGATTTAGGGGAAGAAAATGTGTGGATGAAATTGAATGTAAAAAATAAAAAGTAGAATGATTGGATGAAATTGAAGGAATCTTGCAAAAAATTAAAAGCGTGTTATTTAAAAAATATCTCAATAAGGTAAGTGTGTGACAAATAAATAAAAATTAAAGGGAGTGCCTTATCTTTGGCAAGGGCGTGAGAGCAAAGGGATTGGGAAATTTATTGAATGCTTATCTATAAAATTAAATGCTTTTGGAAAAGACTAGGCGTCAATTTCGTGGGCTGGTGATCATCATTATGTTGAACGGTCGAAATTAATCAATTTTGATCTCATTTATTATTGTTGTTGATGTTAATAGTTTTTAAAAATCATTTTTTAAAATTTATCTTCAAAATACGATGGTTTAAAGTTCAAGAAAAAATGTTAGGATGTAACTTTCTTTTGGACAAACATGGTAATCCCTCCGTCACAACTCTATTTGCATTTCTATTTTTTAATATTATTCTCTATCAAAGTTTAATCTCATATTTAAATAGATTTATGAACAACAATATTATATTGTTTAATTTGTCATAATAACTAGTTTCCAAATATCTACTTTTTATTTTATGTTATTTTACATAGATTAACATATTAAGGGACAAACATGTTTCTTAAACAGTGTAATAATGTTTGCAATGCAAATCTATCTGAGATAAATGGAGTACATGGTTTAGCACAAAAAGGAATTATAATTGAAATTTTAAAATGCTCGTCACATTTCTCTCTCTCATGAACGCAATAAAATACCGTCAATGAGAAAGTACGATATATCTATGTTTGGCTGAGTTTTTAACATGTTATATTTATAAGTAAATTACTTTTTATTGTTTGGTAAATTGGTAAAAAATAGTCTACTTTAAAAGCGGAAGCTATTTTTTTTTTTGAGAAAGGTAAAAGGTGATCTCCCTTATTTTTAAAATAAGTAAATTTTACTTATAATCGTAATTCTGCCAAACAAAGTCCTGACCGTCCATTCGTGCGATCAAAGTTGAAACTCTTGACTAGCCTACAGAAAATCAGGTAAATCTGGAGTAGTATGTGAAGTTGGAATAAAAGTCCTACAAGGAAATCTTTCGAATGTGTTGATTCTGGTTTATTGCTCACTCGATGATTTTTAATATTTCGACATTGGGTTGATCTAGATTATTTTGTGTTTTATTTTGTCATCATTGCCGTCGTCAAATTGTGGGTGTTACATAGCATCTCCAATTCAAACCTTTGTTTGGAAAACATCAAAACACACGTATGATTGATACTCTGAAAAATTTAAAATTCACCTTCAATACAAAAGTCATTTTAATGGGTCAATCTGACGTGAATGACATGTGGAGTGTGAGACTCAATTAGACCTTCTGTATGCAAACGTTCAGACCATCTCCAATGGTCGGAGGAGTCTTCCATATATTTAGGTTTCAGATTTTAGTTCATCATATGCTTAAAATTTTAGTATTATTTATTTATAAAAGTGATAGTTAAATTGTAAGTGAAATTAGATTTTCTAATTATTAAATCTGAATTTTATTTAAAATAAATAAAATGAAATATATTATATATAAATTTATTATTGAATAATCTTGATGAAAATAATTTTTTTCATACTAAAGTGATGTTAACCGAAACGCTTGCATTGGAGTGCAAAATTTCAAAAAAATTCTCAATCAAGTCTCTCATATCCATGTCATATTGACGGCTAATAAAATGTTGACCAATGTCCCCTACTTTTACTCACGGCCCATTAGCATTGGAGATGCTGACGAGATAGAGAAAGCAAAAAATATTAAAGCTCCGAAGTTGATGGAGAGGGGAAGATTTAGGATTCTTTGTAAAATTCAAATTTGAGACTTTTAAATAAGATGATTCGATGATTAAATTTTACTGAATCCTGAATTGTTTGAATTTGAGAATCGAGTTTTGAATCTCTTGAATTTTAAGGTATAATTTTCAGATTTTACAATGTTATGTTTTATTTAAATACTTGATTAACTTAGTGCAATGCACGATTTAAAATAAGTGATCATATTTATTAAATATTTTTTTATTTATAAAAAAATAAATTTTAAATTAATAAATGGCACAAACGGAGAAATGTCTATTAAATGCGGTTATATCGGACATGAGAAAACATTTTTCAGGTGCCTTTTCAGATGGCTCGCTTTTGATTGATTTCGATATGGGGTCCGAAACAGGTTTCAAATTCGAAACCTATTTCTAAGGTTCTGGAAAAAGAAAAAAACCTATTGGAAATCTAAGTTTTCCAGCAGCAAGCAAAAAAATAGATCTGGGAAACAAACACAAAACAGCTACAACGGGGCTAAAAACATATATGTAACCATTGTAACCAAAAAAACAAGAACCGAACAAAAAAATCAAGAAACGAACAAAAATAAGGGCCAAACAAAAATCAAATGGGAGCGGCACGGTGGCGAAGGGATCCGCAAATGAGGGCTCAACGGCAGAGGATGATGGAGGTGCTGATCGTAGGGAGGAAGGACAGAGGAGGGAGAGGGAATTGGGGGTGGGGATCAGAGAAAACCAAGGGAGTAGGGAGATAACTAAGGGAAGTGGAGTTTAGTTTTCTGAAATTTTATTAAGGGAGAAAACCCTAGCTAGTTGTTTATATATTGGGCCAATAAAAATAGCCAATTAAAAGTGGTTCTACAATAGAACCGCCTTTAATCGATTTACATGAAAGGCGGAATCGCCTTTAATCAGTTTAGAACCGCCTTTAAAATAAAAGGGTGACCTAGGAGGGTAGTTTCGACTTCGGAACTTAATTTGAATCCCCTTTAATATGGTTCCTCAAAAAATTAAAGGACGAACCGCCTTTGATTGTTGCCGTTAATAGAGGGTTTTCTACTAGTGTGGGTATGGGATAAAAATGAGTCTTTTATGTTCTAAATCATTAATTTGGAAATGTCTTTTATGTTCAAAATGGAACATAATTGTATATTTTGAACGATTTGAAATATTTTTGACAGTTTTAATCGATCCAATTTGGTCCTCCAAATTAATTCTCTTAGACTCTTTCGTACACAAGAGGATTTCTATACACAAAAAATTGTGAATAAATGATCGGGTTAAGTTTCTTAATTTAGTAGGGTGATGAGATGGGTTAAATGGAGATGAACCAGATCTTCAGGCGAAGAGCGATGAATATTTTCGTTACTAAACTACCATTTTGTTGATTGGGAAACTATATTAGAATTAAATTATATCTAATTGGTTTATTTCTCTGTCAAGAACGTAATTTGGAAAGGAGGAAGGTGAAGTCTGACACTTACTACTGTGATAGGTTCAAGTTGTCTCAAATTTGGTGGAGAATTTTTTTATTATTGAAGACTGTTTTATCATTATATCTTTCTTTATTTTTGCCACAAAGGTAATTGTTTAGAAATTTATCTTTAGCACATAAGTATATAATTATTGGTCTAACTCATTTTTCGTCATAACACATTACTAAAATTGTATACCCTTTTAATCAATCTAATTAACATAACATTAAGGATTAAATTTTCTAACATTTCCTTTAATGATTATTTAAATTTAAAAGAAAAAATATAGAACAACAATTTTAAATTTTATGTACAACAAAATTTTATGATGTAATTTACTTTGTGTTTTGAAATTTTAAGAGGACAATTGAATGGACCGAATAAAAAAATGGTGAAATTCAATTTGGAATGATTGTAACTTAGGTGAAGCAATGCCAAAAAGAGAATTTGAATATTTGTAATCAGCACTTCGAGACTTGATCAAACCAATGCAAAGTACTTATATATAAAATGAACAACTGATACCATAATCAGACGATATGATAAACGAATCTGTATTTTCAAAAATAAAAAACAACTAATCTGTTAAAATACCTAATATTATGTTTTTTCATCTAATCCAAGCTAAAATTAAATAAACTAAATAATGGATACCCTGCAACCCATTTTATAAAATGTTTTATTTTAATGAATTCTATACAATTCATATTTTGTATAGGTTACTAAAGATTGTATTCATTGAATACTCTAAAATACATTTCATCAAAGGCTATATTTTCATAAGGAGAAAGTTTAAAAAAGTTGGTCCATAAGTTTATAGACAAATCACTTTATTTTAAAACTTAAAAATTATAAATTTAAAATTACATATTTTACTTTATAACTTAAAACATGTAATATGGTGTGGTTTAATGTGAAAATAAGAAATATTATATAAAAAGTAAGAGAGGTGATAGGGAGAGTGAAAATTTCATAGTGAATAGAATAGTGAATGATGTGCAATTCAACAAATTACTAATAGCATTCACAATGGTAGTGGAGTTAAGAAGCACTTCCTAAGCGCCACATCATCAATTTTGATAAAAATTATGTAAGAACCAACTACCAACTACCAACAATTGAATGATATTTGAGATTCAATTCTTTAGCATTACATCACTATCTCTAATAAAAAAAATATTTAAACTTTTATGTATAATTTATAAAATATCAATATTATGCAAACTAAAAATTATATTTTATTGATTATAAATCTAAGAGAAAAGTGCTTTTATAACCCTATCTACTTGACATAAGTGCCAATATAATCTTTTGATAACTGAAAGTGCAGATATAACTCTACCTAGTTGATGTAAGTGCCAATATAACGTCCGGCGGCGGTCCAGCGGCGGTCCGACGACGGTCCGACGGAAATGGGATCTAAGGGTTATGTTGGCACTTACATCAACTAGGTAGGGTTATATATGCACTAAAAATTATCTGATGGTTATATTGATACTTATGTCAAGTAGGTAGGGTTATATTGGTATATATCCCTAAATCTAAAACAAATATATTTATTCTTTAATCCTAATAATATTTTATGTATAATATAGGAGATTTAAAATTATCAAGATTGATCAACATCATAATATTTTATAAAAAATTACATTTCATTCTTATTTCCAAAACGTTTGGATATATATTCCACAATATCCGTTCTAAGTTGATGATGATGTCCCGATCCCGAATCTCCGAGCATCGAAGGATTGGAGTTTGAAATTCTTGAATGAACTCTTCCGTGACTTGCATATTTGGACTTTGATCTTCCACGTTCCAATATTATAGATTATGTGATATAAAATAATATAAAATACATAAACAAAAATAGAATATATTCAGATTTAAAATAATAATAATGCCATTTATAAAAAAATGCACAATCAAAATTAAACTATTATAATCCAATCAAATATAAAATATAAAAATAAGTCATGTTAAGTCATTCATTGATTGGTTGGTTTTTCAAAAATAAAGAGGTACCAACTCTTTATTAAGAAGTGGTTCTTAAATTCCACAATGGTCCCTTTTTAATAAGAAAAGTGGGGTTAAGGAATTACCACTATTGATGCTCTAAATTGCTATTCATCTCCATTAAAAGGTGTAACTAACCATAGATATGTTTGTCTTTTCATTAATGTCATATCAATCACTACTCCCTCCATCCCATTTCAACCTTCCCCTTTTGACTTTTAAAAGTTAACTTGAAAAATGTTTGATTCTTAATATCTTTCATTAAGGAATAATTAAAAATTGTGAAAATGTGATATTTTGAAAATAAATGTTATAACAAATCTAATAATGTATCACACAATAGTATTTAAACTAATAAACCAATTCAATTTTAGGGTCAAATTTTAAAAAAAATTGACTAAATTATTAGTTAAATTGCATCTTGAAATGGGACAGGGGAAGTATATGATTTCACTATGCATTTTCACCGTGTTTATCATTATTTAAAAAGTAAAATATTTAACTTAAAAATACTTTATTTAATTTTAAAAGATCAATGTCTAATTTTAAAAATACAGTGTATAAGTTAAAAATTACAATGGTCTGTCTATATCTTATGTTTAGAGATTTTCCAAAGGAATGATGATTTCTTATTAAAAAAAACTTCATTTATTAAAGACCATTTTCTTCTTTTTTTTTACAAACCTATAGAGATGTTTACAAATCATTTCCCTCTTTTCTCTCTCTAATGGTTTACCTCTTTATATAATTGCGATCCCTGATAGTGTAATTATAGGATTACTTGTCTGTAAATATTGTGAATAGTGAATTTGAAATTTTAAAATGTTACAAAATGTTTTGCTCCACCACTTAAAACCTTATGATAGAAGAATAATAAAAAGAAGCTGGACAACTTTCGCATAAGGACAATAAATTATACAATGTATTCAAAAAAAAGTGTGTTGAAAGGTAGAAAAAGGCTCAAAACCAACAATTTTTAATAAAAAAAAAGTAGATTTCACGCTTTATTCTTTCTCCTTTTCTGAAGTTGGAAAGCCTGTTTCAAAAAAAAAGTTGGAAAGCCGAAGGCGCCATATTCAGTGTAATTACCTCGCACTGTGTTTGAAATCAGACAGGGCCCCCTTGAAGGGAAAAAGAGGAAAGGTCCGGACTAAGGCTATGTGCAGTGGTAGAGATCGCTAGCGGTCTCTTACCAATTAAATATATTATTTTTCTCAATCTTTTTCTTCCACCTAACATTAAAAGATCACTTAAGAGACCACCATTTTTTGCTTCCACAGTGGTAAGAGACCACTCTACACTATTCATGGAGCCCACTTGATTTTCTCTATCATACTCATTAATTTTACCATTAACATTTAATCTAAATAAATTTTACCACCCAAAATAAGTTGAATATGAAATTTGATAATGCATTATTACTAAATAAAATGAAATTCGTTTTTCAAAAAAATAAAATAAATGGAAAAGGATAAAAATAAATGAAAAAACAAAAAATAAACGAAAAAATGAAAGCAAAATTGGCCAGCTTTTTCGTAAATGAAAAGCAAAATTGGTCCCATGAAATGAAAGCAAAATTGAAAGCAAAACCCTTTCGTAAATGAAAGCAAAATTGGTCCCATGACCAGTCCACCATTGTAGGCGGAAGTCCAGTTTTTTCGTCCTTCCTCAGCCTCTTAACCGGCCTCTCACTCAAGAGACCCCCACTGTGGGGATTTTTGATCTCTTAAGTGGTCTTTTAAAATTAAGAGACCACCACTGCACATGCCCTTAGTCCATAGGTATCCTTCCCATTTTATTACCATTCAATTCAACGGGATTGATGAATTTTACCTCGGTTTGCTGATCCTCAAAAAGTGCTGACCATAATGTGGAATGAGCTTCTGCAACATCCTTCCCTTCCTGCAGCCCTGAGCCCAATGCAGCTGTCTTCTTGTCCATATTTGATTTGCCTGATTTACCGATTCAGGACTTGAATTCAAGGTTGAATTGAGTTGAATCCCACAGTTCCCCAGTTGAATTTGCTCCTCCCCGTAACATTTTTCAACACTGACCTCCACCAGTTCTTCCTCCGAAAGATCCAATACTTCCCATCTGAGTGAAATTCATCCGTAGATCCAATACTTCTCAATCTGAGTGAAATTCATCTGTGGTCTAATTTTGTTCCCGTTAGTTTTTCTCGCTCGTCAAAACCCTCCGCAAACGCCGTTCCTAATTTCCGATCTCCCCATTGCAGACCACCAGGAAGAAATTTCAGTTGAAATCCGGTTACAAATAGTGAGCCTGTAATCTCCCATAGTCCTAGAGAGAAAAAAATGTTTGGCTGACTTATTTTATATGTGTATATATATGCGTGAGACAACATATCTTATGCGAGACAATCAAGTTATAAGAGATAAAATCTGCACCGTTAAAATGGCATTTTGAATTGTTGAGATTGGAAGACATTAATTCAAGTTTTTAGTATTAATAATAAATATAATTCAAAATTCGCGGACCTTTTTCGGGTTAAAGCGGGTCATAAGAAAATTGTGAGTCACATGAGTCACCCATTCTATTTTCCCCCAATTTGGAGAAGAGGAAAAAACCAGACACCAGTGTATATCAAGCCATGCGTGTTGATGTGGAAATTCGTTTGTTTGATTTTCGTCTTCTGCGAGCTGCCGGAGATTCCACTGGGATTGAAAATGGGGGCGGTGAATATCTGGAACGTCGTGGAAGTGGCGGAGGGAGCTCGGGATAGCCATTCATCGGACCTTCCTTCGTCCTCTCTCATCGTCGACCACTCGCTCTCTCTCTCTCTCTCCGACATAAAACCTCGGATTGTGTATGTTTTCCTTTCTCTTTTTGCCAAGGAATCTTGGGATTCGTTGTTATTGATGTGATTCATTCGTCTTGATTCTTAGCTTAGTTCAAGAAATTGATTTTTTTTTCTATTATTGGAAATTTATAGTGAATAGGTCCTTTCTTTGTATGAACAGGGAGTTGTGCAAGGATCTGTTCAAGAACTGGGCCGGTTTGGATGAGTCTAGCTTCTCTGTCGAGACGGTTTTGGATGGCATAACAAATCTATGTGGGACATCTATTTTCCATTTAATGGGGCTGATTTTGTTTTTCTAAAATAAGTATGAGAAAACTTGTGCATTTATACGTTCTTGGATCTTTTAATTATTTTTGAAAGTTCTAGCCGAATATACCTAAGTGGAATCGTGTGGTTAATTGCAGTGTTGAAGGTGTCTGTTATTGAAGAAAGGGGAGATGTTGTGGATTTGACTGTAAGATTATATGGTTCCAACACTGAGTATGTCATCAATCGTGAAAGGGAACTGAAGGTCAGTACGGAATGCTAAATTCACATGTAATTTTTCTTAACCATGAACAAATTCTTTGTGTAGTTTAAGATTAAGAGCTGGTTTTGTAAGGAATATTAGATGAATATCCCTTTTACACATCGGCATTATCCCGATGTCCCTGTAATTCCTCGCTAATTTAGCATCTGCATAGTGTTTTTAGGCTATCCGGTATCTTTCAGCTGCAGGATTTGGCGCAAAATTACTTGGGATTTTCGGTAATGGGATGGTGCAGTCATTTATTAAAGCACGGACTCTAGTTCCACAAGGTAAACCTTGAAAGACATTTGATATTCCTACTGTCATTCTGAAAATAATATCAACCAAACCGAGCACTGTCCTAATCTTTATAGACTAATTGTTACTGATTTACAGATGAAGATTGAAAGTGAAAAAGAAAAACAGATTGAGACATTCAGTAGTCAAAAGTCTTGGTTATTGTGAACTTTTTTAGGTGTAGAGAATAATTCTTCCGTTCCTTAATCAATATCCCATTTATAATACTATGTAGCTCAACCAATAGTACGGAGAAAGTGTTTATCCAAATGGAAGATACTTACCGAAAGCAAAGTTAGCTCTGAATTAACCTTGTTCCAGGTTACTGATTGGGATGCATCATAGTGCTAGATTAAATTGATTAATACTTTCGGTGGCTTGAGAGATTAGCTGACATTTATATGTTTTATGGATAACGAGAATTGAACCTTTTCTGACATTATATTGAACTGAGCAATCATCTGTTTTTTCATCTCTCTGAGTTGGAGGTTTGTGACATTGGCCAATTTGGTTAAATATTTGTTTTGATGTTCAAACTTTTGACAGATATGAGGATACCAAAGGTAGCAGCTGAAATTGCTAAACAACTTCATAAATTTCATCTGGTAAAGATACCAGGCTCTAAAGACCTCAGTTGTGGAATGACATATCAAAGTTTTTCGGAAAAGGTTTGTTCATTACCATTTTTGCTTATCTAATTTAGCTGTCACTTTCCTATGTGGGATAATAATCTCGGCTGATAGGCATAAAAGCTACCTAAATGTTATCTTATACTTCTCTCATGTTTTTAAGGTTGAAGAAACTGAGGTTGGGCTGGTGAAATCCCACGGGCCTATGAGTTTCCTTAAGGTCTCTTTCTCTCCATCTCTACCTCGTAGTTGAACACTTTGTGTGTGTTGTGCTTACTAGTGTGTCTCATATGTTTTCTCGCTTAGACTTATCATTTATGCTACTACCCAAATGAACTTAATTCTCTTTTACAGTTTACAGGTTCACAACGTTGGACACATGGTTCCCATAGATAACCAAAGGCTAGCTTGGATATGTCGAACAGGTGGATGAAGGGTTCACTTGTTAGATGTGATTCGTTGAAGTAGTGGTTCCATTTTCATGTAAATTTATGCAAACTGTTTAAACGTAAATCCTTACTCAGATGTCCTAGTTCTTTGAATTGGATGTACTTTAAAACTAAACATGTAAGGATGGTGCCATACTGCTAGGAACATTTATACTAGTAGACATTTTTAGTTTTTGGCTTTTCTATATATTGGTTTTGCTAGGATCCATAGGATATATTTTTAAGCAATACTTGAAGCACTTTTAAAGCATACCTAAAGCACCTTCAATATATATTTTAGGCACGTTCAATGTATACTTGAATCTCGTTCAAAGTATACTTGAAGCAACTACAATGTTAACTTTAAAAACCTACAAGTAAAACTTGAAGCACCAACAAACTTTTACCTTAACTTGAAACATCTACCATCCTAACATAAAAAACCTACAAGTAAAACTTTAATCACGTTCGAGTTATAACTTTAATTTAAAGCACCTACACACATAACTTGAAACACCTTATGCTCAATATAATTTAAACAAATAATCAAACTTAATGCACCAAAAATACCATTTTCAAGCGGCCACACCTTTAACTTGAAACACCTACCAGAATAACTTGAAGCACCTACTCTTTATGCTTAATATAATTTAAACAAATAATCAAACTTGCCCAAAATTTATAAACAACCAAAAATGTCATTTTCAAGCACCCACACATTTAACTTAAAGCATCTATAAACAAAAATAGAAGCACCTACACTCTACGCTCAAGCACTTATAAGAAATAATTAAACTTGCATGAAAATTTTAGAACACTCATTTTCAAGCACCCACGCCTTTAACTTAAAGCACCTACAAACAAAAGTAGAAGCACCTACGCTCTACATTAAATATAATTTAAACAAATAATCAAACTTGCATGAAATTCTTAAAGCACCAAAATTACCATTTTCAAGCACCAACACCTTCAACTTAAAACATCTACAAACAAAAATAGTAGCACGTGCACTCTACACTCAAGCACTTATAAGAAATAATTAAACTTGCTTGAAATTTTAGAACACTCATTTTCAAGCAACCACGCCTTTAAATTAAAGTACCTACCTCGAGACCCCCGAGCAGTGTTGCCTTAGGTTCCCGCTTTAGCGTCTTCTGTCACCCTTTTTAGCATCTTCTGTCACCCCGCGAGGCTGCCCTCGGACTTGGTTTCTTTGAAATTTCGGAAGGATGGGGTCAAGTTGTTAACTGATCTTACGACTCGCGTTGAGTGGAAAAACAGGTTCGCCTTTTAGGATGAGGATCTTGTCTTGGGCCCTGCGAATGAGGAGAGGGTCATACAACCTTCCGAGCCGGAAAGGGGACAGGGTTCTCGCCCTTCTACTGTTGAAATTTTTCCCTTACAGCCCTTTTATTTCTTGTCTCGAAACTATGACATCAGGTGAGACCACCTATTGCGTGATTTCACCCTTCGTGTTGTTGGTCTGCCATTCTTCCCTGATGCCATTTTTTTCGGCGAGGGCATCTCTAACTTGAGTTGTATTAACTACCTTTGGTCGGATTATTAACTCTGCCTGTTGTTTTCTTTTCCTTTCTGTTATTGTTTCTTGGCCTTAACTCACTCTCTCTTTTTTTTGCAAAGATGTTTGTGGCTGCCTTTCTTGGGGACCTGTCGAGGCTCCCTCGCCTGGCTGGGAGCAGCCGCCCTGTTTCTCAAGCCGACGATGCAACTGACATCGTTGATCAGCAGGTGGAGGTGATAGATGTCTCTGAAACTGACACCAACAATGACGAGCCTTCTCTAAAAAAGACCCGCCGCAGCCTGCAGCGGAGGGGAGAAAGCATAGATGCAGGTCCCAGCTTGCCTCCAAGCGCCCTCGCCTCGGAGGAGGTCCCGGAGACCCCGTCGGCCAGACAATAGGTGGGAGGTCGTCGCCGTACCTCTCAAAGATACTATTTTTAAGCCCAATATGCTTACTAAATACAACTAAGTAGATA
>JAULKM010000001.1:6494280-6504496 GCA_032355605.1 Rubia tinctorum
CGGGGGGCTGGCTGGAAGTGGTGGAGGTAGTGAACTGGCGGTAAAGGTGGTGAGGGTGGGGGTGAGAATGGTGTCGGGGGATGGCTAGAGGGGGGGGGAGGTGGTGGTGGCCTAGCGGTGGAGGTAGTGATTTTGAGGGTAAAATTTTCCTAACATTTATTGGTTTTAGGTCCAAGGATATTTTTGTCATTTTCTGTGCGGTCAACGCAGGTCAATGCCAAAAATAGTGTTTCAACATTATATTGGCACTTATGTCAACATTATATTGGCACTTATGTTTTTGCACTAAAAATTATCTGAGAGTTATATTGACATTTAGTCAAGTAGGTAGGGTTATATTGATATATATCTCCCAATTTTATTTTAAATCGACTAACTGATGTACGGGTTATTTTATAATTGATATAACTAATTGAGTGATTTGATGTTTGTCTTTGTTTATTGTAATGAAGTTTGTATAAATTTGAAAAACTTTTAGAACGTATTGCAATGTATAAATAATTAAGTATAATTTAACCTTACAAATTATTGAAATGAGATTATTTATAATTGGTCTAACCGTAGTTCGGTTTAACATGAGACTTTCTCTTCATATTTTATGTATATGTGCAATGTTGAATTAGGAAGAAAAAAATTCTTGAATTGTGTCCGATAAAAAAACTTAAATTGGAAAGGATAGAAATTTCGACACTTTCATGCACTATGAATGTATGCATCAAGATCACAAAACACTGTTTGCATAAGATTTAAGTTATACTTTGACTACTGGTATTTCGCCTATAAATGTTAATAGTATTGGTGTAATGTAATCTTCTTGTATTCTCCTTTGATGACTATCGATTACTTTACTTAAGAGAAGTAACCTTCTCTGATGTCCTATAATTTTTATAGGAAAAGTAAGAGTAATCTTCATATGTCATAGTACTTTGACCCTTACTTTTCATTTGTAATGATGAAGACTTATCATTGATCAATGATTATTTCAAGCTCCTTTACATCAAATAAAAAAAAATATTAAATAGACATTTTTTATTGTTGGATATCAAGATTGAAATTAATATAATCCCGATAGAATAAATTACATATTAAAAATGAAATTCAAAGAATGAAATTAAAAAAAATGCGAGATTAATCTTGACATTTTAATTTCATATCTATAAATTCACTATTAAAAAAAATCAGAAATGAATGTATTTAGTGTTTCTATTAATAAATTTTTGAAATTTATTAGTGCCCCTTTCTCCTTTTCATATAAAACTTAGACAAAATCTTGAAAAATATCGTCTTTTTATATATGTTTATGAAAAAATGAGGTTTAATTAGAATAATAGAAAAGTAAAAAAAAATTAGTTGCAATATTAAAATTTTATTATGCAACGTGCATTTTATGACCCAATTAATGCAATTTAAAATTTTTATCTTGATTTATTCTAATTTGCAGTTTAAACCTCGATATTAATTATGGAAAGATCATTTTTCATGATGTTGATCATTTTTTAAAAAAAAATTAAATCTAAATTAAGTTGTTTTTTATATCATATTGTTTGAACCCGCCTACTTTTTTGTTGTTGTAATCCTTCTCATACTTGCATTGTCACGAAAGATGAAAACGATGTTGGTAATCCTTTAAAAAAAGTTTCAATACATTGAAGAAAAAAACATGTTGATCAGATTGAATTGAAGAGGTCGGCACATAATTTAATGCGGAATTCAGACAGACAAACAAACATTTGTAAATTGATTGGCTCATCTTTGTTGAATTGAACTGGTCCAACTCCAACCAAAACCAGGGCCCCGAACATACATTTACCAAAACAAAAACAAACAACAAATTGCAAGAAACCCAGAAAGCATGAGTTGCTGAACTCTTTCCATATCACACTGATTCAGTTATTTACATAACAATTCCAATCGCTAACAAACATGGAAATTAAAACAAACTATAGCTTCTAGTTTATATGAAGAAGAAGACGCGCGTTGATTACACTCTCCTCTCTGCACCGCCGATAAAAACAGAGCCAAAAAATGGGAAGAATTAGTTCTATACTTCTATACGGTGCTCCGCCTTACTTACGGCGGTTGTTCGCGGCGGGTTTTCTCTTGTGTGATTTCGACGCCGGCTTCCCGAACAAGCCGCCGCACGCGCCGCAGCCGGAGACCCGGGGAGACGGCGGATCATACGCCGGATCGACCCGAATCGCCTTGTACGCGCTCGACGCCTTCGCTTCTCTGTTGAGATCGTCTTCCTTGTTTCCGCCGCCGGCGGTGCCGGTTTCGAGCTTCTTCAATTCGCCGGAGACGAGCTTGTCGTCCCATACCAGTCCCGACGAGCCCGATCTTCTGAAGGATATCTCCGACCTCTGCAATCCGGCCATGACGGATTCTGTCGAAATTTTGTTGTGTTTGGGGAATTTTGGAGCAGTTGTTGAAGACTTTTGTGTGTGCGTTCGTGTTTTGGGGATGAATTGAAGGGTTGTTTATATAGAGAGAAGGAATGGAGAAAGGGACAAAAAGAAGGGCTTTGAATAGGAAATCAAATTACAGTGTACAGAATCGGATTTTGGAGTAGAGGTCATGAACCGGTATTTGTTTTGGTTGAAAATGTAATTCGAATTCCTATCTTCTTCTTCAATTCGCTTTCCTGTTCTTGTTTGGATGGCTTAATTTCTTGCAAAATCCGAATCTATTGAGGCGATAGGTGACCCATTTTTTAATTATTATTTTTGTGAATTTGACACATTTTCCTTTTATGTCAAGATTCCTTCAATTTCATCCACGCATTCTACTTTTTCCTTTCTAAATTCAATTTCATCCACTCAATTCATTCACCTACATCCAAACAGCTAAAGGTATAGTGTCACATCCAATAAAACAGATGTAGCATTAAAGATAGATATTGTGTTGACTTTTTAAAGAAAATCTTCTACATTAATTAGCATGTGTAATAACATATTATTGTCTTTAGATCATGATAAAATTTTGGAAAAAATCGATTTTCTATAAGCATATCGAAATATGACATTGAATTATAATTATAGAAAGGTAAAACATTTTACTTACAATATTAAAAATTATTATGCAACGTACAATATTTATAAGTTTAGAAAGTGTCAGGAAATGCGGTCTATCCATAAGCTTATGGACATAATACAGTGTGTTTACCTTAAATATTATAATTTTTGGTAAAATTTAAATATTATCATTTAAAAGTTAAAATAATAATAATATGTATAAACTTTGAATCTAAATATATAATTAATATATAAATATTTAATATATCATGTGAGATATTGTTAAATTTGTCTTAACATCTATTTTCTAAATGATAATTTTTAATGCGACATTATTATAAGTAACTAGAGATATTTACGGTCAAACATGCTCATTGAAAACCGTGAAAAAGTAAATAAGCAATTTAGAGTGGGACAAAGAAGTATAATATAAAAAGTATTTTCAAAATTTCATATGTAATTTAATAAATGCAGTGTATAAAGTAAAAAAATTAGTAGTATGTCCATAAACTTATGGGCAAACCGTCTGTCAGAAGACCCACTATTTTATTAGTTTATGACTCGATTAATTCAACCCAAATTTTTTAGCTGAATTTCTTTTTACAATTTAAATTTTGGTTTTTTCCTACCTTATGAAAACTCCATCTTTCAAGAGACGAACTCTTAGATCATTCTTTAAAGAGAAAAATGCTTTTATAACCCTACTTACTAGACATAAGGGCCAATATAACATTTCAGTGTTCGAAAGTGTCAATAAAACCCTAAATAATCAGTGTAAGTGCCAATATAACCCTGTCCAAAAAAATTTAGCTAGAATTTTGTAAAAATACATTTTTGCCCTTCTGAAAAAATAAAATACTAAAAAATAGAAAATGACTTTATTGCCCCTAGAGTCATTAATACCCCAAATATTGTCGCCAGACCGCCGTCGGACCGCACAGAACCGTCATCGGATTGCCGCCGGACCAATGTGTCACCGCCACCGTAACAAGTAGGGTTATATTAACACATTATGAAAACTGATAGGGTTATATCATCACATTCCTAAAACTTATAGGGTTATATCAGCACATTCTCAAAAAGTGTAGGGTTATATCAGCACATACTATAAGATATTAGTTTTGATGATATTTTGTTTATTTTGTTGTGTTTAGTCTGGATTGATGGTTGGATGAGCTTTGGTGTTGTGTGTGGTTGTTATTTTGTTGTGTTGTTCGACCTAAGATTTTTAATGTTGATTAGTTTTGAAATGAGTCTACAATATGTGATAATGATGTTTAATATGAATGATGGTGTTATGATGTCGAATTTTATGGTGCTTAAGATGTTATTACAATGTGATAACGGTGTATATGATGATGTGGTCATCCGGTAAGGCCAGTCGAGTACCACACACTTAACTTTTATATTGTATACTTATATAACCTTACAATTTTTTACGTATGTGATGATAGAACCCAATAAGTTATAGAAATATGTTTATACAACCCTATCAGTTTTCATAATGTGCTTATAACCCTACCTATTACGGCTGCGGCGGTCCCGCGGCGGTCCCGCGGCAGTCCCATGGCGGTCCGAAGGCGGTGCGGTGGCAGTCGGTGGTGGTCCGATGGCGGTCAGAAGGCGGTCTGATGACAGTCCAGTGAACTATAAGGGTAAATTTGTCAACTCAAATTTAGATTTTAACCCTAAGGGTATTTTGGACATTTTACATACAGTCAATGTCGGAAAATGGAAGTCAGTATTGAAAATGGGGTCTGAGGGTTATATTGGCACTTACATTAATTAGTTAGAGTTATTTTTGTACTAAAAATTATTTGAGTGTTATAATGATATTTAGTCAAGTAGGTAGAATTATATTGTTATAAATCCCTTCATTAAAACATACTGTAATATTTAGAGTAATAATTGTTTAGATAAAGGTAAAATAAAGATCATTCATTAAAACATACTGTATATTTAGGGTAAATAATTGTTTAGATAAAGGTAAAATGGAGTGTGGGTTAAATGAATAATTTTATAAATGGGATTGAACGATTTGGACAATGAGTTAATGAAGACTACTATAAAATGATTACACATGCGGATCAAATTTTGGAGTTTATCCACTTTCCTCTCCTCTAATTTGCAGATTGAAAAAAAATAAAATGATAGAACTGATTTTTTCTTAAAAAAATATTAATAGATTTCAATTATATCTTTGAATTTTAAAACATAGAAAAATATGTGATTTTAAAAAGATTATATTTATATCTCAATTCATATCGGTTGAAATTTGCAAATTACAATTTGATTTACTTGTAACCTGTCATGAAACAAATTAAAATGGATCATATCCATATTTATTTTTCACGAATATTGCATAGTATTTAACCTATCCCTGCATTTGTCATCCCTAATAAAATTAGTGAATCGCTACATCACGCCCTTTATTTTTACTAAGTACGCCATATATTTATACTTTTAAAATACAATGAGTATTTTGAATTTAATTTTAAAAAACAAAATTAAATTCTAAAAATGAATTATAAATTAGTTTTCAAAAATTTCAGGCCAATTTTTGGGTGAAATAATCGGACAGATCCCGGTTATTTTCTGACAAAACCCTAGCTACTTTCCATCGATGTTTTTGTCTAGATCCGACCAAAGTGGCTCCAGAATACCTCGACAGTGAATCGGTAGTTGAGCACTATGATTTGGGCTTCTTCTCGGAGAGTCCAATTGCGGTTTTGGAAAAGGGGAGAGCGGCGAGTGAATAGTGACGCCATGAAAGGGGAGCGGAAGTTCTGCCACAACGGAGTCACGGTTCTCGTCACCCTACCCAGCGACGTTGCTGGCCTGGTTCTCATCGCTATGCC
Organism: Rubia tinctorum; assembly: GCA_032355605.1. Lineage (NCBI taxonomy): Eukaryota > Viridiplantae > Streptophyta > Magnoliopsida > Gentianales > Rubiaceae > Rubia > Rubia tinctorum. The sequence continues at coordinate 6,500,150 of JAULKM010000001.1, forward strand.
CGATTTTGGCTCTCGTCGCCCTGCCCGGTTCCCGCTCTTGTTTTACCAACCTGACCCGACTCTCATTTTACCAGCCCGACCCGGCTCTCGTTTCACCAGCCCGACCCGACTCTCGTTTCACCAGCTCGACCCGGAACTTGTTTCACCAGCCCAACCCGGCTCTCATTTCTCACACTAACCCATATCTTTCTTCCCCAACCGACCCAAGGCTCTCTTTCCCTTCGTCGGCTCTCGTTTCCTGGTTTTGTGGCTCGCAATTCAAATCGCGGGTGGAAGGGATTTTCTTCGCCAGAAAAACAAGGAAGAAGGGTTAATGCTAGAATTACCAGGCTTCAATGAGGGAGGGCTAGTTTTTCGGATGATGGCGGCAGGGTGGCGATGATGAGGGGAGAGTGGCGGGAAGGAAGAAGAAAGGAATTTTTCGGCGGTGGCGGTGGCGGTGGCGGTGGCTGGCGACGAGTGTCAGGAGGAAGAAGAAAGGAATTTAGATTTTTTTAATTTAGAATTTAATTAAATACTATATGCGTATATATACGTATTAGGGCGTGTGGTAATAAAATACAAGACATGATATAACAACACCCTAAATACACATTATATATCAAAATACTTCATTTGAGCTATTTCTATACTTCATTTGAGCTATTTCTATCAAGTAATACTCTCACAATTTTTTAAAAAACAAAATATATTTTTATCCATAAATTGAAGAAATGGTCTTCCATGTAACAATCTAAATTTTAGATAAGGACCTTTCTGCAAATCATTTTTCATTTTTCACCACATCTTCTTTCTCCTCCAAAAGAATTGGGGAAAGATCCTTGTAGTAGATGTGGGGGAAAATGGGGAAAATTGCATAAAGATTTCTACCTAAAGTTTAACTTGCCTAAAACAAGATTATATGAAAAATTAATCTTTTCTATTTTTTTAAAGGGTTAAGTGCTTAAATGACCATGACAAAGGCAAAAAGAGCCAATATATATAACCTCGCAATCTCAGAAAGTGGCAATCTAACCTTTGACTTAACTGACTTTTTAGTCAATTTTTTTATGGTAGGATTTTGTGGAAAAAATGATTTTGCCCTTGAATTTTAAAAAAGGAAAAAAAGATGAAAACCCTCATTTTCTATTTTCTTTCTTCCCCGCCATCTTCCTTCACCCAAAACATATCACCGGTGGATAATCTAGAGAGCTAGGGTTTGGAGGTGGTGGGGGTTGGGAAAGAAGAATGGAGCAACTGCGGTGGTGAAGGGGATGAGAGAGGGTGGTGGAGGCTAGGATTACCGTCGGCGGCGAGGGGGAGGGGAAAGACTGGTTTTGGGCGACGACAATCTCATTCAAATACATTGTGCATTCGCCGAGACTGTCATCATCTCGAAACGATCTTTGCATCGCCACCTCGGCTTCTAATATGATCCTCTCCTCCTCCTCCTCACTCTCCTCCTTTGTCTTCGTCGCTCAGATATAGAGATGAAACTCCGTTCACCAGAAATTGCGGCGCGTAACTGTTGGGCAAGATATGGCGAAGTCTAGGATTACAGGAGACAGCGGTGGTGAATCTGGTAGCAACGAGATTTCTACTAATGGCGGCGGTGCTTTGAAGAAGAAAGACAGGTTTGTCATAAGGGGTATTTTTCTAATTTCATTTCCTGGTCTTGCCAGAATTTATTTGGTCAATGCCGGAATTAGGGAGTTTGGCTATATCGGCACAAATTTTTTGAAAGTTAGGGTTAGATTGGCACATACAATAATTAGTTAGGGTTAAATTGACACCTTTTGAGATTGTAACGTTATATTGATACATCCAGCATAATGTTAGAGTTATAAATGTATTTTACCCTTTTTAAAATTATCCTTATGCTTGCATAAGTTACAAAAATTAGTCACTCGCCCTCTTCTCTGATACCCTAAAAAAATTGTAGTCCTCATATATGTATGTAACGAATACAACCTCTTGTAAACGCTCCTAACCAAACTTAATTTCTTCATCGTTGGGGAGACCGCCGCCAATATATGTAACGGGTCAATGTCGGGTAACTTGGAAAAGGATGCCGGATTTGTTCACCGGAGAGGGGCACCAGATCTGCTCAGCGGCGATGGATGCCAGTGATGCTGGTCACTATTTGGTTTGCTCGATTTCTGCTAGCGGGTTTGCAGGTCTGCTCAAGGGTTCGCGGGTATGTAAACTCGATGACTCACTAGCAATAGGCGCCCGGGTTCATCAGATTAGTTGTGGTTTTTAGGGTATGGGTAAAATGTCGAGTCTGGTTGGGGTTGTTTTCAGTTTTTCCTTATTTTTAGTTTAGTTTTTTTTAGTTGGTTCATTAGTTTTTTCAGACTAAATTGCAATATAAAGGTGATTTTAAAACTCGGGTCTTGTTTTTATTTTGAGTTTTAGATTCAAAAATATGAAAATTTGATTTTTTCGGTGATCTTTTACGCGGTATAATTGGATCGGCTTCCGATCTACTCTCCAAGTTTATTTAGGAGAAATCCAAGTTAAAAATCATTTTAATATTTACATTTGGCGATTCCATACGTGGTATAGTGGATTTGTAGATTCCGATTGGGTGGGATGGTTTAGACTTCCTTGATCTAGTTGTCTTTAGACTGATTTATTTCAGATGTCCAATCTGATGAGGGTTAGAGATTTTTTTACGCACAAATTACACACTTTGTGCGGTTGGTGTCTCTTTTGAACATGCATGCAACTTGTAATAAAGTAATACTAAGTCCATTACTTGCTATTGTAACTGTTTGGAGTTGGGACGTTGGTCCGAAGCAGTATTCTGTTGGGTAGATTTAGATCGGGTTTGTCGAATGATTTCACACTAGAGGAAGACCGTGTCATCATATGCTACACCTCTTGTTTTAATACTCTATGTTCTTACTATTGTAATTGAGATTATCCAGTATCAAATCGTATAAGGCCGTTAGACCATTCAAATTAATATATATGATTGGATTCCTGAATATCCCCGTCTTTGACCGTTTTGATTAAAAAAAGAAACGAATACACAATTGTTAATTAATCACCTCCGCTGCTACATTACACCACCACCACTAAACCAACATACGCCACCACCACTAAACCAACATACATCACGACCACCACTTTATACTATGTTAAATTTAGAGGTCTCTTGGGCTTCCATCTTAAAACCAATTGGTACTAAATGGAGGTGACCCAAAACCTTATATGTAAGTCATTATTTTTGTAAGAAACTGATGTGGGACATATCTTTCAACACACCCCTCACGTGCAACGTGGAAACACTCCACGACCCACATCGAACCAAATTAAAGGGGATCCACACATCGACCCAATAACCCAACCTGGACTCTGATACCATGTTAAATTTAGAGGTATCTTGGGCTTCCGTCTTAAAACCAATTGGTACTAAGTGGAGGTGACCCAAGACCTTATATGTAAGTCATTATTTTTGTAAGAAACCGATGTGGAACATATCTTTCAACATACTACCATCACCAATCAAACACACTATTACTGTATAAAAAAAATCAACCTGGACAAAATAAATTCCCATACAGTACTCATAATTTAAAATTTTAGAAATCCCGGACTCATGATTCATTATTTTACTTCATGGAACACATGCACGCACCGCCGCCAACTGATTCTCAAACTCAAACTCAAATTCATAAATTCAAAATTTTGTAAGATGCTATAAAGGTAGTTTTTAAATTTCAAAAAAATTAAATACTCTCTCCGTCTCAACTTAAACTGCACAAAATATTTTTTATGATATTCAAAAATCATATTTGACCGTTAATATGTTTAACTACGTATAATGTCGACAAATAAAAAGTTGACATTACATTACGACGAATATAACAATATCACATACGTTATTATTATTTATATATCTATTCAAATATGTGGTCAAAGTTTGAGAGTGTTGACTGTCAAATAGTAACTGTGCAGTTTAAATTGGGACACAGGGTGTAATAAAAGTACTAAAATTTAGGAATAAAAGTGTTATTTTGTGATTTTTTTTCTGGCCTCTAATGCGAGATCGACGACGATACTTAACGTGAGTATCCGAAATAAGATGAAAATATAAAGCTGGATACCGATTTTGAATTAAAAACTAGATAGGTACTCGAAATGTGATTTTATTATAATATGGATACTGTTTAAACAATTCACTCATTTTTTAAATAAAAAGAATACTCCATTAATGATTAACCTCTAACAACTCCCTCTTTTAACATTAATACGCACCCTAAATGAAATATTTTGATAAGTATTGATAGAATGTAAAACCCACAAATAAATGTGGTTGTGTGTATTCATATATATAGTGATTACAAAGGGTATACAAGA
>JAULKM010000001.1:6527117-6540809 GCA_032355605.1 Rubia tinctorum
TTTCAATCATGATCCAGATTTTAGGGCAGCAGCAGAATCTGATGGCTTCTATATGAAACTAGTCAGTCAACCAGCAAATTCACCTGATTGCAACATACTTGACTTAGGGTTTTTTAACTCTATTCAAAGTTGACAACAAGAACAACCAGCCGCAAATGTGGACCAACTAGTGGCAGCAGTGCAAACAGCATATGATAGGGAAGATGCAGTCACGTTGAACAAAGTATTCATCACTCATCAACAATCAATGATAGAGATTCTGAAAGCATGTGGGTCAAACAGGTACAAGATGCCACACATGAACAAAAACAAACACATAAGAAACGGGACTCTACCAAGGTTACTGCAGGTATATGAAGCAGCAGTGAGGGGTAGCATTGAGCATATAATGAATGAGAGGGCATTCGATGAAACAATCATACCATTGATGTATGCCCTAGGTTATCAACCATGAATGCTGTAGTGTAAAACATTTTGGGGGTTGGTATTTTGGCAAATTTTGTAAGCCAGGAACATCCCACTTTTGGTGTGAATGGGATGCTCCTAGACCAACCCCGGATAAATGCACATTATGCTAAAGTCATTTACCTTTAAAAAAAATCTTTCTTGTCAATTTTCATATATTCTGTTTCCATTTTATTACAATATAACTCAAAGCACTAATCCATAACTGAACAAGAGAAAGTCCATACATGGTTAACAGACTCGCCAACGAACAGGGAACATGCAAAGTATATGGTTAGTTTAAGCCACATGTTGCATCATGAGGGGAAGATGCAAAGCATCAATTCAAGTTCAATGATCTCAAAAATAAAGCTGAAATCATTCTCTATAAATGCAAAAGTCATGTACTACATAAATGCTATGAAAATGAAGATCAATTATGTCCATAGCTCCCACTTCATGGAAAAACCCAAACCAAGAAAAGTAATGATTTTTGTTGGGGAACCCTCAGGTCGAACAACACAAGTCATCGAGTTTTCCCGAGGCCCGTAGGTTGCTCTCATAATTTATGCATCTTCCCATCGTCATCGGGTTTTTATTTTTATCGGGTCCACACGGGTAAAAAATGAAACACAATAGTCAACAAACAGGAAAGATGCAAAGCATCGGTTTAGGTTAAGGCGCATGAAGCATCAGCAAGGGAAGATGCAAAGCATAAGTTCAGTTTTCAGGCAAAGTGAAGAGTCAAATGGGGAAGATGCAATTGAAAAACCAGGTTCAGCCACAAGATAAACACAACAAGTGGCATGCGAGCATATGTTTACCATTCAGTGCCATAAGAGCATTGGATAGAGGACCAAAGAGACTAAGTACACAATGGACAACAAACTTTGGAAGATCCAAAGAGTAAGATCAGGTTCAGGCACATAAATTCAGGTTAAGCCACAACAAGCATCACGTTCGGGTTAAGACAACATAGGTTCAGGTTGACCCACAAAATTAACACACAAACTGACAGGGGAGCACATGTTCACCATAGAACAGGGAGCAAAGAAACTGACAGGGAAGATGCATAATCACAGTACGTGGCTAACCCACATTAATTTGTGCAACAAGTAGACATTAGGCGATAAGCCCTCATGAATTAGTACAACAACACACAGTAGGCGTCAATCCCACAAGAATTAGAACAACCACACAATAGGCGGCAAGCCCTCATGAATTAGAAAACAAGCACAGTTGGCGGCAAGCCACATGAATTAAAACAACAAACACTGAGTAGGCAGCAAGGCAACACGAATCACAGCAAAAACATAAATAATGGCACCAACAGGCCAGCAAACCATTTCATCGAGGTCAAGGACATGAATAGTATCACATGATTCGTAGCAACCTTATTGTTTCTTCTGAACTTAAAACATTAACTCAACTTAGGGTTTGTCTAATTCCCCTTTTTTTTGTCAACATAAGCAAATGGGTCAAGGAATCAATGAACCCTCAAAACAAGCAAAATGGTTAGAAACCAAAAAACACTCGGGACATGATCATAAAAATTGGAAAAATCTATAAAAGTAAATCTTTTTAATTTATAATTTTTTTGTGCAATCTGAAAAATGAAGGTAGAACCCTATTTTTTACGCCTCTTTGCACGCCTCGACTCTCTCAACCATGGACACAACAAATAAATGACGTCATTTCTTTCGTATGTGGTGTCGTCAGAGTTCGTCTCAGATCCGGTGGCCTCCAACACCAGCGATGCATCAACGCCACTAGCGGAAGGTCGACCATCATCGGTACCGAGTGAGGGTCATAAATTTTGACCAGCATTGGGTTCACCACCTCCCGGTGGTTGATTTTCACTGGTGACAGGTACGTCGCCTCCAATCTCATGAGAAAATGGAACATCCAGTAACTTTGAACCTTCCTAGACATGGATCTCGTCGTCGGCGACGCCTGGAGTTGCCAAATTTTGGCCATGTCGCCGATTGGAAGACTCCAGCATCGCCGTTACATCCAGAGTGACGTCAGGGCGCCACATGGAGGTGGCATCATCCACCTCCGTCTCAGGAACAAACTCATCAGGGCTGTAAGTATCTGAAACATAACATAGGGAACAACGCCGGCATGACCGATCAGACAAAGATGAGGGAGATGCCATAGAGGTTCAGATCTGTAGTTGAAATTAAAGAAACCGAGATTATAGAGAATGAGATTCGAAGAGGCAGTGGCTAGGGTTTGAGCGTGAGAGAGCAGAAGTGAGTAAGTGGGGGGATAAGAACAAAGCAAAAGAGGCATTGGGAGACATGTGAGGAGTAAATATTTTCACTGCCCGAGAATAAATTATTGGTGGTGGGTGTCGGTTGAGAGTATTCAATGTCAAACAGAGGAGTGGTTTGAAATTTGAAAATTCTGGTATGTTTAATTAGGAGTGTGAATTGAGCTTAACTTATTTGAATTGATTGATTAGCCACTAAATGGGGATTTGAGTAAATTGTGAAATTGAGTTAGGGTAGTTCAGTATTTACAAGTCTCATTATTTTCCAAATAAGGAAATTGTGCAGATTTGCATGGGACAAAAAAAAAGGAAAGTGTGCAGATTTCCCTGGAACGGAGAGAGTAACAATTAATGTATTTTGCATTCTTTTGAATGCCTCTTCTTTCTTTAGTCCTCCCACCTTCCTCCATCTGCATGTCCTTATTACAAAAATTTTCTCCTTATTTAAAAATCTTGACACCTTCTTCCAGGTCGATCTCTTTCTCAACTGAAGAAAAAAAATCCTTTGATCAGAAAAAATCATCTGCGGTTATTTTTCACCCGGATAAACCCTTCAGCATTTATCACTTCTACTCTGCTGTTTCTATTATATACTGTAGAGTTCAGGGCTATGCAAGTTTTAACATTGACAGGGATGAAATTTGCTATCAATCGTCTGCCGTCGACTTCACTCCCGCCACGTCCTCCGCCGCCCACGCTGCTCTCCTCCCTACAGCGAGTTCTTTCACGAGGAATTCTCTCTACTCGCATTGAGGTTCAGACAAAATCCCCCTCTCCTCTCTCAATCGCACACACTCGCATAGTAACTTCCAGTTTTGTTTTGCATGATTGTGGGTGTGAGCTTCGTGGCGGTAGCGTTATTTAATAATTTCCATAAGTTTGTGACGGAGATTGCTTATGTTGTTCCATGTATGGTTATTGGTTGGAGTATGGATAATGTGATGCATTGTATAATTTGTATCGAAGGTTTTGTTAATTGGCTCAATTTTGTGGAATTGTTGTATTTCGGAATAAGATTCTTGGTACATGTTGTTTACTATTGGTTTGTCAAAAATTATTGCATTTGTCATGGTTACTCGATTTGATGCTGAAAAATGTGGATTCTTTTGCAATCTTGGTTAATTGTGTGGCGCATTGTTGGTCTTTGGATCAAGAATGGATCTTGCTATGGAGGAACTGAATGGTTCTCGACTTGATGGCCATGAGAGTATAGTTAGAATGAAGAGGAGCCAGACTGCACGACAACTTAGGCCTGAGCCACAAATGTTTATATTCAAAAGCATTTTTATGTGTGTATGATATACAAGGATTTCCTAAGCTTTATGTAAAATGGTTTGAGCATCTGTAGGTTTCATGCAAACTATGATGAATATTGGTGGTTTGGAAGAAAGCCAGTTTCTGATTTTACTTGCTAATGGTTGTGAATATCTATTGTGCTTTACTTTGGTTTTATGGCCTTCGGATGAATTCTCTGCTAAGGGATATCAAGTGCACACTCCAAGAGTAATGAAGTCCATATACTATGATTGTATGCATGTGTTTGTATCAGATGATTATGTGCCGCCTTTGTCCGATGTTTTAGAATGGGAATCATTTTTCAGTGTTTGTTCTTGAGGAAGATGTACCAAACTTGAGGGAAATTCTTCTGTCTATTCCAGAGGAAAAGTACTTTGATATGCAGAGTAGGGTAACGATGGTTCAAAAGAATTTTCTTTGGCACCAAATCCCTTTTAAGTCTGATTTTGCATTCCATTTTGGTACAAAAGAGTTTTCCAGTTAAAATCAGGATGAGGAAGTCAAAGATTTCAACAATGTTAAAACATGCACAATGGTTTTTTACATAGTTCAAAGGAAGTATGTATATGGTGTGAAATATATACTTATTGGTTCTATAATCAAATTCTTTTGGTTCTGCTCTTGATGAACATGCATGTTGTTACTGGTAAGTAACTTAAATCTGTCAATTTATGCTTCAGGTTGCTGCCTTAAGGCGTTTAGATGGCCTAGTATTAATTTGGCTTGTAATGGCTCAATGTTGAAATCATGGTCACTTTGGGGTTGCAAAATTTTGAAAGTCATGCTGAAACCTGTACGAGCAAGCTTGGCTTGACTTGCTTTTCTGACGCACAACACAAGTTTTGATATAGTTCACAAGTTGATCGGGAAATCAATAACAAGAGTAGTAAATCAGGACATTTCTGAGGAGGTACCTTTGTTTAAGAATCTGATTTTCTCTCTCAAAAACTTTTCCTATCTACCCTTTCTAAAAACCCTAGCGCGAACTTTTCTTCTCCTTGGGGAACCGCTGCCACACCACCACCTCCGACAGCCCCCTCCCCAATCCCACCTCCCACAATCTCTACCCCCCGTACACAGCCTCCCCGACAAAAAGACGTGACTGAAAAGAGGTATCTGGAATCCGAGCGGTGTTTTCTGAGCTGCCGGAGATGGATTCCAAGCGGCTCCGAGCGGCCGAAGAAGTAATCAACATATGGGTTCGTCGAGCAGAGACCAAGGCCAGGTTTCTGAGCAAAGTCCTGAATCAAATGATGAGCCAACGATGTTTGGTTGGAGATCTACAACTGGATTATTCTAAGCTCGTCCGGCGAATTTCTGGGCGGTGTCTGTTATTCGAAGCTCCGTCCGAGGCTGAGTCAACTCCGAGTCGAGATCTGAGTCAACACCGATCTGAGATTTGATTTATGGCCAATTCGTGATCAGAGTCATGGCCGATTCATGATCAAGCCGATATCTGAGTCATGGCTGAGTCATTCTCCTTGCTGCAGGTCAACTCGCGACGGCGGTGTGGGGTTTCATCGGTTTTATATTGGCGCGACGGTGTCATTCTCACCGGAACATCCTACGCGGCAGTGACTAAGGGAGGGTATATAACTTCTGATCTTGTAGTTATAAATTTTCTGGCTGTGTCACCTTGTTTCATCACTTCTCCCGACGAGGTTATGTTACTGAAGGGTTATTCTTTTTTTTCCTTTTCTTTTTCTCCAACTTTACAATTTTTAAATTTTCTGGTGGGAGGCTTTTAATTCTGTACTTCTGTTATTCTATTCTTTTTTTGTTTTTTGTTTTTTAAAAGTCTTAAAAAGGGCATACTTAAATTGATTTTTGATTAAGTATCAGATATGAACTATCTCTGTTAATGCTTATTTTTCTGGCAGCCAATGTCTAGTAAAATTAGATTGACTTCAAATTTGATATTCGAAAATGCGGTAAGGAGAAATCCAAGTCAAAGTCGTTAAAACAACGAACTTCTGGCGATACTGTTATTTGAGGATTTAAATCAGATTTGTAGACTATGGTTCATTAGGATATTGAGGTCGAATATATTTTTAATTCGATTTAATTGGTCTTTATAACCTTTTGGGGTCAAGTTAGAGATATTTCTATGCATTATGAGGGTTTTCTATACACCGTCGAAAAATATTTTTGGCAATTAAAATAACTGGTTTTTGTTTCCTAGTTAAGGGAAACAGTCTTTACGGGTTAAATGGAGACATACCATGGTATTTCCCGAGTACACTTTAATTGCCAAAAAAGTGCAGAGTATATATATTCTCTTAACTTCATATTATTCTAATTAAACCCGTTCTTTCCATATACTTTTGGAAATACGGTATTTCCCGAGACTTTGTCATCATTGATTGTTTGATTGTAGATAGTATTAAATAACTATTGTGACAATTATTTAAAAGTTGAGATCACAACCAAAACTAAAAAATATATTTATTTACAAAGATCACATTATTCACTTCTAATTAAAATATTTTTATTTTTTAGTCTGAAATGTTATTGACCTTTGAGTAAAGTTACCCTATAATTTTTTTCCAGAAAATCAATCTAATACTATTGTCATTATAGAATAATATATTTTATTCAATTATACTATTTTACGTTGCATAATAAATTTTTAATATTGCAACTAAAACTTTTTAAATTTCTATAATTCTAATTCAACCCCATCTTTCTATTACCTATGGAAAGCAGTTTTTTCCCAAAACTTTGCCAAAAGAAAATAGTAAAAAAATATTATTTATTTAAATAATGTAAATATTTTTTTAATGGTATCTGTATTTAAATAGTAAGTTAAATTATAATTTATTTTCATTCAATTTGAAATTATATTTTTATCTAATTACAAAAAATATTTCATTAGTGAAAAAATACAATTATGGTCATTCTACTTCTAACTAAAAACACCTTTTCTATTTCATTCCAAAAAAATTAACTAAATATTTTATACTTTTATAAATATATTATTCATAATTAAATTATTGTACCTTCATTATACAGTTGTTAAAAAAAATCTATTTTACTAAAATCTATTATATAGTTATTGATTAATTATAATTATATATTTCATGTTTGTATCAATATATTATTTTTATAATTAATAGTACACAAAATTTATTTTTTATATTTACAAAATACTAATATTATTTTATATAAATATATAATATTTTTTACTTATCCGTTGTATTACTTAAATTCTGCACTAAGTTTTTAAAGTTTGTTAACATATTTTTAAAATTCTATTTAGTATTTTCGTATGTGTCATATGTTATCTTATATCTATATTTATAACTAAGAATACTTTTTAATTTCCTTTTAAAAGACACATAATTTTATTATTTTAATTAAATAATTATTGATTCATTACCAATATATATTAAATATTTTTATCACTATGGAGTAAAGTATTTCTATATATTTAAAAATATAAAATAATATTTAGTTTCTAATATATTCCATTAAAAGATATGAGATTTAATACATCCTTACCATAATTAATAATTATACTAACCTCCTTTGTATTTTGCATTCTTTTGAACGCCTCTTCTTCTTTAATCCCCCACCTTCCTACATCGCTCCTTATTCTAAAAACTTTCACTCTTTATTCCAAAATCTGGTACCTTTTCCCACATCTCTTCCTCAACTGAACCCTAGCCACGCAAAAAAATAAAAAATCCTTTGATGAGGAAAAACCCTTTGAGATTCTTTTTCATCCAAAAAAATCCTTCTGCATTTAACTTTTCTACTTTGCTTTTTCTATTCATATAATTTAGGACTATGAAAGTTTTGTCATTGACATGGATGGAATTTGTTAACATTCCCCCCGCCGACTTCACTCCCGCCACCGTCAATCGTTAATATTTTTCTATGTAAAATACATATATGTAATATAATTTTCATCTAAACATAAAATAATTAATGATTGTATATCAATAAAGGTTGAGTTAATTTTTTATATTTTAAATTAACTATATCATAATATTAATAAATATATTAATTTATTTTAATTCTCATATAGATATAAAAAATTATTACTTATTTGAATTATAAATTATATGATATTTTAAATTTTCGTTCATAATCCTTGCATCGGCACAAGTGATATCTAGTATATCAATATAACCTACCTAGTTGACTAAATACCAATATAACCCTCATATAATTTTTAGTGCAAAAATAAACCTAACTAGTTAATGTAAGTGTCAATATAACCCTAACACACTATTTCCGGCATAGACTTGTGTTGACCAAACTTAAAATGACTAACATGTCCTTTGACCTAAAACCTAAAAGTGAGTGGACAAATTTGCCCTCAGTTTCTTTGGTCAAAATGGCCTAAAACCTAAAACATGAGGGCCAGCTACCATTGTTTCTTTGTCTTCGCCGGAAAGCTGTGCCAACTCAGCGCTGCCGCTGCTTCAGTTCACCCCACTTCACGCCCCGCCGGAAAACTGCTTCACCATCACCCCTTCCAGCCCCTGCCGCCACCACCCCCTTCAAGCTCTCCCACCATCACCTTCCACCCTGACTGCCAGCCATCGCCACCGCTCGACACAACCTGCCCCGAACCCTAGCGCCACCATCCCCTTCCAGCCATCCCCCCTCCGATCATCCCCGCTACCCCCACCCCTCTTCCAGCCCAACCACCACAACCTTCCACCCTCGATGCCCAACCCTCGCCACCGAGAAGATTAAAGAGAAACGTTGGCACAAACCGTAGCAGCGTGAACCCTAGCGCCACCACCCTAACTGCGAGAATTCTTGCACCACCACCCTAGCGGTGCGAACCCTAACGCCACCACCACTTTAGCGGAGAAGGAAAACTTAAGAGAACAGAGAAAGAGAGAAAGATTGGAGGAGCGAAGAAGGAAAAGAAGAAGAAGGAACATCAAAAGAGAAAAAGGAACCACGGGGGAAAAGGAAAAGAAGAATAAAATAAGGGTGTTGGAGGGTGAAAATGTAATCTTCTTATTTCTTTCATTATTTTTAAAAAATTCAGAGGGGTAAAATCATCTTTTCAGTCAAATCCTGGCTTAAACTGTCGGAATGGGTAAAATTGCACTTACATCAACTATTTAGGATTATATTTGCACTTTCAACTATCAAAATGTTATATTGACACTTATGTGAAATATCTAGAGTTATAAAAGTACTCTTTCTCTTTATTTTAATATTTTCAATGAAATCTTAGCTAATAATTAAAAGTATTTTTTAGCTTTTAATATTTTGGATCCAATGAAAGGAATATTGATTTTTTTATCACATGTTCTGTGTTCCACTGTACTTATTTTGTATTCTTGCACTCCCCATCATTTCTTTTTTTTCCCACTATCGCGTGTTATGTTTCTCGGCTTTGGGTTCTAGGTTGTAGGCCAATGCCTTTCGACTTTGATTTGCCATTTAAATGTACCAAATGCACATTTATTTCTCTAATGCTTCACTTAGTAATGTTTAAACAACCAAATCATAATTAAAATAATTTTTGCTAGCGTGAATAGAGTAAAATGACATCATTATGCTAAATGAAGTAGTAAGATATATTATTATGCACTTGCTTGATAAGTTGATACATATTAGGTTGACATAAAAATAGGTTGAGGTAGAGTGCTTATTTTATAATGTGCGTCGAGATAATTGAACTTTTATTTTGATCATTACATTTTGGCAAGAGTTTAACTGCTTACCATCATTTCCCCTCATTTCATTCTAATTCGTAGTATCAATACTATTAAGAACACTTATATGGTGTTATTGCAATTGTTTGTTTCGCTATCGAATGACGAAAGCTCTTTACATGAAGGCTACTTTTTCAATCAAAAAAATGGAAGGCTAGTTTTGTATAAAATAAATAATTAACTGTTATCAATAAAACTATACTGTGTCCCTCATACCATACCTAATGTAATGTGACACCATAAAAGAAAAAAAAAGAAAAGAAAATACAGGCCAAAAAGTACGAAATAGAGGTGTTATGTATTCATTTCTTTAGTGAATTGCTAATTTTCGACTTTTTTGATGACCGGAGAAATTACATACTAATGCAAACTAGTAGATCCTACAAGTTCCAAAGAATAGTACAATGTAAGGAGAATTTCCGAGGTACAGGCATTTTTGGTACAAGTTGAGGAAGAGCTACAAACTGGATTGTGCACCATTGACTACAATGTGGTTAGCCCAGGAAGAAATGAGATGGTGGGCAATGGCAAAAGGTCCAGGGAAGAACATGGGAGCAAGTTCGCCACTTTCCACATTGAAATCGGCTGGCAAACTCTGCCCTTTCTCGACTCCTTTACAAATCTGGTCTACTTTATCTGCCGCGGTTCTTTGAGCCTTCTTGTATTCCGCCAATGCCAATGCTTTCTTAATGTCCTCTCTACTGAACCATTGTGCATCTAAAGAAGGCGAGTTGTGTCAGGTTGACAATCAGCGTAAAACATTTGTCAATCTTCAGGATAAGGAACGTATAAGAAATAGGTTAAGTGGCTCAACTCGATGCAACACGATCTCATAAATGAGACTAGCAAAATCAGGCAAAAGAAAGCTTGCGGATACCAGAGTATGAAATGAAGAGAATACCTTCCAACTCTTCCTTGTCAACGTTTATTTCTAGTGATTTAGCGTATCCGAAGAATCCCACCATTAGCTGACATGGTATGCCACTAGGTCCAACTGAAAATAATCCATGCAAGAGGGGAAGCAGATCATTGATAAGAAATGGAAACAAAAACATTTGACTAAGTAGCTTCTAAATAATCCATGAACTAAATATTATCAAATACTTGTACACTTTACTGCAGGTGATATAATTTCAATCTTGAGAGCCTAACATGAGCGAATCGAGTTCATTATTTATCTGAAACAAGCATTTTTTAAACCTTTCGTTCAAGGTAAAATAAAAAATGAAAGTAGAATTAGGAAGCCCCCATGCTGACAAGGTACAGGAAAGCAAAGATATAATCATCTATTTTTCTTTTAAATGTAAGGAAACACAGAGTTAACTACTTGGACTCCACTTTAAACCATGCGTTTATAACATATTTAGTTCGCTTCAGTAAAACTGTCATTCATGAACACTTGAAGCATGTCAGATAAAAATTTTACCAGGCCAAGGCTGAGAACTATGATAGATTACTTCGCCAACTTCAATGCCAGTTTCCTCCCAAGTTTCTCTTCTCACGGCCTCTTCTAAGCTTTCTCCTGGCTAAGAATACAATTAAATGAAAGAATAATAAGAAATAACCAAACTGAAAGGCATGGAAAAAAGAAACAACCATTACAGAATTACTAGTACTGACATAAAGCATGCAACGCCGTCCATAATAATAAGGATGATCATTTATATCATAAGTAAACTCAGAAATGAAGATCTCCACATACCTCAATAAAACCAGCCAGGCAACTCCACATGCGTGGCACGAACCTCGACTGCTTACTCAATAGAGCACGGTCATTCTCTTTATCAATAACTAACATAATTACAACCTGTAAGATGCAGAATGATTAGGAAAAGCTACGGTGCACTAATCTGTTGCACATAGGGGAATAATTTTGCACAACATACCGGATCAACTCGGGGATATATCCTCTTTTTGCACTGCTCATTTGAGCAAGATTTCCGCCTCCCAGCTTCCATGGGAACTGTTTTTGATCCACAATATCCACAAAAACGTGACGTGATGTGCCATTCCAGTAAAGCTCTGGCCTGATATAATGCAAATCCATTCACTTTATAAACAATCATCCACAAAAAGGCTGCAACAACATAAATGAACTAAGCGCATCTAATCCATTAAAGAAGCTAAGGTGGATGAATTCTCACATTACAAAACAAAAAACCAACTTTGTTAAGTTCAACTAGTGAATTAACAGAAACCCTTAAAAAACAATAAAATCACACATCACATACGAAAATCCAAACTTCTTTACGTTCACTTAGCAATTAATCAGAAGCCCATTAAAAATAAATCTACAGACTACACATTAAACAACAGCCTTCCAACTTCTTTAAGTTCACCAAGTAATTAGACAGAAGCCCTTAACAACAGCAAATCCCACATAACGTAACACAACAGAAACCTAACTTCTTCAAGTTCACCTAATCATTAGATAGAAGCCTCTAAAACAATACATTTTCTCTCATTACACAAAAGTACGCCAACTTCCTTAAGTTCATCTAATGATTAATGCTGAAACCTTTGAAATCAACAAATTCCCACCCACATCACACACAAAAAATCCAAAGCTCTTCAATTACAGCTAGTGATTAAACAGAGTCCATGAAAACAGTAAGTTCATCATAATTCCATCAACTGAAACTGCATACTAGAAAACAGGAAACTTACATGACCTGCAACAGCAAGATCACCCATAGCCTTATCATCAGCCCAATCAGTAGCAACCATCAAAGTCCTCAGCTCCACAAAACAAAACTGCCTAGAGTCCAGCCCCTTCACAATCTCACTAGCTTCCGACACATCAATAGTCCAGTACACAACATCTTCGTCACCCTTGAAACCCAAGTAAACAAACAAATCTTCAACCAAACAGACCTCCGATTTCTCCAAGAACGCCTGAGTCTCGCCCAGGCTCAGCCACCCCAGATGCCAGCTTGGTCCCCCGGACCCGCCGTCCGCGGCGGAGCCCACGAGGGGGCGGCCCTTTCGGAAGGGCAGGACCTTGAAAGCAGGGGACGAGGAGGCGGCGGCGGGGCTGAGGAGGAGAGTCTTGAGGGTCTGGAAGGCGGAGGCGTGGGAAAAGGGATCGGTTGGCTTTGGGGTGCGGGCTCTGGTGGGGTTGCCGGCGAAGGCGTGGGACCTGGGGCTGGTCATGGACATGGCGGTGCGGATTTGGGAGCGCGTGATGACGAATTTGGAGAGGGAAGCAGAAAAGAGGATCGATGGCATTTCTCTTGTTGAAATTTGTCCATTTGGGGGACGATGATGAGGTCAGCAGGAGAAGTCAAGGCTCAGGTGGCGATCATGTGAGCTGACACGTCGATGGTTTTGCATCTATCGAGTGGCTGTACTTTTGTAAGCCTTATTCATTTTAAGTTGGAGAATTAAGGGAATGCATCACATTATTCCCGCGGTAAATTTCACGTTTTCCGATACTATTTACTAACCAAATTCGAGCATATAATTGAATATATATGTATATGTGCAATAAAATTATTGTATATGATATTATTAGATTTGTCGTAACAAATAATTTTTAAATATTAACTTTTTATTTATCGTTATTATATGTAGTTAAACATATGAGTAAAATGCATCTATGTCTCCCGAGTTCTTTGTTTGGTGCACATATAACCCCCAAAATTTTGAAAGTGCACATATAGCCAGGAATTTTTAAAAGTGCACATATAACCCTCATAGTTTTTCGAAAGTGCACATATACCCCTATAATCAAAGATTAACATCTGAAAAACTAGGGGGTATATGTTTCATTTTTTTAAAAAAATTGGGGGTATATGTGTACTAAACATGGAATTGGGGGTATAAATGTACTCTACTTTAAATGTCAAACATGTTTCTTGATAATCGTGAAAAAAATTCTATGAAATTTGGCATGTGACAGAGGGAGTACTTTTTTTTATCGAAAACGTCAAGTGGTGTTTGGAAATCCAACCTAATATATATATATATATATATATATATATATATATA
>JAULKM010000001.1:6543881-6562905 GCA_032355605.1 Rubia tinctorum
TCTTTACCTTGGGTGGTTCTGTTGTTAGCTGGAAGGCGACTTTGCAACCTACAATGACTTTGTCTACTACGGAAGCAAAGTACATGGCTCTGACGGAGGCTTCGAAAGAAGCTATATGGCTAAAAGGGCTAGTCAGTGACCTTGGTCTACACCATGATCATGCTACTGTGTATTGTGATAGCTTGAGTGCTATATGCTTAGCCAAGGATCAAGTTCATCATGAGAGGACCAAGCACATTGATGCCAGGTATCATTTCCTGAGGAGTGAGATGAGAATCACGGTGAAGAAAGTGGGAACTGCTGATAATCCTGCTGATATGTTCACCAAGTTTGTTCCACATAGCAAGTTTCAACATTGTTTGGACTTACTTAACATTAGAGATCATTAGTTGCCCGGTGGGGCAGTCCCAGGAGTGGAGATAGAAGTCTGCTCATCTGGCACTATAATGGTGCATCTGGAGTTTTTGCTTTGAGGATTCAAGTCAAGGTAGAGATTTGTTGGTATGCTTTGTATACGTATCAGCCGCTTCAACAGGTTGGTACGAGGGTTTCACTGCCCGGTCATCTAGTCGGGGGGTCCAGTGGGGCGGAGCACACCCTAGCCTGGGGGTCCGGGGGGAGAGACGCCCCCGACCCGACGGTATAACTTGTCCTCTGTTTGGTCTGTTATTGGTATTATGTCTTCTGTTCTGGTTTGGGCCAAAATGTTTTTTGGCCCAAAGCTGTTAGAATTTAAGGTGGAGAAGGCTATATATATAGTGACTCGTCCTTTTATTGTAACCCTAAGAGATAGGATTGGTAGAGAGTAGGAAATATGTAATTCTGGCATTTTTTCTTTAGTGGAATCCGATCTTGGTCGGCCGTGGATGTAGCCAATTGGTGAACCACGTAAATTCTTGGTGTTTTGTCTTTCACTTTGTTTTCTTTGCTTGTTCTTTCTCGGGTATTCCGCACAACATGAGGTTTTATTGATTTTTGCCAGTGAGAGTGGGGATTTGCTGGCGGGGTGGATTTTGCTGGCATCGATAGAGTTTTGCCGGCCGGGGTGGAGTTCTTCCGACAGGAGTTTGGGGCGGGGGCCACAATAGGGTGGGTGGGTTGGTTTTCGGCGAAGAGTTTGGCCGGAGGGGTGTTTTTTCCCCTTCAAATCTATAAATTATGATATGTATACTCACACTTATTAGAATGTAACACTGTAAAATATAAAATGTGATTTGATAATGACCTTAATGTTTGCAAAAAAATATGCCATATTCCATACTGATAAATTCTTAAATTTAAAGTGATATGCCACATATTTCAAATGTTTTGAATTTTTCTTTAGTATTCGGGTTGTTTTTAAATAGAACTTGAGTTTATGAAGTGAAATTTGATCATTAATTATAAATTGATGTGTTTAGTTTGATGAAGTTATTTTTTACAGCAAATGATTTCGATGAACCAATTCGTGGCCAAAAATGCATATTCTTTTGCTACGGTCCTCTGCTGCCCGTCGTATTGCCTTCATCAAGGCTTTTTTATTAGAGAAAAATGCTTTTATAACCCTAACTAATTGACATGAGTGTCAATATAACCATTTGATAATTGAAAATGCAAATATAACCCTAGATAGTTGATATAAGTGCAATTTTACCCATTCCGACAGTTTAAGACCGAGACTGACTGAAAAGACAATTTTACCCCTCTAATTTTTTAAAATAAAAAAGATGTAATTATAATTTTAACCCCCAAAACCTATTATTTCTTCTTCCTTCTTCTCTTATTTTCTTCCACTTCCACGCCTTTGCTTGTTGGGCTAAGATTGGGAATGATCAGTGTGGCGTCGGCAAGCTAGCTAGGATTGATACAGCGGGGTCGTCACAGCATAGCAGCGACACCTTTTCTTCTTCTCTTATTTTCTTCCACTTCCGCCGTCGGTTGGCTAATATTAGGAATGATCGGTGTGGCATCGGCGAACTGGATGACCTCGATACAGCGGGGGTTGCAACGACACCAGCGGCGCTAGCGTTGGGATCGACATCATCGGCACCACTACTATGTTGTGGTGAGGCTGAAGGTGTGGGTGGCGGCCGAACGGTGGTGGGGGGAGTGGTGGTGGCGGGAGGCGGAGGCAGAGCTGGCTGGGCAACCAGTACGGTAAGGTGGAGGAGGTCATCAAGTTCAAATTTGAGGTCGATGTTCTCGACATTAAAGAAGACAAGGTTTCTGATCAAAGTGTCCACCGCCGCCATTAATGTCAAAGACTACCAGCTTGCGCCGCCACACTGATTCTGAGCTCCCGGTAAGTTCATATCCTCGACCAACTAATTTATTGGAATTATCGTATCGGGAATTGGTTTACTGAGTCCATTTTTCTGTAGATTGTTCCGGGATATGATGTCGCTGGAGTAGTGGTGAAAGTGGGTCTAGCTTGATGGAATTTAATGTGGGCGATGAACGAGAGCTCACTGGTGGGCAGAAATCGGTGGCGGCTGGTGGAGGGGTGGTGGCGGCACAAGGGTAAAACTGTATTAGCACTTTTAGGTTTTAGGAAGAAAGACATTTTAGTTATTTTATGTGTTGTCAATGCCGGTCAGCGCTAGAAATTGTATGTTAGGGTTATATTGGCACTTTCATCAACTGGTTAGGGTTATTTTTGCACTAAAAATTATCTGAGAGTTATATTGGTATTTGCACAAATAAGTAGAGTTATGTTGGTATATATCCCTTTTTTATTACTATATATCTAGTTTTAATCATGCTTTCATTTTATTTCTCTATAATTTTATACCAGTAATAAGAATGATTAATTATCAACTGTTAACGTGAGTTGAACCTTGGTTTAGTGGTTAATTCATATGATAGTTACTTGTCAATTCTCAGTAAACCACTAATCACGGGTGACGGAGAGTATACAACTCCACTGAGCAGTGTTTTTGGTCAGTGTGGGTGAGTCAGCTCAAATGCACTAAACTAAACTGATCGAAGGTGAAAACTACAAAGAGTCAAACGTTGGTACCAAACAGTTGAGGAGTCGAGAACAGAACCGGCACAAAATATCGACCTCATCGAAACCATTTATCAAAGGATATTGTTTGACCCACAACACAAATTAGTCTCAAATTCTGTTAAACGCACTTGTCCCGGCATATTTGGACATTAGCTGTGAGGTTGGTGAGTTCTAAACTTCTGTCTGCATGCATATATGTGTTTTGGTTTTGTACCAAGGTTTAGTTCACCCACTATACCATCAAATTAACCTTTTCATATGCTACGTCCTTAATTTTTGTGCCTCCTTCGCTACTAATAAGTACGTGTAGGTAGATGTGTCAATTCGGGATATCGTGTTGGGTTCGTGTCGGGTTGAAAACGTATCGTGTTGAAACAGGTCAAGTTGAAACGTGTTGATTTCATTTTTCATATCGGGTCGGGTTGGGTTGGGTCGGGATACTGTCGTGTTGGGTTGAAAATGTGTTAGTTTTTTCCTCGGGTCGGGTCGGGTCGGGTCGTGTCGGATCGAGTTAATATCGGGTTGGGTTACTGTTGTATAATTTTTACAATCAGGTTAGGTCAGGTCGGGTCAGAATATTGTCGAGTTGGATCGGATCGGGTTACTGTCGTGTCATTTTTTTACTGAAGTTTTGTTCGGGTCTCATCATGTCAGTTTTTTTTAGAGAAAAGTGCTTTTATAACCCTACCTAATTGACATAAGTGCCAATATAACCTTTTGATAGCTGAAAGTGCAGATATAACCCTACCTAATTGATGTAAGTGCTAATATAACATTTTCGATGGAAAAGTCAAATTTACTTATTTATGAATGTGCTAATATAACCCTAAGTTTTAAAAATGTGTTGATATAACCCTATAAGTTTTAAGAATGTGCTGATATAACCCTAACAGTGGTCCGGCGGCGGCCGGCTGTGGTTCGGCAAACTCAAATTCATATTTTAACACTGAGGGTATTTTGAACATTTTACATACAATCAACGCCAAAAAATGAAAGTCAACGTCGGAAATGGGTCTGAGGGTTATATTGGCACTTACATTAACTAATTAGGGTTATTTTTGCACTAAAAATTATCTGAGGGTTTATATTGGCACTTATGTTAAGTAAGTAGAGTTATATTGGTATATATCCCTATTTTTTTTATAATGTTTCATATTTGATTCATATATATTTCGGGTTGGTTCATTTTAGATCGGGTTCTTTTTCTACCAGGTTAAATCTGGGTTGGGTTAGGATATGTTTCAATAATATTGTTGTTACAACTGCACTATTATCAAATTTTGTTTCGTTGTAACTTGTAACTTTTAGTTATACATTATTGGAAAACTGGTATATAGGCGCGTTATGTCATTGTTGGGAGAGCAATATTGCTGTTAGAAAATTCATAGGCACCGCTAATCTGGTAAATGAAATAAAATATTGGTGCCAGTGAATAAATCAAGCGCCGGTTCACTGAATATCGGTGCCTATCGAGAAAAATTGTCTGAATTTAATCTTTTTCAGCACCGATTTTTGTTGAGTGACATATACAGGTGCTAATACCGGTGCCTATGATCGGACTAGTAATTTTTTGCATTTAAAATTGTGGTGGCAAAATATCTAGCACTTATACCGCTGCTAGGATTGCATTTAATTTAAAAAATTTTAAAATACTTTGAAGCAGCCCCACGCAACTGCATTATAATTGTATAGGCACCGATATGTTGACGAATACCAGTGCTCGATACATAGAAAAATTTCCAAAATTTACTAGATAGAATCGGAAAAAAGGTTTTGAAAAATGGGTTTATAGTATGAGTTACTCTAAAACATCTATTAGCGCTTTCCAACATTTAACCAAAAAATTAATTAATTTAATATTTTTTATATTTTTGGAAACAATAGCAAAAATCATGTATTTTGGAGCAATGGATAAAGGGGTAGCACAATTTTTGGCCACATTGTAATTTTCCAAAACTGCGCAGAAGTAATCAATGTTGACTTTCGAGGCCCTTTTGTTCGCCCATACATGCCTTAATTTCAAAGTTGCAATCATATATTATTTCATTTCATTTTGGTGTAGCCAATTTCTTGATTCGACAATTCTAACTTTCTTGGAGGGACATGTGCAAAAAATAAAAACTTTACTCGTAACTCCAAATTGAAATCCGCTCGAAAGTGATACTATCCTATACACCCCTATTGTATTTTCCAAGTACTTAATAAAATATTTATCAACAATCGAACATAAGAACATATCCGTAATCATTTTCGATTACCTTTTCTTACTTCGAAATAATCAACTTTTAATTACTCTAAAACATGTATTAGCACTTTCCAACATTTCACCAAAAATCATTTATTTAATATTTATATATTTAGGCAAGAATAACAAGAATAACATATTTTGGAGCAACGAATAATGGGGTAACACAATTTTGGCCCACGGTGTAATTTTTCAAGGCTCTGTAGAAGTATTCAATGTTGACTTCCAAGACCCTTGTGTTCATCCATCCATGCCCAAATCACAAAGTCGCAATTGCAAATTATTGAATTGCATTTTGGTATCGCCAATTTTTTGAATCGACAATTCCAACTTTTTTGGAAGGACCTAAGTGCAAAAAACAAAAACTTTACTCGTAACTCCAAATTGAAATCCGCTCGAACGTAATGATACCCTATACACCCCCATTTTATTTTTTAAGTCCGTAACAAAATATTTAATAACAATTGGGCACAAGAACATATCTATAATCCTTTTCGATTTCTCTTTCTTACTTCTAAATAATCAACTTTAAGTTACTCTAGAACATATACTAGCGCTTTCCAACATTTCACCTAAAAATATTTATTTTCTATTTCTATATTTATGCAAGAATAACAAAATTTGTGTATTTTGGAGAGATGGATAATGTCGTAACATTTTTTGTGTCATAGATTAATTTTCCATAAATATGTTAGAGGCGCTTATGTGCCTACTATATTAGTTGAATAGCAGTGTTGAGTATTCATTGAATTCAATTAACTTTTTACAAAAAATAGTGAATTATTGTGTTGTAATAATATTCTGATTCTATTTTTTTAAAATAAAAAAACTTGTGAAGTCCCACCGTGCGTGGCTCGGTCTTATTAATAAAAAAATTAGGAAGTCTTGGGAAAGACCATATTTCCATAAGCATATGGAAATACAGGGTTGAATTAGAATTATAGAAACGTAAAAGGTTTTAGTTGCAATATTAAAAATTTATTATGCAACATGTTGGAGTGATAAGTTTATGACCCGATTAATACATTCCAAAAAATTTATTTTGATTTCTTCAAATTTGCAGTTTAAATCTTAGTTTTTCCATAACTTATGGAAAGACCGTCTTTCAAGAGACAGTTTCTTACTTTTATGTACTTTTTGTGTTTTACATTTAAATTGAAAATAAAGAATTTTATTTATAATTTTGAAGTTTAGTCATCTAAGGAAAACTATATGAGTAATGAAGTGAAATAATTAGTCTAGTTAGAAATCGTTACATATTAAATACAATAAAATTGATTATTTTGTAATATTTTATTCAAATTATTCAAAAATAATTATTTATATGTTGAGCTCATTTTAAACGTTTTCATAATTATATATATCACTAAATAAAATTAAATATCAAATATTCTTATTAGTCCCATTAATTATAAAATACCCTCATCTAACAGTTACTCGATCTATAACAAGAATTTGTGATAATTTATTAAATATTAATTTTAAAAATACTTTTGAAATTAATATTTAGTTGACTCTCTATAATTAATAATTCAAAACCATAATTTTAACTAGCCATCTCTCTTTATTTGACTATTACTCATTAGATTTATAAATTTAGTCGTGTGCATTTTAACTTAACCTTGTGTATTCATATTTGTTATGGGTTGACTTTACGTACTAGTAATCATATCTATAAACTCGTAATATATATATAAAAACTCCACTTTATTCTAATAAGTATTTCTAATAAATTTATTAGTTTGACTCATAACAAAGTTGACTTGGATTCATATTAAATGTTAATTGACTTTTTATAAATACATCTGTTTTGGGTTGATTATATGTAAGGTTATATAGTTGATTTATTGGGTATTAGGTTCGGGTTTGGGTTGGATTGAATTCGGGTTGATCCCGGGTTCGTGTTTAGGTCGGGTTCCGATTCAGATTGTCAGGTTTGGGTTTCGGGTTAAATTGGGTCGTGTCTAGTTCGGGCACACGTCAATATTTCTCGGGTCAAAATCAAGTTTCGGGCTGAGTGCGGTCGTGTCAGGTTGGGTTCAGGTCAATATTTCTCGAATCAGATCAGATTTCAGATTGATTCGATCGTATCGGTACAAACCGGGTTCTCGGTTCGGGTTAGAGATCCACAGCTCTAATTGTTACACAGTGATAAAATAGTATCGATCCACACACGTACTTATGCTCAACACATTCGTAGCTTACATATGTATACGAATTAAGATGGAACCAAGCTTACAGGGGCGGAGTCAGAAATTTCTTTAGTGGATCACAATTTAGTTTGATGATTATATCTTTGAAAACAGTGTTAAAATTTTGAGAAATTTTAAAATTTAGAGAAATAAAGTGGGTATAAAATTAAAAATAAACTAAAACACTAATAAAAAAATTATATATTAATTAACTATAAAAATTAAAAATAAATTTTTTTGAAAAAAGGTAGGGCAATTGCCCTACCTTATACAGGTGTGGCTCCGCCACTGTATGTATACGAATTAAGATGGAACCAAATTTTAATTTCTTCATATAGAATTAATAAGCTCCAGCAAATATAGCATTATGATCATTTTGGGCTTAGTCTCCGCCCTTAGTTTAATACTGGTGAAATATCGGTTGAGAGGCAGGCATACAAATATTTACGTACCCAATGAGAAGGGCAAGCTGAGGTGCCATATAAAGAAATGGATGGAAAGTTGAAATTGACTCGAATTAGAATACTTGTTTAAAAAGCCGAGATCGGGAGCATCTAGTTCTTATCTACATCCATCAAATTATTTCTACATCTCTTTCTGACTATCAAGATGCTTAATGAAGAGAATCAAATACTGCCCCCATCCTCTTTGGACCTCAACCCGTTGTTATGCATGATTCCTGAATCTAAAACCTGATCCTGTGTTAAAAGATGATATCGCTCGTTCGCACTGCCCCACTCCCACTCCCACTCCCAACACCAATTACGGTAGCTCAGTGCCAACAACGTTAGCCGCAAGACTAAAAATCATTGACCACTAGAGCGGCTAGTTTGTTTATATAATGACGGTCCATTGGGTGGGGGCTTGCCAATTATTCCGCACTGGCGGAAAAAGGCCATTAAAGGGGGTTCTAGAGGATCAGAGAAGTTACTGGCCCGAAAGAACGGGTTTTACTGATCCATGTTTCCACTAGTGCCGACTGAGAATGGCAGTTGGTTGATGCAGACAATACCGCTAGCTGATTAACTTCTTCTTGTGATTAAGTACATTTGCAATTGATCAGTTTAATATTGAGTTAGAAACCTTGATTTAAATATGGGAAGCATGGCGCAGAAAATGGGTCAAAGGCCTACATAATTTTATTTCACTAGACAGGAAATAAAACAAAGACTAATACAAAATGATTCGGTAGGATAGTACATAGCTTAATTTAAGTCATTCTCTTCCATGCTTCGTTCTTCGTACAGTGACGACATTCCTCAATAATCCCGAAGCGATTTGCACTTGTGGCATTCCACCCTGCTTGCATAGTTGTGCTCCCCGCATCCATATCTGTTGCGATCCAAAATCGAATTTTAATAACTATTACATATGATGAGCCGTTGTTGACATAATAAAAAGTCGTGTTTCAGTATCTATTTACCTTGGGCAAATCCAGTCGCCGGTCTTCCAGCCGGGGACGGTGGAGGAAGGGTCGTAGAGGTAGCCGGAGTCGGCCTTCAATGCGCCGCATCTGAAGCAGCTGGTTCTGCTAGCGTAGTTGTGAGCGCCGCAGTTCATGTCGATGCAGTGCCAGTCCCCCGGCAAGGTGCCGTCGGTTCGGTTTATGCGGTACGAGGCTATGTCGGCGGCGGACGCGAACTTGGGGCAGCCGCATTTCTGGCAGCGGCAGGCGTCTCGCCTCTTGAAGTTGGTGTACTGGCAGGCGGCGCACATCCAGTCTCCTTCCCTGTTCATCTTCTCTTTGTTTATGGGACGATCACAACCTGAAAAGATCGTGAAACGTGGATTAAAACACGCAAAATATTCGAGTCACGAGTTTCAATCGTAAATCAGGGGAGAGGATTGGGACTGACCTTTGATTCAAGAAACAAAAAGCCGCACAACTTGGTACGTTTTGGTGCTGGTTTGTTGTTGCGGATGATTTTGGATGAATGGGTTGGGAGTTGCTTATATAGTAGTTGCCGAGTTGGTCAGGATGCTTGAGTGTGGTGGGGTCCTTCATTTTCTTTCTTTCTTTTCCTGGGATTTTTTTTTTAAAAACCTTTTTTCGTGACATGTTTTGCTTAAGACAAATGCAACTTTTAGAGTAATTTGTGTCTCTCCACCGTTGTCATTGTGAGAGATTCTAAACATTATAAGTGGTAAAACTTGTCCACTTATATTTCAAATGAGAGTGAATTTGGCAAGCAATCCGTTTTAGAGTGACCGGAAGACACTTACATGAATGATTAATTCCATCAATTCTAGAATTTAATAAGAGGTATGAAGTAATAACTAATCTTCACGTGGATAATATAAAAGTGTTTAAAAAATAGAATTAGATAAGATTCCAATGCTCCAATAATTTTTTTCTTATTAATGAGACTCCCTCCGTCTCATTTCAACCTGCAATTTAACAATCCATTTAGTAAAAGCATCATAACTTTGACCCTAAATTTGAATTGTTATATAAGTATAAATACCATCGTGTGACAAATTGTTAGATTCGTTATGACATATATTTTCAAGATATCAAATTTTCACAAGTTTTAGTTATCTTTAATGAAAGATGTTCAGAATCAAACATTTTTCAAATCAAGTATGAAAAGTCAAAAGATGAAGATTGAATTGGGACGGAGGTAGGATTCGGAATCACACTGTTAAAGCAGGGTCACCCATTTTCGATCGATGACACAACATTCGAAATCAAATAATATAAAATGTGTATCACCATGGAAATTGAATAAGTTAACAAGCTTAGATTTTACCATTATCCGTCGTAAGAGTCTCACATTCGTGAAGAACAAAGCTATATGTAGGTTAATAGATAAGATTACGGGTCACTTTTACAAAGTACCAATTAGTTTTACGATAAAAGTCCATGTTTCTAATAAGGTATTAAACCTCAAGGTTGGTCTAGTTGGCTCAATGAACGTATATTTCCACTGTTTGACCTGTAATCTCTTTCTGTCCACGTGTGCATGAATCATGATGATAATACAGGTGCATGTGAAGGGTGTGTTAAGAGCCCTACATTAATGAAGTACAAAAATATATAGCTCAACTTTACATAATACCAATTGATTTTATGATAGAATATCATCATTCTAACTAGTAACAACCCATAATACCTACTAATACCAACTACACATTGTAACAAGCTTCACATGATATAACAGTTTTTAATGAATTTATATGGGTTTCTAAATAAAAATCAGAGATAAACATATGGATACCACTTACTACCATAACAAATTCCTTAGATGTGATGTGTTTTCTTTATGAGTGTGGGGGTTAAGGGTAGGGTGGAGTGGAGGGATGGGGGAGTGAGGTTTCTCAACTTGTAAACTAGAAGAAAATGCATGCACAGAAAATCCCATAAGGTGGCCCTCATTGAAACGATTCCAAAGCCTTGCATTATTTCTAATCGGGTGTTCCTTCAAACTATCTGTTCATTGATTCCTTATTCTGTTGTCCATTTTAAGTGAAAGTTTAGCAGAGGTGTAGCTTCTGTTCCAGCAATAAACATTTATATGCATCTTAAAATCGAAGTACCCTTTTTATACTATATATTAAACATGAAATATAAAAATAATTTTGTTATTTATATTATCAGTGTGTTTGAGTTTTTATATATTAATGTCGGACTTCCTTCTTTCCGCACAGAAACTTCTTACGGCCATTCATATAATATTTGGTTAGAATTGAGAAAGCGGCATGTACCAAATCATCATCAATATTAGAAACCGCATGTTAAATTGCTTTGGAATTCCATGGACCATGATGTACAAGAATTAAAAGAGTGGCTATCGTGTCATGTTCCCCTAATTTATTCCCACTTCACTTTTTTTTAAAATATATAATAATTGTCAAAGTGATATTTTTGTTAAGTATCAT
Organism: Rubia tinctorum; assembly: GCA_032355605.1. Lineage (NCBI taxonomy): Eukaryota > Viridiplantae > Streptophyta > Magnoliopsida > Gentianales > Rubiaceae > Rubia > Rubia tinctorum. Next base: position 6,555,187 of record JAULKM010000001.1, read on the forward strand.
CTTGTAATCATCCAGTCAAAAAATTTGACACTTATAATCACGACAAAACCACAGATGGTGAGAAGGTAAGTCACGACATTTGAAAACTAGCCTCCTGATAATCTCTGCTAGTGCTCACAATAAATTTTCCATGATTTGTATGGAGACGGCATATTGAGAAATGATAAAAAGAGTGAAATTTTTACATAGTAAAATTACACATTGACTAATGTGGCATAAATGAAAAAATAAATGTATTCATAATTGATTGCAACTCATAAAGAGGTGATTTGTAATTTAGTTTTTACTAGTTTCCACATCACTCACTATGAGTTTCACTGTGAATTTCTACTCTCCCTATCACCTCTCTATTAAAATATCCTCATTTACTAAACATTAAAAATTGTACTCGGTGGTTGATTTTTTTTTTTAACGGGTGGTAGATTTTTGATTGCCAACAAAGCTAAACTCATTTACGGTAATATCTAAGGGTGACGAACGCAGGATTAATGACATACATAGTAGAAACAATAAGAGAAGACCAATTTTATAAAATTATTAATTTAAAAGAAATAATTTTCAACTTACACTTGTCATGTTTTGATTTTATTTCAGAGATAGACAATTTGTTTTTGGATACTTAAGGCCTTTTCACAAGTTTGTTTCATGCCTCTAAAATTAAAGAAGAAAAGTAGATCCTTGATTCTTGGCAATAAACTCCCGCGCTGCCGCACATATTTTAATTACATGAAACGAGTTGAAAAAAACATAATAATATAATTAATGAGCCTACTTGTAGAATAAGTACTATATAAAAATTGCATTTGAAGATCGTATTCACATAAAAAGATCAAGAATCAAGATAATTTTATGCCCTACTGATAAGGAAATAGAAACCTTTGAAAGGTTATAAATGGAAATTAGCTTATAGAATTTGTTTTCCTTGTAGGTTAAGTTAAATGGTAATTTTCTTATAGACTTTGGAATCCTATTCCCATTAGACTTTGATTTGTTATAACACTATATATCGTAACCATCATCATTGACGAGACGCGTCATAGATGTGATACCATTTAACCTAACTTATAAGGAAACTAATTTTATAAGGTAACTTTTATTTATAACTTTTCCTTTTCCTGCAATGAAAGGAAAGAGGTTTTATTTCCTTATCACCTTCGCAGCCTCTATTCTGCCTTTATTATTTTAGTCAACTAATTAATTAGTTCATGCATGTATCCTATAGGATGATTATCAATTAATTATTTTACTAAGTACTAATGTTTGTCATGCTGCTCTCTTTTGCTAATTACCTAGCTATCACGTAACATCACAATTAGAGCATGCAATGTCTCATTTTTTTTATCTTTCGAGGTGGAGTTGTACTTAATTATAATTAAACCTGATTTATTTTAAAAAGGCGAGGGATACTAGTATATGCTTTTGCTTCAAATATAGTTTCTGCTTCTAAGTTAAGCATTTATAGGGTGTGTTTGGTGAAACTGTGCTTATAAGCAAAGCCGGCTAATTCCTAAAAGTTGGAGGATCAGTTTCTGCTTTTGCTCCAAACATACAATCTGCTTTTCAAATAAGTACTTTTTTTTAGTGTTTACCAAATATCGCTTATAAGTAAATTACTTATAAACGCTGTCAAATACACTCATAAACCTCTGTCAAACACACACCTGATATTTAATAATTAATACTTATATTATATACAATCATATAAAATGCATATTATATGATATAAATCCGATTAAGATTGAAACCCACGCATGATGGTTATATACAGCCTTCCTGGATCAATAGGCTTATTTGGTTGCGGCACACGTAGTTCAGGTTGCAAATGCTGAAATAAAAGAAACTATGTGATGTAATTATCTGAATGGGAATAAATTCCTTATAATGCACCTCCATCCCCAAATTCTATTCCTCCTTTTCCTACAATAATTCAAAAGGCATTACAAAAGATGCATATCCAGCTGCCAATTATAATTTTAGTTACTACTTGCAAGCTTTAAAGTTTCTAATTTTACTGTAATTGTGTCTTCGTGGAGGACATTCCTTGAAATCTTGTCGTGCCTACCCAGCACGTGTACTTCTGCATGCATGGCTAAACTACTTTTCGGATTATTTCCATAGTATTCCCTTTCAAGATTCTTACTAACTTTTTTTTTATAAAAAAAAATCGTTATTAAAGAGGATGTTCGGAGATCCAACCCTATGAATTAATATGAATGGCATGATGTTATATAGTTTGAATGACCTGATGATTTAACGATAGACCCAATAACAGAGAAATAGTAGACCTGTAATTTTAAACAAAAGGTGGATCGTACGATAAGGTGATTTTTTTTTCTATTGTGAAACCGTTCAGCAAACTCAATCTAAACCTACCTAACGGAACACTTATTTGAGCTAGTATCCCAAATCAAAGTAATCACAATAGCAAGCAATACACCTGACATTTTTCTACACAAATTGTATGCTTGTTTAAAAGATATGCCAAACATGATACGTCAAAAGTGTCCTACAATGGCTCTGTTGTTTTCTTTTGTGCACTTCTCAGGGCATTTTCGAAGTCGGATCTTGTGTTTGGAGTGCACTAAAGTAGACATAAGAAATCCTATAAAAATATGAATTGAAAGCTACTAGTTTAAGGTACTTCCGAGGGCATTTCCGAAAGAGGAACCGACTCTGGAAATGCATTTCCAAAGTGACTGAGTGAGGAAAGAAATCCTAAAAAATATTCTACATTTATTATACCCCACATTCCCAACAATAGACATTTTTTGCTTTTGTTCCCTTCCATATTCCCTTTCCTTCGTCCTTCCTTCTTCTTTCTTTCTTGAGAAAAAAGCTTTTATAACCCTACATAATTGACATAAGCGCCAATATAACTTTCCGATGTCCGAAAGTGTTAATATAGCCCTAGATAATCAACGAAATTGAAAAACTACCAATTCCAAAAAAATGGCAAGAATTTTGTGAAATTACTATTTTACTACTCTTAAAACAAAAGGAAAATAAAAATGTGAAATGACTGCAATGCCCATAAACCCTAATTTTCTCTTATTCCTCTCTCTCTCTCTCTCTCATCCATTTCTTTCTTCTCCCTTTCGTTCTTTCTCCTTCTCCGCTTTCTTCTTTGATTGGGTCCCGATGTACATCTATTTTCTCTAGTGTTGTCGAATTCAGATCCGATGTGAGACAGAGTGGTAGCAATTAGAGTGGTGAGGTGTTGGGGCGGTGGTTTGGAGGTGCTGGGGCGATGGTTTGAAGGTGTTGTGGCGGTGGTTTGGGTGGGCTGGTGGGTGTCGAGGGGGAGGTGAAGGTGACTAGTGGGGTGAGGTGGCTGGTGTGGTGGCAGTGGGCGGGACGAGGGGTGGCACTAGGGTTTTGGTGGTGTAAGGATGGACGTTGAGCGATGGAACTGGGTGTCGGCACGGTGGGGTAGGGTGTCGAGTGGAGGCGAGGTAGCGGCAACCTGGCGGTGGTGGTGGTCTGAGGGCGAAATTGTCCTAACACTTTTAAGTTTTAGGCCAAAGGGCATTTTGGTCATTTTATGTGTGGTCAACGTCGGTCACGCCTTAAATGGTGTCTTAAGGTTATATTGACATTTTCATCAACTAGTTAGGGTTTTTTTATAGTTTAAATTATCCGAGGGTTATATTGGCACTTACTCAAGTATATAGGGTTATATTTGTATACTCCTTCCGTCCCACTATAAATTGCTTAATTACTTTTTGAGAGTCAAACTTAGTAAACTTTGACCGTAAATATAAATTAATCTATAAATAATAAAAATATCATGTAAGATATTGTTACATTCATCTTAACTAATTTCTAAATATTAATTTTTATGCAATATTATTATAGATGACTAGAAATATTTTTAGTCACACATGTTCATTAAAAACCGTGAAAACGTAATTAAACAGCTTATAGGGGGACAGAGGGAGTATATCTCTTCTTTTTTCCTTCTTCTCCCCCTCCTTCCCCAAATCCAACACTTCCTCATTTTCCTTTTAAATTCGACTCCGTCGCGGCGACTTCAGATTTGAAGAATGTGTGGTGATAAAATTCATATTATCATGGTATGGTTTCTTCTTTGTCTAGTATTTGTTATTGGTACATCCACCTACAAATTTTGATATATGTTATTGTTCAAGGTGGACTGATGAATGTTGTTTGAATGTTTATTATTGTGAGTTTGATTATATGTAGGTTTGATATGAGTGTAGGAAATGAGGATGTAGGTTGTTGTATTGTGGTGAAGATGAATGGCAATCTCAGTTCGTCCAATTTTTTAAAATTAATTTCCGAGGTGCTGCCGAAATTGGAAGTGGCTTTGAAAATATTAAACCGATATTTGAATGGCATGGTCACCCACTCGCATGGTGGTGTCAGAGATGGAGGTTTGAAATAGTCAAGTCCAATTTTATCATCGTTTATATCCATGTCCTACACCACTGAATATTAGGTTTTAGTTTCTAAAATTTTACTCCCTCCGTTTGTTTAACATTGGCACACTAGGGTGTTGCTCTTGGATAATTGCTAAACATAGGACAAGACTTAAAGCTGTGAAAGTACTCCTTTTGTGTCTGAAACAAGTACAACTGATTATTGTTCACCGTTCAATCAACCCCCAAAAATTAACATAATTTTTCACTTGGGTCAGAAGGTTTTGAAACCCGTCGTGGCCCAACAACCTAACCCGTACCGTCTTCGCCTAGGATGCTGGCGCGTGTGATTCCAGCGATAATTGCCACAGCAGCCGGCAGACGTGGTCAGTTGAGATAGAGGAAACACCGTCATCTGGCGGCCATTCTGTGTCGTCAACGTAGGTGTCGTCGATGTGAGACTCTAATTCGTACGGGGGCTTGGATTCACCGAGTAGAGTAACCGGCAAATTTTTTGGACCGGACGGCTCTGGGTCGGTCATCGTGAGGAGAGAGGTTTAACGCTGTGGGGTGAGTGGCGGAGACCGGCGAGATAAAAGGTGGTGGGGGTGAGCACGCAGCTGGGATTGGGAGGAGATCGACGAGATAAAAGGCGGAGACCGGCTGGGCTAGGCAGGGTGGTGGGGGACTGGTAACGGAGGGTTGAGAACGGAAGAATGAAAATGGTCAGATCTGTTACAGGGTTTGAGAACAGAGCAAAGGGCGTGAGTTTAGGTTTTCAAGTCTTGGTCTACTCTTCTTTATATATGGTGGGTTGAAAGAAACGAATTATTCAAATGTAAATTGTGAAAATGTATGAGGGTAAAATGGTCAAATTCAAATCTGTCCCTTTCCTTTTTTGGGCTCTGCTGCAGGGGTGCCAACCAAAAAAAACATCCACTTTTGGCAAGTGTGCCATTGTTAAAGAAACGGAGGGAGCATTTTATCTTTTTTAAAAAAAATTGAAACATCCACCAGTGTGGACAGGAGACATTCATTGGGTTCTCCAAGCCCTAACAAGATGATAGTAATTTACAGAGTTAAGAAAGAGATGTGTTACATGAAGAGTATGTGATCTACTTGGATGTGTTTCCTATATTTCGCATCCACCCATCGTGTTAACGAAACTAGGCCAGACATCCAATAAAATCAAGCACACTCAAAACATTTGTAAGGTTACAGTTGTGTTCGGTCAAAAGTGAATCGTCACTAGAAGAAGAGTGAATGATTCCCCGAATAAAAATTCCCCAGGATTAATTTGCCCTGGAGTCTTATTTATTGTCCTTGAGTGCTCCTGAAACTGATCTTGGAGACTATTATTGCTTCATTTCTTTCCTCCTTTCCGATGACATCTTGTTTCCCTGTAAGACAAGCAAAAGAAAAGCTAGTAGCCCATTCTAGCGGATTCGAATAGAGGGGATTCCCTTTTTGTCTTGTATCAATAAACCTTTAGTTTCATTCGTGGGAGATATCCAATCTAACATCACCTCATGCATATCCTAATTTAAAGCCATCTTTGCCAAGTAATCAGTTGGAAAATTTGTTTGTCTTAGTACATGTAATATCGTACATTCTCTCTTTTCATTTCTGATTTGGCATGCTAAGTTATAAGATCTCCACGGAGATTCTTTTGGTTCATTTGAACATTTAATAGCCAAAAGACAGTCAGATTGCATTGTAATAGGATTTCCAGTATCATGATTTGCAACAGAGAGGCCAAATCTAATTGCTAGTAGCTCTGCATGAAGAGCAGAATAAGCAGTAGCAGAGGTGACCCTAGCCGTGATGAAATTACCACAACTATCTCTCACTAATAAAGCTAATTCACATTTACAGTTAGTTGAGAACCAAGCAGCATCAACATTTATGACTAAGCCTAAATCAGGTGGATACCATTTAACCGATCTAATTAGGGGTTTTGGAAGATTTTTTAATTTGGGTGTTAGTCCCAGCTTGACTAAGTCCGCATCCAAAACATTGTTTGAAAACCCCGGTTTAAGCTGGCAGCCATAAAAGGAATGTTCTTTTACTTTTTTTTAATTATCAAGTTGAGGTTTGGTTTTATGCCCTCATGTATAGTAGCATTTCTCGCCCTCCAAAGCTCCCAACATATGAAAGATGGAATTATATATGTTAAAACTGCATGCAAATGAGTAATGCCTTTACATGTCAAATAGTATGTAAGTCTATCCCATATAGATGAGAAATTCAGTTTTGGAATACCCATCCAATTGTGGAATTGTTCCCAAATCATGGAAGATATTTCACATTCATTAAAAAAATGGTTCAGAGTATCAACACAAGAACAAGTATAGCATTTGGAAACTGTACATATTCTCATCAGTGTTAGAATGTCATCAAAAAGAAGTATGACATTCAACATTTTCCAAAAAAACACAGAAATCTTTTTGGGTATTTTGAGGTTCCATACCTTTTTCAGATAACTGATTGATTCCTTCTTCCTCTGATTAGATTGTAGACCGATTTAATGGTGAAATTACCTTTTAAATCAGGACTCCATATCACCCTATCATCTTGATGTCCAATCTGAGCTTCCTGTAAGAAAGTGATGATTTCCTGAGGCAGTATGCTAACTATTTCAAATCACTTGATAATATATTTCAATTGTAATGATAATTCACTTATAGGTAATAGTCATTGAGCGAATTCCAAAATTTTAAATTGATTGATGACATGTTTAAAAGAAACAAATTATATTTCTTAAAATTCATCGGAAATTTATTTTCGATGTCATAATATAGTATCACTGAATAAATTTTTGATGTCAAAATACTCCTTTCGGTTTTCTAAGATTGACTACATTATTTTTTACACTTAGATTTAGAAATATTGAATGAGTGGTGGAAAATGTATTGAAAGAGTAAAAAGTAAATTAAGTGGATGAAAACAATGTACTCCCTCTATTTTTCTATTCATGGCACTATATGTTTATGTGTTTGGATTTAGGTGAAGAAAATGAATGAATGAAATTTATTGTAGAAAGTAAAAAGTAGGATGAGTGGATGAAATTGAAAGAATCTTGCAAAAAAATGGAAAGAGTGTCAAATAAAAGAAAACATTCATTTATAATGAGTGTGTCATAAATAATAAAACAGAGGGAGTAAAATTTACCAAAAGAGAAAATAACCAATATTAAAAAAATATTTCAAAAAAAGTGAGGATTGTTAAAAAATTAAAAGAGAAAAGTGCAGATATAACCCTATATAATTGACGAAAGTGCAGATATAACCTTCATGTTTTCGAAAGTGCAAATATAACCCTATATAATGAGGTAAAGTGC
>JAULKM010000001.1:6563005-6579993 GCA_032355605.1 Rubia tinctorum
AACCAATCTAACATCACCTCATGCATATCCTGTTTTAAAGCCATCTTTGCCAAGTGATCAGTTGTCAAATTTGCTTGTCTTAGTACATGTAATATCATACATTCTCTCTTTTCAGTTCTGATTTAACATGCTAAGTTATAAGATCTCCACATAGCTTCTTTTGGTTCATTTGAACATTTAACAGCCAAAAGATAGTCAGATTGCATTGTAATAGGATATCCAGTATCATGATTTGCAATAGAGAGGCCAAATGTAATTTCTAGTAGCTCTACATGAATAGCAGAATAAGCAGTAGTAGTGGTGACCCTAGCTGTTATGAAGTTGCCACAACTATCTCTCACTAATAAAGCTAATCCACATTTAGAGTTTGTTGAGAACCAAGCAGCATCAACATTTATGACCAAGCCTAAATCAGGTGGATACCATTTAACCGATCTAATTGAAGGTTTTGGATGTGATTTTAATTTGGGTGTTAGTCTAAGCTTGACTAAGTTAGCGTCCAAAACACTATTTGAAAACTCTGGTTTGAGGTGGCAGCCATAAAAGGAATGTTCTTTTATTTTAATTTTTAATTTTTAATTATCAAGTTCAGGTTTGGTTTTATGTCCTCATGTATAGTAGCATTTCTCGCTCTCCACAGTTCCCAACATATGAAAGATGGAATTGTAAATGTTAAAACTGTATGCAAATGAGTAATGCCCTTACATGTCCAATAGTATGTAAGTTTATCCCATATAGATGAGAAATTAAGTTTTGGAATGGCCATCCAATTGTGAAATTGTTCCCAAATCATGGAAGATATTTCACATTCATTAAAAAAGTGGTTCAGAGTATCAGCACAAGAAGAACAAGTATAGCATTTGGAAACTGTACATATTCTCATCAGTGTTAGAATGTCATCAAAAGGAAGTATGGCATTCAACATTTTCCACATAAACACAGAGGTCTTTTGGGTATTTTGATGTTCCATACCTTTTTCAGAGAACCGATTGATGTCCTTCTTCCTCTGATTAGATTGTAGGCCGATTTAATGGTGAAATTACCTTTCAAATCAGGAGTTCATATCAGCCTATCATCTTGATGTCCAATCTGAGCTTCCTGTAAGAAAGAGATGATTTTCTGAGGCAGTATGCTAACTATTGAAGGTATATATAGATGTTTAGTAGCTATATATTGAGCAATAGTATAGATGCTAACTATTGCAGGTATAATGAATTGAGGGAGTATTTTATCTTGTCTCATATACTAAATAAATATAATCAACTACTCACGTTGATTTTCCTTTTTTTTCTTAATAAACGTTGGACATAATAAATTGAGTTGATCTCCTGATAGGTAGCATATCTTTAATTTATAAAGATTCATTGTATTTTTTAATTTAGACATTGAATTATTAAACTAAACATTAAAATTTTAAAATTAATTATTACACTTTTTGTATAATTTTTTAATATATACATATTCAAACACATCTTATTATTTAATTATTATTTAACTTATAAAGTGTAATATTTAAAATTAAAAAATACTTTTAAAGTCAATATAATACATATTTTAAACTTCTGGAAAGTCCTCTTTTCTGAAACTTCCCTAAAAAACATATACGCCTAGCCCAGTGGGCATCAAGATCATTAATTGAATAATTTGCGACAAATTGACATAAGGAAGCAAGCATACATTGCACAATTGTACAATTAATAATCAATCTAGCTTTAGATTGTATGACATTATTTTATATTTTTGCGAAATTGATAAATAGGAGTCGATCGAAATGGAATCCGACATTACTTTCGACATTCAAATGATGGTTTTTGATGATTTAGATTTGGTATTTTTAATATATCCAATGGGTAGCTCAAAAGGCAGATTCTGTTAAGATCGAAAAATGTGGAACGTGTTTATGAAATGTTTTTAAAATGTAAACATATGATGTATGCCATTACATCAATGAAATACTATCTAGAATACCACATTTTTTTGGTTTCAAAGATTCGATAATCGTAGGGCTGGTACGAGGTTTTTTCTTTTTTCTTCTTTCATTTTCTCTCCCTTTTTTCTATTATATTAATAAAAGCTGAAATTGGAATAAATACCCCCCTCCTTCTAGAGTTTATATTAATAAAGGGCGGTTTGGTTTGTCGGTCAATATCGAAATACGAATCAATATTACATTGATAGTCCCAAACAATAACAAAATTTAAGAAAATTCTATTTAAATTTTGGTAATCGAAAAGACAGTTAAAAATTGTAGTTGGATTTCTTTTTTAACTTTGATTATTATTAAATTAATGTTAAAACTTATCTTTTACTTCACTGCAAAAAAATCTTCTAATAGTAATGGTTTTTTGAGTATCCATGACACTCAAATGTGTCGCTAAAATTATTAGTGAAGTTTTGTGAAGTGCCGTTATTCATCATGTCACTAAAATATTGTGATGCGTTGAAGCATCGTTATATATTTTTTTATTACGCTTTAAGATGCAATTCAATTTAGAAATGTGTTAAATTGTGTGACACAGATTGATGTAGTAATTCAGTTTAGTGACATGTGAACATATCACAAATATTTTAGTGACACATGAATGAGGAGGAAATATTGTGACATTTTCTTAACTTTCACAAAATATGCGTCACTATCGGAATTTTTTTCAGTGCTTTAATTCCATAAAAATAACTAAAAATTTGTTTTTAACTTCAATATTGTGAAAATAAATCTTAAAATTTTAAAAAAATCGTACTTAAACGATTCTTGCTTGAACTGTGAAACGCCCTAATGTTCTATTTTTCCATATCAGTATAACGTTTTAGTATTTTCTGTTAGAATTTGACATGAATTCTAGTTTTTAATTTGATTTTTAACTATTTCAATATGATGTGTTTTTAGTGTATTTATTTGATATTTAACTGATACAACGCAAAACTCACAATTGGTGTGGGTGTGTATTCATATTTACAGTGAGTACAAAGGATACAAAACAGAGTCATACATGGACATGATATTACAAAAATCAAATCAGAAATGTATTCTTTCCTTAACCTGCTTCTATTCCATCTATAATTCTATTGTCCCTCTCAAGCGAAACGTAGGATTGCTGCCTAGTAACGCAGAGGTTGGACCGTAAAAACTCGAACTGAGGATGAGGTAGACTCTAAGTAAAGATGTATGCAATCTGAAGACCAAAAGAAACAGTAGCAACCTTAACCTTACCAGCAGACACCCCATTTTCGCGCACAAAATGATAATCAATACAATGTGTTCAGCTCTCTTTTGTGAAACTAGATTCTGAGCCAGAAAGAAAGCACTATTTTTTTCACACGGAAACACAGGTAGCCCACGAATCGACACACATAAATCTCGAAGAAGATTCTTTAACCAAGTTATCTCCATAACAGTGTTGGCCATAGTTCATTATTCTGATTCCAAACTAGAACGAGAGACCATAGGCTGCTTCTTAGCACTCCAAGATACAAGGTTTCCATAATGGAAAATGACATAACCATATGTAAACCTACAAGCATCAATGCATCGAGCCCAATCGGTATCAGAATAACCAAGAACTGGTAGGCCGAGGAGTTTGCGGGAAAAGTAAAACCATAATGAAGAGTACTACGAACATAGCAAAAAATCCGAGTAACAGTGTGAAATTGGTCATCAATAGGAGCCTGCATGAGCTAACTGACCGTATTGACATCATAAGACAAGATAGGACATGTGAACGATAAGTACTGAAGTGCCCCAACTAAAGATCGATAAACAGTGGGATTACAAATCGCTTACTGGAGGAGCTGAGCAACTACGAAAAAGCCACAAAAGGTGTGGCAATTGGTGCGGAATCCTGCATTCCGCCTCGGATGTCTTTGGAATATCTTACCTGACCAAGAAATAAACCATTTGTAGTAGGAACAACCTCCAAGCCCAAAAAATACTACAAGGTGCCAAGATCCGTGATCTTAAACTCCATATTCACCTAATCAATGAACATACGAACAAGAGAACCATCATTTCCGGTAAGTATAACGTCATCAACATAAACCAATAAATACAACAAAGAGGCACCTTGAGAAAACACAAATAAAGATGTATCTGACAAGTTGCACACAAAAGCCAAAACAACAAGAAAATAACTGAAATGTTGAAACCAATCACGAGGAGCTTGCTTCAAACTATAAATGACCTTGCGCAAACTACAAATATAATATGGGCGCATAGGGTCTTTGTAGCCAGCTGGTTGCTCCATATTAAATGGCGAGTCAAAAACACCATTTAAAAAGCATTTTTAATATCTAATTGGCGTAATGGCCATTGATGAAGAACAAATAAAGATAAAAACAATATGAATTGTAGATACATTCACAACAGGACTAAAAGTAAAATTATAATCAAAACCTGGAAGTTGCGAAAAATATTACGCAACAAGTATCACTTTATGACGATCAATCGAGCCATTAGCTATATATTTCAGAAAAAACACTCATTTTGAACCAACATCATTAAAATGAGGAGGATGAGCAACTACATCCTACATTTGCTGAGTACGAATTGTATCCATTTCAGAATCCATAGCAGCAAACCAAGTAAGATCCTTGACAGTCGAGCGATAACTTTGTGGCTCGGTGTTAGCAAATAAAGCATTCATCACCGTAGCCTTCAGTGGCTCCTCAGTCTGTAGCCTAGGACTCTGCATCACCTCCGTCGCATGAGCCCGTCTCTCGTCATCCGATGACCACTCGTTCCCACCCAATTAATATTGTTCATTAGAGTTTTAACCAGATGTCCATGGAAACCTAATTTTAGCAAAAGAGTATTTATTGTTGACAAAGAGACTCAGTCAAATGTCTTGATCATGTCTAGTTTTAATATTAGGTTTAAGGATAATTTTTCTTATCCAGTAACCTAATCGCTTCTTTCATCATTAGAATATTATCCACTATATCCCCGTCTTTCAGAAAAGTTGATTGCTCTTTCGAAATTAATGAGTTCATGAAGGGCTTTATTCTATCAACAAGAATCTTAGACATGATTTTGTTTATGAAGTTAGAAAGGTTTATTGGCCTAAACTCACAAAGGCTTTAGGTTTTTAGGTTTTGGGTATTAAAGCGATGAGGGTGTTGGCCACAGATTTGGGTAAAGGAATCCCAACTTGGAATTCAAGGGCTGCAGTTAGTACATCATGCTGGATTATGTCCCATGTTTTTCTATTAAAAAAATCCCGAATAACCATCCGGTCCTGGGGCTGCATTAGGGTTAAGGAAAAAACAACTAATTTGATTTCCTCTAGGGTGACAGGCTGCAACAACTGTATGTTGTCTTATTCTGTCATAATAGGGTTGATTTCTTTGATGAGAAATGAGAAGTTTTGACCTGAGGGGTTTTCATTCTCATCTTAAAGGAGGGTTTGGAAAAAAGTGACAGCAACATCACTAATTTCCTGTTGTAAGGTAATCCAGTTTCCTCCTAAGTCTTGAATTTTAAGTATTGATAATCTGGAATGCTTCTCAGAGATTGACATATAGAAATAGTTATAGTTAAGGTCTCCATCCTTTAACCATTTCATTCTAGTCTTTTGAGTTAGGAAGATGTTTTGTTCAATTAGGTGTCTGGTAAGCTTTGTGTTAGCTTCATTTAATTTAATCCTATCTGAAGCTGAGTGAGACATGTCATAAATAGATTCGAGGTTAGCCACCTCAGTTTCTGATTTTTTTTAAAAAAAAATGTTATCCTGAACATTCCCAAATATCATCCTATTCCAAATTTTAATTTCATGCTTAAGTCTTTTCAATTTTAGGGAGAATCCTAGCATGCCATGTTCTTCTAAGGGTTGTGACCGAATTTCCTTGATCAAATCCATGAATTCTTTTCTATTGAACCACATTTCCTGAAACTTGAAGGGTTTAGGAAGTGTGGTATCTGAATTTGATATCTCTAAGAGCATAGGGGAGTGGTCAGATGAGCTTCTACTTAGAATTTGGACTAGGTATGATTAATGTAGCTCAAGAAGCTATTATTAGGCATAATCCTGTCTAATCTCTTAGAAGTAGGATTAACAACACTCAAGTAGGATTCACCCAGGGAGTTACCTAAATCAGATATAGCTTTAGGATGGAAAAAAGTATATCGGAGGGAATTCCACCGTTAGCCAAACAAGGGCTAGAGACTATTATTCGTCGTAGTCTGAGCTTTTTGTCCACTTGATAATTCACATTATGCTCCCTACAAGAGACAAGGTCCTCTTCAGCCAACAACGATGATAATCCTCATCCAGGTCAAAAGTGATTTGATGTGTTTGGCGCCCATTACCGATAGTTGTGCTTCACCTTTGAAGCCAATTGTTTTGATCTATTTTCTGAGATACTGCATGGTTGGTCGACCCCTACTGAATTTAACGATGAGCGCTTTAGATAAAAGAGTTGCAAGCATGTCAATTTTATCCTCAGGGTAAAGAACTGCTAGTTCCTCCTTTGTAATTGAAGTGAGGATGAAGGTCAGGTGTGGTCGTAATTGTTGTTGGATGTAGTTGTTTCAAGGTTTAGACGAAGGTAGGGTTATCCAGATTCCATGATGTTGCCGCCATGGGTGGCTTTGGGCGTTGTAGAAGAAAGTCGTTATACTGTGAAAAATTTGCCATTTTAAAGAGAGAATGTTGGGACGAGATTTACTTGTGAAAATGAATGATCTTTTTTTTATATAATTGATCTAACAATTAGTCGGTATAATAGGACATCTTCTTTAATTTACCATATTATCACTTAAATTTTAGTTCTAGGATCAAGCCCAAACAAGGTACTTGGAGAAGTTAGATTTTTTTGCCCAAAAGTAAGAACTCCATCAAAACCCTACGCAGATCCAAAATAAATGGCGGCGACTGAACTTTTCTGCAAGGAGCCTTGCGCCCACCAATTTTTTGACTGAATGACGGCAAGCGCAACTCAAATTTCTAACGGCAAAATTCAACCAAACACCACCAACTCTTAACTTGGAAGGTGAGGAGCTTCGTCAAATCCAAAGTCCAAACTTCTTCGCGCTTGTTGAATCCTCCCATCATCTTTTCTACCTGGCGCACAACTCACTACAACACAAAATCCCGGTTAGAATGCTAAAGAGTATCCCAATAGGTTTTTATTGGAACATTTTCATTCATATGACGCTTCTCAAACATCTCGTTATCGCGAGTCCCTATAGATCTTGCACTACAACACAAAAGCCCAATTAGGATGCCATAAAGTATTCCAGTAGGTCTCAATTGGGACGCTTTCATTCATATGACGCTTCCAAAACGTCCCGTTATCGCGAGTCCCTATAGATCTTGGGTTGCTTTATTAAGCGACTTTGTAGACAAGATGTATGGTTATTTTTATGCGTCCTATTAT
The DNA here is from genome assembly GCA_032355605.1 of Rubia tinctorum. NCBI lineage: Eukaryota > Viridiplantae > Streptophyta > Magnoliopsida > Gentianales > Rubiaceae > Rubia > Rubia tinctorum. Next base: position 6,570,374 of record JAULKM010000001.1, read on the forward strand.
ATTAGTCGCTTCTTAATGTCCTAATTACATATGCATTAGGACATTTAATTTATAAGCATCCTAATATGCATCTATTAGGATACTTATAAATGTCCCAATAGTTTTAATATTGGGTCGCTTTGTGATGTCCTAATTATATATATATTGGGACACCTTTAATATGTGTCACACAATATCATGACGTTGAATTTTATAAGAGTTATATATATATTTGTTAGGACACTTCTTACAAAAGTATCCCTATATATAAGTGTCCTAATAAACCCCCTTTGTCGCATTGTTGGGTCACTATATTAAGAGCCTCTGTAGACCAGATATAGGATTGTTTTATGCGTCCTATTTTATTAGGTCATTTTAATGTCCTAATTATATATGCATTGCGACGTTTTTATTTATAAGCGTCCTAATATACAATTATTAAAACACTTATAAATGTCCTACTAGTTTTTATATTGGGTTGCTTTGTAATGTCCTAATTATATATATATATATATACACACACACATATTGAGATATTTTTATTATGTGTCACAAAATATTAGGGCGTTGAATTTTATAAGTCTCCTAATATACATTTGTTAGAACACTTTTTATAAAAGCGTACATAAAAGTGTCCTAGACGGCCCTTTTTACTGTAGTAACCCGATGACAATACCCTTTTCTCCACATGTCATCTCCAAATGCCCGTCAGAGATGCTAATTGCGTTGAAATTTTGGGTAAGAAGCTATAGAAAGTTCCCTGCCCATCAATTCCGATGCTTCAATTCCGCCGGACCGTGCGTCGATGGTGGTGAATCTGGTGATGTACGACATTTTTTAACCCGTCTTAACATACGATAAAATTTGTAGTGGCTTCTTCTCCTTCATTTAAGATACGTTAAAACTGGTAGGTAGCTTTACCAATAACAAATTTTAAAACAAAGAAAAATCATACCAATGATAATATATATGAAATTTATCACAACACATTCTTTAAATCTGAAATCGCTGAAGCGGAGTTGAATTTATAAGGAAAATGAGGAAGTGCTAGACTTGAGAATGAACAAAAGGAGAAGAATGGGAAAAAAGATGGAAGGAAAAAATTAAGGGAAAATGGGTGCTGCTGGGAAAGAAGGAATAAAAAGGTGGAATAATTTTTATACTTTCGAGAAAATTGCTTATATAACCCTATATAATTAGCATAAGTGCCAAATATAACCTTCTGATAATTAAAAGTACCAATATAACCCTGTACAATAAGCGAAAGTGCAAAAATATCCTTTCCAACAACTTTTAGCCAGAATTCCGTGAAAAGAAAATTTTCCCTTGTGGAAAAAACTGAAAAATAGGGAATGATGTTATTGTCGTAACAGGTGGGGTTTTTCCAGCACATTATGAAAATTGATAGGAATCAATTAGCACATTTCTAAAACTTAGGTTTATATCAGCACATTCGTGAAAAGTGTAGGGTTATCTAAGCACATACTATAAAAACAAAGTGTCATATCAGTACAAAATCAATGCCAACTACATGAACCGCCATTTCAACCTCTTCTACCGATCGTTGACGTTCCAGAGAGTGATTCCGGTGGCAAAGGAGGAGTTTTGGCGAGGTCGACGCAACGGGCGTTGAAGTGGAGGTGTCGGAACCCTTTGAAAATGGTATCTTCATCCTAAATTCCCCCCTTAATTCATTAGATTAAGGTGATATAGAGTTTGATTATGTGATTTTCTTTTGCTTCTCGCCATATGAATAGAGATATGCAGTATGTATGGTATTGAATATTGAAGTTTTGAGGATATTTTTAAAAAAAATTTGTGTATAGCTTGGATTGATGATTGGATGACTGATGTATTGTGTGTAGTTGTTATTTTGTTGTGTTCTTCGACCTAGAGTTTTTAATATTGATGGATTTTAAAATGAGGCTAATGTGATAATGGTGTTTAATATCAATGAGGGTGTTATAATGTCAAATTTTATGGTGTATATGATGTTGTTCTGATGTTATAATGGTGTATATAATGTTGTGGTCGCCTGTTAGGACCAGCCGAGTGTATAGTCATACACTTTGGTTTTATAGTATGTGCTGATATAACCCTACACTTTTTACGAATGTGCAGATATAACCCTATAGGTTTAAGAAATGTGCTGATATAACCCTATTAGTTTTCATATGGCGGTGGCATGACGGTGGTCCGGCGGCAGCATGATGGTGGTCCAGTGGTGGCGCGGTGAAAGTCTAGCGGTGGTGGCGGTGGTCTGTTAGTTGTCTGACGGTGTTCCGGTGGTGGTTCGGTGGCGTTTTGGCTATGGTCTGGCGGCTGTTACGTAAGGGTATAATTGTCCACCCAAATTCAACTTTTTGTCTGAGGGCAATTTTGTCATTTTAGGGGGAGTCACTGGCCAAACAAGCACGGTCAGTGTCGAAATGTCCACCAGAGTTTATGTTGGTATTTAAATCAATTAAGAAGGTTTTTTTAAAAAAATCAATTATTTGAGAGTTATATTGACACTTTCACAAATATATAGAGTTATATTGGTATATTGCCCTAAGCTTTCTTTAGACAAACAACAATTGTTTACTTTAGTTCACTCCATACACTTGTTCTGACGTCTGCACTGCCCTCAGACGTCCGCACTGCCCTCAGACGTCCCTCACTAAAAGTAGGTTTTTTGAATATTTTTTATAGGGTTTCTTTAGACGCAGGTTCAATCGACATTGTTTACTTTATTGCAGTTCAGACTCCTATTTCAAAGTCTGTAATAGTACAACACACTGAAAAATGATTCAAACAAATCATTGTTGACAATACTACGATAGACGGAGGTTGATGAATAATACGTCTATTGACTTTTCGGAGCCGCTATCATCAATCCAACTACCGAAACACATGCACTGAATCAATATTTAACATAGACTGCAGTTTCAAAGAAGAAATTCACAACCAACATGCAACAAAGTCATTAATGTGAATTATATTCTCTCCATGTATGAAAATCCAAAGAGGCTGACATGGCAGCAAGAAAAAACGCGGGCTCACATATGCTTGCGTGTTGGCCTAGGATTCGATAAGTTGGAATCAAGCAGAGTCCCCAGCAATACAGCATCAAATTTGCACAATCAACAGTGACCAGACCGACTGAATATTCCTCAATCTCAAAACCTTAAAGACAAAAGTCCCCCCAAACCCTTTATTCTCTATGTGTGACCATTCTCTGAAGGCAGCCAATTCTCTTCAATAATACTCCCCAGAATCCCAATCTCATATGGGGACGCAAAAAATAGCCGTTGCTTTTGAATGTCAGGATATTCTTGCTTTTTAGCAGCAGTTTAATTCAGACTTAGAGGAGCTTTCACGCAGTCACGGTGTGATGCGTGAGCTTTCACGCAGTCACGGTGTGATGCGTGTTCATCATGTTGGTGACACGGACACTACCCGGAGATGGATATATTCCTTCTTCTTCAAGTTTTCATGAAGTCTTCAAAACTTCACATATATGCTTCTCACAATAAGTGTTGTGGGTAAATTGATGGGTCTATATATGATTGAGTAAGACATATATAAAAGCAAGAAAAAGACACCAAACTAATTTTCAATTTCCCATCTCTCCTTTTTTTTCTGAATAGATTTATGCATGGGATAGAGAAGAATTATTGTACTGTATATATGCTTAGTCATTGATCTATGCAATTAGTAATCATTTGTGATACTGGTTGATTTGTTATATGCGCGCATGGCAAGAAGCACCACGCCAAGTATTAATTCGAATACGTTGCATTCATTGAACAAAACTAAAGCAGATTCTCTAATTATCTTCATGAATTACAACCATTATATAATTATTAGATTTAGTTCAAGCATTGTTATTAATTGAGATATAGATAGAATAGAAGTATGAAAAGAAATTAATACATTTTCTGATTGATTTTGTAATATCGTGTTTCATGTTTGTTTTGTACTTTGTATCCCTTTGTACTTGTATATATTTACATTCTATTATGATATCAGACAGTTCTCTAAAAAAATTGGTCTTTTCTCCTTATCCTGAAATTTTTCCCATTCCCATCTGACGATCACCGCCACCGGCCACAACCAGTCATTGCCGACTCCGGTCGTCGATCGCTGCTCCGACATCCGCTACATTGCTCCCGAGGTCGATCGTCAACTTCCAATTACAAGTTTGTTGTATGATTGGTCATGCTTGTGCTGTGGATTTTTTGTTGTTGTTTTCCCATGGTGTCTTTTCTTCTTGCTACGTTGATCAACTGCATCACCGTCAAACTTGATGGTACCAACTATGCAAATTGACGCACTCAGGTTATTTCTGTTTTACAATCGTTCAATTTGCTCGGTTTCATTAATGGATCCAAGGTGTGCCCAAATCCACCCTCTGACTCTACTGACAAGGGATATTTTGACTAATCTTCCTCCAACGTAGAGTCCTCTGACAAATCAACGAATTTTGAAGCCTATTCTAGTTGGGTTCGCACAGATCAGCAAATTCAATCTTTGTTCTCGTCTCACTCTCTCACTTCCATGTCTATTGTCAATGGCCTTATGACTTTCGCTCAGGCATGGAATGCTTTATCCACTAAGTTCAGAATAGTTCTTGTGCACATCTTCATCTTCATAAACTTTTAATGAGCATTTGTCAAGATGATATCTCTGTTCAGGATAAATATACCCGCTTTAAGAATTATCCCGATGAACTCTGCAATATGAGTGACACTGTTATAAATGATGAGATCATCTTGTTGTTTTGTCAAGGTATGAATTCATCTTTCTTTGAGTTTGCATCCGCACAAATGATCATTGAACCTCCTCTGGAGCAGTTACTTTGGTTTCAAAGGCTGAAACTCTTAAGTTCTCTCACAAAGCTCGTGCAACTCCAACAACTGGATCGATGAATGCTACTTTCACTGCCCCTCAGCAATTATCTGGATAACCAACCCTTGGTCGTGGGAACCTCGGCAATAACTGGCGTGGTCGTGGCCGTGAAAGCGCCGATTCTCCTTCTCCCAACGGCGACAACTCAGCTCCTTCAGGTGGTCGTGGCCATGGAGCCTATCATTGGATCAGTGCCAATGGTGTCATTGTCCCGGTTATCTTGCTACTTTTTATGGAAGTTTTATCATGCATCTCGTAAACACATTGCTAATTCTGCAGATACATCTCAGTTTAAGCAGCCTCAACAGTATAATGTTGTTCATGATTGGTACATGGATTCTTGAGCTACCAATCACATGTCATTCGTGTCCTTGAATCTGGATAGCGTCACTCCATATAATGGTAGTGTTTATTTTGGCAATGGTTCCTTTTTAAATATTTTGCATACTGGCAATTCCAGGAATTTCTTATTCTCTTACTTTATTTGATGTCTTGGTGGTTCCAAATATCACCAAGAATTTATTATCTATCAGCAAGCTAACCCGAGATTTGAATGTTGTTGTTTATTTTGATGACCACTCTCTTACTATTCAGATTAAGGTTACTAAGGAGCTCGTGGGCCGAGAACACGGTGAGAGGGGTTTCTACATTTTATATCATGGTGCTGCTGCTTTAGTTTATTTTGTCAATTCAAATAAAGCCAAAACATCATTTGAGCTACAACATAGTTGTTTAGGATATGTTTATTTTTCTGTTATTTCATCTTAAAATGGGAATGGTAGTTTATATGTTACTAGTTTAATGCCTAAGCCTCATTTATGTACTTCTTGTGAGATGGCTAAAGGCAAACGTCTTTCTTTTAATGATAATTTAAAATGTGCACCACACAACTAGATTTAGATCATTGTGATCTTAGGGGAACCTCTCCTATTATCTCTCGTGCCGGATTTTCTTATTATGTGATTTTTGTTGATGATTTTTCTTGGTTCATCTAGTTATATTCTCTGCGACGTAAGTCTGATTTGGTAGAGGCATATCTTCATTTGAGGCTCTGGTTAAGAACCAGTTTTCTACCTTGATCAAAGTTTTCCAAAGTGATGGTGGCACTGAGTTCCTCAATCATCGCAAGCGATCACATTTTTCTTCCAAGGGCATTCATCATCAACTTTCATGTCTCTACACTCTAGAGGAAAATAGTCGTGCAAATCCAAAACATCGTCATATCACTAAGACATGATTGTCGATGTTATTTCATTTTGAACTTCATCATTCTTTCTGGTATGATGTTTTCTCTACCGCAACCTACATCATCAACAGGTTGCCTACGCCAGATTTGTCTAGTTAATTTCCGCTCTCTGTTATGTTTAATACGACTTCTAATTACTCCAATTTTCATCCATTTGGCTGTCAAAATTTTCATATATGACCCTTTCAAATTTTACAGAATTATTTTATCACTTTCATGTAAAACATAGGATTAATTGTGTATTTTTTCTCTCAATAATTTTATTGCGCTCAGCCTATCAACAAAACATTCAATTCCTCCATAACTTTGAATCTTTCATCAAGGTATCGCTGCCAATGAACAACTGAGTTGATGAGCTTTCAGGATTCATCAAACATTTTGTGTTATAAATCATCTTCAAATCCATCTCGCTCTGTCTTTGTTCATGCCAAAATTTGTCATGGGCCTGTTGGAGCTGTTATGCAAGCTCTGACATGGACTCTGATCGAGCCTCATTCCGGCATGGCATGATTCCGGCGTGGGTGAATACCTGTAAAAAAACGCGGGCCACTCAGGGGGGGGCAATGTGTGACCGCGCCCACTCTGATGCCCAAGTCAAATCTGATAAAATGAGTGTGAAGATGGTGATTCTAAAGTGTCATGAGGGTGTAGTAAGCTTACCTTTTCTGATGGCTTACCCGTCATTTTATAGTCATAGGGTTTAGTCTTTCTTAGGTTCATAGGGTTTAGTTTTTCTTAGGTTGGATGTTGGGTCTGGTAAATGGGAATATGGGACTTAAACCCTTACATTATCAAGTCTGCCTAACCCGGTGTCGCATTGCTGAACAGCGTATGGCATTGGGATAATACATGTCTGAACGTAGGGGACACTTGTCAAAATGTCTTATATACTTGCCGGAATGTCGACTTTGGCGGACGTCCCTGTCCATCAAGGTGGAACTTTGCATCTTGATTTCATCTCTCATTGATCAATGTCATTGCCTTGCTGGTGTCAACCTGGATTCGGCCTTGCGACCCCGTAAATTTTCTTCCAGGGTCGTGCTTCACGGCCTTGTTGATGTTGGTTTGGGCTCTGTGTTACTGTTTCTGTAAATCGTCTGCTAGAGTCATGCGTTATGACCCTGGCAAAATCGCCCTGGACTTTGCATCGCAGCTTCATAAATTTTTGCTCATGTTGCACGTGGTGACCCTAATAGCGTTAGTCTGGGCTCTGCATCCAGGCCTTCTAAATTACGATTGAACTCTTTCTTTTCAACCTCATTAATCTTTGACAGAATTGTACATCAATGCCTGCTGAGTTGACCTAAACTTTGCATCGCATCTCCGTAAAATTCTGTCTGGGTTGTACATTGCCACCTTGATAGTGTCAGCTCGAGCTTTGCATCCAGGCCTTCTAAATCATGAACGAATTCTTCCATTTTGGCCTTATCAACTTTTGACAGAACTAGACGTCGTTGTTTGCTGAGTCGACCTGGACTCTGCATCGCAGCTCCGTTCCTTCTGCCTGGGTCGTACATTGCGACCCTACTGGTATTGGTCTGGGCTCTGCGTCCAGGCCTTCTAAATCATGATTGAGCTCTTTCATTTTGGTCTCATTAATCTTTGATAGAATTTTACGTCGCTACCTGATGAGTCGACTTGGAATTTGCATCGCAGCTCCGTAAAATTCTGCTCGGGTCTATGGCTGGGGCCTGCGCCTCTCTGGCTGTCGGCAGCCAAGGGTATGTGTCATCTTTTTCTCGTTTAATGTTTTAAGATAGAATGTATTCCATCATTTTTATGAATTTTACCCAAATGTGCTAATAGGGAAGGCATCTTCTGGCTTTGCTCTTGCTTGCTTACTTTCTTTACCTTGCATGAGCTTGAAAAGGCTAGCTAACATCTCCCCGGTTGCACAAGATCAGGGGTGCTTTTCACCAGCCTTAAGAGGCTGGCCTGCAGGTCCCTGGCCATCATAAACCGATACTACTTATTTTGGCATGATGTTCTTAGCCTGCGAGTCTCTAGTTGTTGTAAGCCATAGATGCTTATCTTCTATCTGAGGTATACTTTCTTGCATTTACCTACTTGCGTGAGTCAGGTGTGTTTTCTTGCATCTCCCTGCCTGAGTTGGTCAGGTGTGTTTTTTCCTCAAGTAATGTGATCCTTCTCTCTCTCTCTCTCTCTCTTCCCCTTTCAGTTTAAAAGGGGGTTTGTTTAAAGTTATTTTCAAATGACTGTTGTCGCCTTTTCTAAAGGCTGCTATAAAGTGGCCCTGCCTAAACGAGCAAGGGGTTGATTAGAGTCCTGTTTGAACATGCTGAGGGGTGATTATTACTCTGCCATTTCAGGCTGAGGTTAATCAGCTCCCTGCTTGGGCATACTGGTGGCTGAGCTTTCTTTGCCTGAGTCAACTTATCGACCATGCTATGATGCATCAATTTAAACAAAAAACACACACAAACAATTGATGCTTGTATGAATTCTTCTTTCCGACAACCATACGTAATGTCTTTATCTTTAAATTTCATGACAACAATTGCACATGGCATTTGTTTGCTTACTAACACACGCCTAGCATTTATTGTCGTATTATGCAAGTGAACAATTGTATGTTTCTGACCTTGGTGGTTGATGACACAACCTACCTTGTCAGGTGGTTGTTTCACCCTGTGCTTGTGCTTTGCACTCCAAACCGTGTGCTTGCGTTGTAGCATCGTGATCCAGCTTGCAGTTAGCTAGTTGTTGCAAGCTAAGGCTACTTATTTTGGCCTAGAGGTCTAGCCTACAAGCTGCTTATTTCTGGCCTGCAGTCTGCTGGTTGTCGCAAGCCATGGCTGCTTTTTTCCTTTACCTGTTGGGGACTCTGCCTGCATTTTGCTAGATGTTGGAGCCAACATCGCAACTTTAGCACGGGTCAGGATTTTCTTTTTCTTTTGCATGTTGGTATCCAACATGCAATTGTGCTGGCTGTTGGAGCCAGCATTGCAACTTTAGCTTGGGTCAGGCTCGTTACTCGATGGCTATGGCTGTGGCGGGAGCTTTTTCCTTTGAATGTTGGGGACCCAACCTGCGATTTGCTGGTTGTTGGAGTCAGCTTCGCAACTTTAGCTTGCAGGCTCTTCTTTTTCTTTTGCCTATTGGGACCCAGCCTGCAATTGTGCTAGCTCTTGGAGCTAGAGCTGCAACTTTATTCTGGGTCAAGCTCGTTACTCGACGGTTATGGTTGTGTTCAGAGCCTTTTCCTTTGCATGTTGGGGACCCGTCCTACATTTTGCTGACTGTTGAGCTAGCATTGAAACTTTAGCATGGGTCAGACTCTTCTTTTTATTTTTTCCTATTGGGACCCAACCTACAATTGTGCTGGCTGTTGGAGCTAGAACTGCAACTTTAGCCTGGCCCAGGCTCGTTACTCGACGACTATGGTTGTGGCCGGAGATTTTGCCTTTGCTTGTTGGGGACCCAGCTTGCATTTTGCTGGCTGTTGGAGCCAGTATCGCAACTTTAGCATGGGTCAGGCTCTTCT
>JAULKM010000001.1:6580093-6590292 GCA_032355605.1 Rubia tinctorum
GAGCCAACATCGCAACTTTAGCCTGGGTCAATCTCTTCCTTTTCTTTTTTCTGTTGGGACTCGGCCTGCAATTGTGCACTACAACTTTATCTTGGGCCAGGCTCGTTACTGAATGGCTACGGTTGTGGCCAAAACTTTTTCCTTTGTCTAGTAGCCTGTGATACTAAATATTTCATGTTTACGTGAATAACGCCAACATGTGTTAGTTTAGATGACAACATAACACATTAACTTTTTCCATAATGCTATAATGGATTGAATGAATCACAAAGACATGTAAATGTACAATAAATCTGGTATATATATGTGTGTGTGTGTGTGTGTGTGTGTGTATCGGGGGGGGGAGATAAGCAATCATTTAAAGCAATACCATTCCTTCAATGTCATACCTTACCTGAGTGAGCTAAGGAGTGGTTGTTACTTTGTCTAAACATACTTCAGGTTGATCATTGCCCTACATGAACAAGCTAATGGATGATGACTTCCATGTCTGAGCTAGTTGAAGACTGAGCTTTCTTTGTCGTAGCGTATCAGGTCATGACCCTGCATTTCAAGAGGTTAAGGGTGCCTTGTTTATCCTTTCTACTGTCATGCCTGTACAATTAAACATTCATGCTAACACTCCCACCTTAGCGGACATTTCTAACACACATCAGTTTAACAATAATCATAATGATTCAGTTCTTCAATGTCGCAGTGGGTGTTTTATTTTACCCGCACAAGGTATGCAAGTGTAAGTAGCATTCATATACATAATTTCATAAATAACATGTACGGTCATACCACGCTTTCTTGAGGATGCTATGTACTAGCCCCGCCCAAGCAGAAAAAACGTTTGAGTTTTCTCTGGCGATAACCCGTCAAAACCTTACTCTGTTCGTGTAGGCTGAGAGGTGATCCTTGCTCTGCCTGGACAAGATGAGACTTGATCAACGCCCTGTCTTACATACTGATGGGCTGGCTGATAGCTAATCTTCGTTTGTCCTGGCATGTTAAGTTGTGTACCTGCCTTTCATGCAGCTAAAGGTATTTTGCTTGTTATTCTACTGCCAGGCATGTACAACTAAGCATTTCATGCTAACGTGTCTCAATTTAAACAGACCATGCTAGCATGCATCAGTACAAAAGGTGGTATGATTTATCAACTCTTTATTTTTAGTTTCTTTAATAAACAACCATTACAAGGGCCACTCTATCAACCATGCTATCATGCATAAATATAAATGACAAAGGCATGTAAAACATAACTGACACTTGCACGAATCCCTTATTCCTTTTCGCCCATCATGCATAGTCTCTTTAGTTTTGGATTTCAACATGACAATCTCATGTGCAATTTCTTAAATTATTTGCTTACTAGCATATACTAATAACGTATTTGATAGTATTAGGCGAATAATTCTTTTCATGGAGTTATGTCATTCTACTTGAAACTTATTTATGTATGTTTCTACAGAGAGACGTGTTGATGTTATTATTTAAGTAAACAGTGTATGCTTCTAACCTTGCCGACTGCTGATGCAGTCAGCCTTGCCCTGTGGATGTTCCGCCTCATGGCTGCACATGGGGTTCTGCAATGCATGATGATGCAGCAAGCTTGCCCTGTAGATGCTCCGCGGCTTGGTTGTGCTTGGGCTCTGGCTGTGCTCTTGGACTTTGGTTAAACTGCAGTGTTGTGTCCGTGCTCTGCTCTAAACAATACTTGCTCTGGGCTATGTTGAATCTTGCTGCTGCACCAGATATTAACTCTCAGTGTCTTATTTGAAGTAAGGAGAATAAATTTAAGCAGGGCAATGAATATTATTATCCCTTCTCTCCCCTTTTTCTCTCTCCCTTTTTTTCTGAATGAAAATAATTCTTCTTTTCCCTAATATTTTCTTTTCTTGACTTCTTTCTTTCTCTAAAATTTTAATTTTCTTTCCTCTTTTTTTCTCTCCTCTTTTCTTCCTTTTCTTTAGCGTGTTTTCTCCTCTTCATTTTTTGGTGAAATGATTTTCACCGGTGGTGAGGCATAACGTCGCTCTTGCCGGAAAAAAAAGCTCTTCACCGGTGGCATCATGTTTGTCGGGAAACTTCACCACTCTTTGCTGGAGGAAGGCCCCTTGGATCGGTGATCTGCTTCTCTAAATCTGGGATGTCGGCGGTCATGCGATGGAGATAGTGAACGCTCTTCCGCCAGTAGATGAAGACTCTTATTTGGCTCATCGGAGACGTCGATCGATAGGAACGCTAGACGTCGGAGAAGATGAAGCCTCGAGTCCACCAGTGAAGCGGGCCAGGAGACGTCAATGACCTGCTGGTGGTGGTCGCTCATATGACTCATCGGAGAAGATGGCGATCCAGCGTCGACAAACTGGGTCAGCTCATATGGTTTCGACAAACTGGGTCTGCTCATATGGTCTCGAAAAATCGGGTTAGCTCATATGGTCTCGAAAAATCGGGTTAGCTCATACGGTCTCTACAAACCGTTCATTGGAGGAAACGGTGTCGACAGACTCCTCCCATCAATGTAGAGGACAGGGTTAACTCAGTAGATATAGGTTGGCTTATGTGACCCATTCGTTGCTCGACTCACTAAGTTGACTGGGTCTGCTCTAACTCGCTGAGTTGGGCTGAGCCAACTCATTGATTTGGACCTGGTCAATTCATCTGACCTAGTTGTTGAATTGGCTCTCTATTCTGGCTCATCATCGTTCTGCTTCATTTTATTTCTTCTTAATAAACAGATGAAGCAATGAATTTGGATATGTGCTTCCCCTTTAAAATGAAAATTAATATAACATATTGTATGAAAACTAAATTTGTTTAGCTCTGTGCAGATGCGTTTGACTTGGCAGGTGTACAGGTTCGTTCGAGCGTAGCTGCAAGAGCTGCGTGAGGTCTTGTCGTCGGTCCCCACAGACAGCGCCAATGTTAATGCCAAAAAATTTCATGAGCTTGGATTGGAGCTGGTTGTCTTGGGCCTGTTGGAGCTGTTATGAAAGCTCTGACATGGCCTCTGATCGAGACTCGTTCCAGCGTGATTCCAAAGTAAGTGAATACTTGTAAAATAACACGGGGGCGGTGTGTGATCGCACCTGCTCTGATGCCCAAGTCAAATCTGATAAATGAGTGTAAATAGGGATATAATTAAGTGTCATGGGGCTATAGTAAGTTTAGCTTTTCTGATAGCTAACCCCTAATCTTTCTTAGATTGAATGTTAGGCCTTTGAGCCTGGTAAATGGGAATATGGGCCTTAAACCCATACATTATCGGTCTTCAAGATGTAGGAGGATAATTTTACATCAATCATTGCTGCTGAATTGGATTTACAGGACCATTCCGACGCCACTTCGCCACGTGACCAAATTCCCTCCAAAAAATTCCATCGGAAACGCATCATTCTCCCTCCACCAACCCCCAACTGAATCAATGTTTCGTTGAGTATCTTTTTTGCTACGGTTTCGAGTTTCCGCTTCCCCTCGTTTTCACCCCGTTTTATTTTTTCAGGGAATCGTTATCCATAGCTCCATACCTCCATACCCATGGCGATTCCCTCGTTACCGTTAACTTTCCCTCCGTCGTCCAATCCCTCTTTTGAGCTTCTGCAAACTCACCCCTCCATACCCCTGTTGTCAAAATGCAAGAAAATGGACTGCTTCAGACAAATCCATGGAAATTTCGTGAAATTCGGCCTGCACAACACCCATTTCGGGCTCAGCAAGCTCCTCGAGTTCTGCGCTGTGAACCCATTTGGTGATATGACGCATGCCCTTTTAATCTTCGAAGCAATTGAAAACCCTAGTGAAATATTATGGAATACCATGATTCGGGGGTATGCAGTAAGCCCTAATCCGGAATTAGCTGTACATTTGTATATAAGAATGGTTTCGTCTGGGAATATGCCTAATAGTTACACATTCCCTTTTATTTTCAAGTCTTGCGGTAGATTAATGTCGGTGCGTTTAGGGAAACAGTTTCATGGATGTGTGTTGAAGCTTGGGGTCGGAAATGACGTGTTTATACATACTTCGATGATTCATATGTATGCTCAGATTGGTGAACTTTGTTCTGCTCGGGAGGTGTTTGATAAAAGTGAGTTTAGGGATGCTGTGTCTTTCACTGCACTAATACGTGGATATGTTGGGAGAGGTTGTTTAGCAGAGGCTCGGGAACTGTTTGATGAAATGCCTCTCAGAGATGTGGTCTCCTGGAATGCTATGATTTCGGGGTACGCTGAGGTGGGAATGTACGGGGAGGCGTTGGCTTTGTTTACAAGGATGAGGGAGGCGGGTGTCTGGCCTAATGAGAGTACGTTGTTGAGTGTACTTTCTGCCTGTGCTCATTCGGGTGATTTGGGAATAGGGAAAACCGTGGCTTCTTGGATCAATGCGCATGGGATGGCGTTGAATATACGTGTTTCTAATTCTCTTATTGACATGTATGCGAAATGTGGTGAGATTGAGATTGCGAGAAGTTTGTTTGATAGTTTGGAAGTGAAGAATGTCGTGTCGTGGAATGCCATGATCGGCGGTTATACACTATCGGGTGAGCATGGAGAAGCGATGGCAGTATTTCGTCGAATGCAGCTTGAAGGGATGGAGCCTAATGAAGTTACATTCTTGACCATCATTCCAGCTTGTGCTCATATGGGTGCTCTGGATCTTGGTAATTGGATTTATACTTATATTAGCAAGAACAAGAACAAGAACTCACATGCCTTGCAAAGTTGCTCAATTCAGACTAGTTTTGTAGATATGTATGCAAAATGTGGGAGAATAGATATGGCAAAACAAGTGTTCTCGGGAATGGGAGCGAAAAGTTTGTCTTCTTGGAATGCGATGATTTCAGGGCTAGGCGCGCATGGAGATGCACTCGGAGCCATTGATCTTTTCACAGAAATGGTGGAAATGGGTATGGAGCCAGATGATGCTACTTTTGTTGGTGTGTTGACAGCATGTAACCATGGTGGTTTTGTTGAACTTGGTCGCGAATATTTAGATTCCATGAGCCGGGTTTACCACGTGGCGCCCAAATTGGCTCACTACGGATGCATGATCGATCTTCTAGGCCGAGCTGGATTGGTAAGGGAAGCAAAGGCACTTGTTGAAAGCATGGACATTGCGCCCGACACTGCCATATGGTTCTCTCTTCTGGGAGCTTGTAGGATTCACAAGAACGTGGAAATAGGCGAATACGCCTTTAGTAACATCATGAAATTGGACGCTAAAACCCATGGAGCTTATGCACTTCTATCAAACATCTATGCTGGAGTAGGGAGATGGAACGATGTAGCTAGAATGAGAACCATGCTTCATGACGAGGGACTGAAGAAAGTTCCAGGATGTACTTCCATAGAAGTGAATTCGATCGTCCACGAGTTTCTTGTAAGCGACAGAACACATCCTGTTAGTGACGAAATCTACGGGATGCTGGCTGAAGTAGACAGGCAGCTGGAAATGGCGGGGCATGTTCCTGACACGTCCGAGGTTTACTATGATGTCGATGAGGAATGGAAGGAAGGAATTCTGAGCCAACACAGTGAGAAACTAGCTATTGCTTACGGTTTGATCAGTACTAAACCCGGGACGACTATCAGAATTGTGAAGAATCTCAGAGTATGCAACAATTGCCATGCGGCCACAAAGCTGATATCTAAGATATTCAACAGAGAGATCATCGCTAGGGATCGCAATCGGTTCCATCATTTCAAGGACGGATTTTGTTCTTGCAACGATTATTGGTGATAAAAAACGATACATTATGTCAGAACTGAATACGATGAAATACAAGTCAATGAAAAAATCCATCTTTACAATATCATCCAGCCTAGTAAATGTGACAATGTTGGTGAGAAAGGATTGCTTGGTTCGACACCAACTCTCGCAGCTATAAGGCCATAGTTCTTCTAAGAAGCTAGCTGTGAAGGGATTTATCCACGCAGTTAGCTCAGGACTCAACGGAATTAACTAGACAAATCGCTCCACCAACTAAGAACAGAACTAAGACAGTTTGGTGCCAAACCACGGGACTCGATATAAACCCTGAACAACATTCTAGTGATGGTACTTGTGACCTTTGAGGATGGTCCATGACCTATAAAGTTGCTCCATCAACACAACCAATGCAACTTCATGATTCAACACCAAAGTTGACAATCTAATGGACGCATTTGCCCTTTCTCTCATAAGCTCGCCATGGCCATAAGGTCCGCCAATGCAGAACATCAGGGTCGGGGCTCCGGTCTCGTTTGCGACATTTCCTATCAGTGAAGCCAATTGCAGAGAATCAATGTCCATTCCGCCCTCATCCAACATCACAACCCACTCATCATTGGACTTTATGTGACGCATTGAGGCCGTATCTTCGTGCTCGATCTGAACCGCCGGCTCGTGGGCGTTCTTCGGGTTGGGTTTGACCCGGATATCTTCAACCGGGCAGTAGGGTCGGAGTTTTCTGACGTATTCGTCTACGAGTAGTTGAACGCCTGGTGATCTCTTCTTCCCCACCGTAAGTATCCGGGTGGGTATTGATCGGACGGATTGACCCGTGAAATGAAACCGACCCGGTGGAGAAGAGCTTGAGTACTTAGCCGCTCCGCTGTAAGAGAGTGAGGCCTCCATTGGAGATGAAGATGAAGATGAAGATGAAGATGAAGATTGGAGAAATGGCCGTCGGTAATGTGAATCCGAAATGTGATTTGCAATTAAATGGAAAAATGGGCCCAGACCCAATTAGGATGAATGAGTCCAATATTCTAGGGAGCGTCTAAAAAATCATACCATACCATGTATTTTACTAGTAATACGTATATGTATAAAGTACAATGAAAAAGTCTCCTTTTAAACCGAGTAACCGTTAGTTCAGTGATTTGATTATAATTAACACAAGGTGTCAAATAGACACTGGGTATTTTTAATAATTATTTTATTTTTCAGGATTAATTTTAAAAGGTTCACAAAATTATGGGGATCTGCAACAAGAAACACACTCTCCTTCTCCTTTCTCTAGATTTCAGGGTCTTTTTTATAATTATTTACTTCGGGATTAATTTTAAAAGATTCTTAAAACTACAGGGACCAATCTGCAAAAAAATTATAAACATAATGAACATATGAACATGAAAATAGAAACCTGTATAACTTTTATTTTGAAATGAAAATTTTCAATACCGTTTGTAAAATCTGTCTAATATATTGATAACTGATCAGAATACATGTAATATTCAACTCAAGAAAATTGACATCAACATAAAGTCACATAATGATAAACACGTGATGGTTAAGTGAAAACATCAAGGCCGAAGATGGTGGCAATAACAAATACAGTACGAACGGTGAATACCTTCATTACAATGCTGAAAATGTGATCAAAATCGAACTCTGGAGTTTGAGGGAAGCCTTATGCCACCATTCGAACCTTGTAGCGACCAATACTACCATCAGACTGATACTTGAGATGAAAATCCCATTTGTAGCCGACAACATTCGGCATGGAGGGCAAGGCACCAAATCCCAAGTATGTTGTTGGCATTGTGTAGTCACACTAGTGGAAGGGGGTGATTAAAAGCGGTTATTACGGATAAGAGAAGTCACTTTGTGGGTGACTTCTCTGGTTCCGCCTTTGATCCTTAAGAATCAAAGGCGGTTCGAAAACCGCCTTTAACCGGGATCCGATTAAAGTTTCGAATTCATAACTTGAATCTGATGTCCAAAAAAAAAGCTGCCGAAAACCAAATTAGATTTTTGGTAGCCTTAGGTGAAATACAACATTCAAAACAAATTGTTCAACCCAAATCTAAATTTGGAACAGAGCATAAGCAGAAACAGTGCATAAGTTGATTCTTCAGCAAAGTAGAAATAGGGCATAAGAACCCTCCAGCGGCGGCGGGCTCCTTCTTTAGCAGTGTCTGGATTGGTCAAGCGACGAGGCTCTTTTTCTAGGCAACACACAGCAACAACGACGGAGCAACACGGAGCAACATTCATCGGGAGATGGGCAGCGACGGAGCGGTGTGGATTTGAGGTAGTGGCGGAGCAGCGCAGATTTGAGGCAGCGGCGGAGCAATACACAGCAACGTCAGAGGAGCAAGACACAGGGACATTCATCGGCACTGGGCAGTGGCAGAGAGAAACCCTAGGGACGGCAGCGAGGTGAGAATTGAGGGAAGATGAAGGTAGGCAGAGGGTGGTGTGAGGACGACGACGTGAGTGAGGGAGGTTCTAAGTGGGAGAAAGAGCAAAAAAATGAAATTTGGCTAAGTGTTGGAGAAAGTTGGGCTCTGGGAACCCTAGCACTATCACTCCTTTATATATTGGGCTGAAAAGATAACCCATTAAAGGTGGTTCTACAATTAGAACCTCCTTTAAAATAAAAAAAATTGATCTGGGATAACACTTCCGAACTTCGACTTTTCATAGAACCGCCTTTAATCGATTGCACCCTTTAATTGATTTTGAACCGTCTTTAAAAAAAAGTGACTTAGGAAGGAGTTCCAAACTCGGAACCTCTTTCAGCTCCTCATTAAAGGCGGTTCCCGAGAAACCGTCTTCTGACGCTTCCTTTGGTGCCATTTCCTCATTTGTGGCCAAAAAAAGGATTTTAGTGAAAAAATAATTCTTAAAAATTATCACATGATTTGGTTCGAACATCAAGTATTGGGAATGAAACATCAAATTTAGTAGTAAAAAAACGTGTGCATAGTGTGAAAATTAGAAGAAGAAAAAATTGATCCGGGAATTTCTCCAACCCGAATTCTTGATCCGCGAGATTTTTATGATCCGAAATCATTAATTCCCTAATTATTTGTGTCTAGCACCCCGAAAATGGTATTTGCACCTAGATCCCTCCCTTCCTTATTCCTCAAACTTTATATAAATTATATTTGGAACATCATTTTAAATTAAATTTCATTAAATTTCTCATTAATCCTTATTTTAGTTTAATAAATTTTAAATTTATTTAAATTTATTTAAATTTAGTTTATTTCAATTAAGTACTATATATTTATAAATTTAATTCAATTTAGTATCTTTATATTTATTTAAATTTAGTTCGATTTATTCGGAAAGAAAGAATATCGAAAAATAAGACCCAGTTAAGATAAATTTTTCATGTGATTTTAAAAAAAAGTTTCATGTGATGTTTAATCACGCTATATTTTGTGTTAGTTTGAATTTAAACTTTCACAATAGTTAGCAACTTAATTATTCGGCATATACACACGTTTCAATGAAAATTCAGTCTATAAGTTATAAAAGTGAATAGTCACGAGATGACTACCGTATTGTATTGGATCCGTTCATGAGAACCCCATTACAAAATTTTATATTTGTATTATTTAGAGAATTTGTGTGTCAATATTTATAATATTTTAGATCAAATAAATATATTTAATTGGCATCTTAGTTAACATAACTAGGTTAGTGTTCAAAAAGTCACTTAATTTCAATTAGATATTAATTTAAATATATTAGGAAAATCGATCTTACAAGTTTCGAATAATGCAAAACTTCAATTTTTATGTAGGAATTTTAGCGGTGAAAATTAAGGATGAAATCAATTGTCGCAAAGGTTCGGTAGGTGCGGAATCACAATTTTGGCGTACGACATTCAAATGACTTTTGAAATGTGTTTTTGAAATCGCAATCATATAATAAATGCATTGTATGATTACACCATAGTGGTAAATCCTTTCTACCGTTAAATCGTTTTGGATGTCAAAACAACATTTTAGTATTTTTCATTTTTATTATTTCATTTTTCATTTGTATTATTTTATGTTTCTTTCTAGTATTTAAGAACTTTTTTTATTGCTGGAATAATTAATCTTTCATTCTATAATATTTTGAAATTATTCTCTTTCATTCTTGATTGTTCTTCTTCTGATTTTCCGACTGAGCCATTATTTCTATTAATATAATCACAAATTTCAGCTACTTGTATACAAGAAAACATAAATTTACTCTTGTAAAGTCACATATGATGAATTAATGTGGATAGATTGTAAGACACGACTCTTGGATTGCGTGATTGGCAATTTGTGAACTTATGGAAAAAAGAAAAACTTACCATGTTGGAACATATACAGAAGTACAGTCTGTGCGAAACAAATATTGTGAAGGATTTGTGATTATGGAAATTGGAGATTTCCGTGATATTTGGTTCAGCGAATTAGAAGCATAATGGTATTATGGTAAATCCCTATAATTATGGACTT
>JAULKM010000001.1:6639903-6650865 GCA_032355605.1 Rubia tinctorum
TTTTACAGGTTCAATCGAATCGAACCGAGTTCAAAATATTTTAAACAATTTGAACTCGAACAAACTCGTTTACAGTCATAGTAGGAATTTGATGAAGTTTGGAAATGGAACTATAAAAATAGTCAGAAAATAATAAAAAATATTCACGGTTGTGTGGAGTCTAATTACACTAAATAATTTATTCCTCAAAAGACAGGAATTAATTGGGTACCCATGATTACCCAATTTTAAATGAGTATATGGGACGATTGGGATCCCAATCTCATTTCTCCTTGTAACCCAATGCTATAAAACCCATTTGATCATAATACCAAACTAGAAAATAATGGAAATTTCCCATCTCATTAGTTTATATTTAATGGGTCCCAATGGTTATTGGGATTAATTGATCTCTCTAATTAAAATTAAGAAATTTTAGCTAAATGAATAGTTAAACTGCAACTTGTAATGAGAAAAGGAAATAATTCTTTTGGAATAAATTTAATTTACGCTATTTTTGAAAAATTCTATATGTAATACTCTTTATCTCTCATATTAAACTTCACATTTTGATTTCCAACAGCTAACTCAATATTTTTATCACTCATTCCTTTCATAAAAAACAATTAAAGTATTAAATAAAGAAATATACGATCCATCCATTCCTTTACATATGGCATACTTTTAGTTTTAGTTTTTTTTCTCAATATTGACACAATTTCTATTTAAGAATAGATTCACTCAATTCACTCACTCACTCACTCACTCACTCACTCACTCACTCACTCACTCACTCACTCACTCACTCACTCACTCTACTTTTTTACTTTTTAAATTATAATTTAATCTATTCATTTCATTCTAACTTTTTAAATTTTATCGAAGTCCAAATAGCATAGGTACGTGTGGGTGAAAAAAAAGAGTGCTGAGTGGTGAAGTGATGATGAAAGCTAAAACGAGGAAGTGGAACGGAGGAATGGAATGGTTTGGTTGTCTTTAAATGTTTAAACTTATACAGCATGTGAATCCGTGTAGGTCACCGCGGACCATCTCCATCTTCTTCACGGTTCACTTCTCAATTTCACACATCAATACTATAGTGGATGATTATTACCGAGCTCTTTGACTTTATTTATTAGTTGTTAAGTCGGAGGTAGCATATAAATTTATTGAATTTTGTAATTTGATCAAAAGACAGTTTGACAGTGTGGTTAGACGTGTACGTGCTGATAATGTACAAAATTTCTACCTTTGAGATCCTACTTTGCTGAGTCTGGGATTATTTTTGAGACATCCATAGTTGATACTCCACAGCAGAATGGTCGTGTTGAGCGCAAACATCGCCATTTGTTAAATGTGGCTCGTACTTTGCGTTTTCAAGCTAATCTGCCTATTGAGTTTTGGGGAGAATGTGTACTTACTACTACTTATTTGATCAACCGGACACCCACGAAACAACTCGATGGACGTACACCGTTTGAATTGCTCTATGGACATCCTCCAAATTACAAATCTTTGCGCGTATTTGGTTGTTTGTGCTTTGCCGCCTACGTTCCCAGATTCCGTGATAAGTTTGCTCCAAGAAGTCGCCAATGTCTATTTCTTGGTTACCCTGCTGGAAAGAAAGGTTACCGTCTTTTTGACTTGGAATCCCGGACTTTCTTTAACAGTCGGATGCTAATTTTTATGAAGACCAATTTCCGTATTCTGTGACCCCGTTGCCAGCCACCTCATCTTCGTCGGCCACCATTGCTCCCCCGTCGGTCCTTGCTACGTCGCCGGTTACCATACCCCCGTCGGTTACCATATCGCCGCCGGTCACCAAACCACCGTCGGCCGCCTCTTCTCCGCCACTGGCCATACTCATACCACAATCGGCGGACGCGACGCTTGATGCAGAGTTTCCCGCACTCGATGCGCTGCTGTCTGCCGCTGACCACGCACCACCGGCTGCCACTTCGACCGTTGCATCACCCAGCTCTCCGGCGTCTCCTCCTTCTGGCTCGTCTCCGCCGCTTGGCTCACTGGAAAATTCTTCGGTGCCGCCACCTTAGTCCGAGCTTCTTACTGCACGATGGAGTGGTCGTGATCGTCGACCTCCTACTTATCTGCAAGATTATGTCTGCTCTGTTGCTGATATTAATAACCCCTCCACTGCTACAACCACACCTAAGACATCACATTCCTTAGGTGTTCTCTGTCATTTAACTAATTTTGCAAATTGTGATAAATTTTCCAGTATGCATTTTAGATATTTGGGTGCAGTAATTTCTAGTGCAGATCCCTCCACTTACTCTGAGGCTTCCCAGTATGCTCATTGGAGTGATGCTATGGCTGATGAGGTTAATGCACTTGAGCGCAATCAGACTTGGACTTTATCTTCACTACCTCTGTATAAGACTTCCATTGGATGCAAATGGGTGTACCGTACCACGTTCAAATATAATGGTTCCATTGAGCATCACAAAGCTCGTTTGGTGGTTCTTGGTAATCGTCAGAAAGAAGGTATTGACTATACTGAAACATTTGCTCATATTGCGAAGATGAGTTCAGTTCGTCTGTTTTTATCACTTGCAGTCATTCGGGGTTGGGAACTTCACCAGATGGATGTGCAAAATGCTTTCCTCCATGGTGATTTACATGAGGAGGTATATATGCGACCTCCACCGGGCTACCCTGCACTTCCTGGTAAGGTTTGTCGCTTTCAGAAATCTCTTTATGGTCTTTGCCAGGCTCCTCGAAATTGGTTTACAAATTTAGCTTAGGCTTTACGTGCATTTGGTTTTGTTAAGAGTGAAGCAAATTACTCTTTATTTTCTTTTACTCGTGGCTCAGTTTTCTTGCACGTGCTTGTCTATGTAGATGATTTGGTCATTGTTGGTAGTTCTTCGTCGCTTATCTCTGGATTTAAGAAATATTTGAGTTCTTGTTTTCATGTGAAAGATCTTGGTACACTTAAGTATTTCTTGGGTATAGAGATTTCTAGAAGATCGGATGAGATGTTTCTTTCACAAAGGAAATATGCCCTGGATATTTTGTCTGACACATGTTTTTTTGCTTCTAAACCGACTGAATTTTCTATAGAGCAACAACATGACCTTGCAATGGTTAAACGACCTCTTTATGATGACCCTGAGCAGTACCGCCGACTGGTGGGATGCCATATTTACCTCACTATTACCCATCCCCAGCTTAGTTATTCTGTTCATACTCTTGCTCAATTGATGAAGTCTCCTTGTGTTCCTCATTGGCAAATTGCAATACATGTTCTTCACTATTTGAAGAGTCATCCTGGTTAAGGTTTATTTCTCTCTTCATGTAGTTCCTTACATTTGACTACTTATTGTGATTCCGATTGGGCTGCCTGCCCCAACACACGCAAATCATTATCTGGATACTTTGTGACCATTCGTGATTCTCTGATTTCATGGAATACCAAGAAACAACCTACAGTTTCTCGTTCTTCTGCTAAAGCTGAGTATCGTGTTATGGCTGTTGCATGTTGTGAGTTGTTATGTCTTAAGTATTTACTTCAAGACTTGGGTGTTGTGCATTCTTCTCCTATGCGACTTTTTTATAGCCAGTCTGCTTTCCACATTGCGGCTAATCCGGTGTTCCATGAACGTACGAAGCATATTGAAGTTGATTGCCATTTCGTTCGTAATCTTGTACAGTCTGGAACTATTGTTACTCATCATATCCGCACGATTGATCAGCCTGCAAATTTGTTTACCAAGGCTCCTGGGCTCAGTTTCATTCATTGATTCCCAAGTTGGCCATTTCTGACTTCTATGCTCCAACTTGAGGAGGATTATTAAGGAATAGTAATATATGTAATTGTAATTAGATTACAATTCATTTCTAGTTGAGTTTAGGTCGTTTGTACTTCTATATAATGTAACCCAGAGCATGAATACAAACACACAATGATTACCCCGTAAATTCTTCATGTTCTCTCACTGTAGAAAGTATGAGGAAAGACGACCTTTCCGTAAACTCAGAATAGTCAACAATGATTTTTACATTAAATGTTATAATTTTTTATAAAATTAAAAGAGTCTATCTTTAAAAGATGATCTTTCCATAAGTTATAGAAAGACCAAGGTTTGAACCGTAAAATAGAAGGAATGAAGATAAAATTTCCAGGTTGCATTAATCGGGTCATAAACTTATAACTACTATACGTTGTGTATACATTTTTATTATTGCAACTAAAATTTTTACCTTTTTATAATTATAATTTAACCCGTTTTTCCATATGCCTGTGGAAAGACGTACGGTCTTTCCCAAGACTTTGTCAAATTTAAATATTATATTTTAAAAGTTAAAATAAGTAATAATATGTATTTGAATGTGAAAACATAAAAAATTAATATAAAAACATATTTTCAAAATTTAGTATGTAATTCAACAAATGAAGTGTATAAGGAACACTACTGGAAAACGGGGTCACGGGCACTGGTACCTTCTCCCTGGGAGGAAAATACCGGTGCTGATAATATGTTAGGCACATGTTTTGTGTTGAAAATCAAGGAAATCAGTGCCATTGGGCATTCTTAGCACTGGATTATGCATACTGATGCTGAAACTGGGGCCTAAAATGAATTTTAGCACCGGTACGTGATGGAAAAAGTGGGAGATACCGGTGCTTGAAATGTTTTCAAGTGAGTAATAGTATTTTTGGCACGTAAAATAATGGAGGGAAATATTTAGCACCGGTATGGAGCAAAAAACCAGTGCCTGTTAATGTTTTATTAGCACCGGTAAGCGATTTTCCGGTTCCAATTTATTGGGTCACACCCAAAAAGTGAATGGTATTGTTTTGAAACACCAGCACTGGTAGGGTAAATTGGAATGTACCGGTGCTGTAATGGAAATTACCCAGCAAAAATTTGGGGGGAAATTTTCTAGCACCGGTTTCTAGGTATAAAACCGGCGCTAGAAGAGCATTTAATGCTCACCTACCACTATTCATTGGTAGATAAAAAGTGGGAATTTGGGGAGATAAGGCCATTAATGATAATTTTTGGAGGGTTTTGACATTGAATGCTCACATTAAGTGTAGTTATAAAGTTGTTTGGCATGTTTTTAAGTTGTTTGTATGTATATATTTTGTGTGTTTGACCATGTTCATGATCCTTGCATTCATGGAGGAAATGTGATTGTTTTGTAGATTTCTTGATGTCATTAATACCTTGTTTAGGAATGTGAAATTGTTGTGTAAGTTTTGAATGTTTTTATGTAAGTTGTACGTATGGTTTCCTGAATTGATTTTGAATGTTTAGAATATTGCGTAGCTATGGTGACTATATGGAACTTTAATTGTGGTATCTTCGTTAATTTGTAGAGATGGAACGTGCAATTTAGAAGCGTAAGCATGTGTATTGCGATGTTAGTCGGTTGAGCGTAGAATATGTTGATTTTGTGGAGGAGTTTTTAGAGCATGCATTTGTTCTTTAGAAGAGAGTGTTATGTCCTTGTCATTATTGCAAGAATCATAACCATAGCGGTGATAGAGACATCATGAAACTTCACTTGGTTAGGAGAAGGTTTGAAAAACATTACTTGGTTTGAAAGTTTCACTGTGAGAAGGCACCGCCAAAGGTGGTTGTCAGTAGTGGAGGAGAGTGTTTCAGAGACTTAAATTTAGATGACATGTGTGAGGAGGTTGTAAATGAATTTTGGGGGAGGCCCAAGGTTTTTTCTAATTTCTTAGGTGAGAAAAACATGCCTTTGTATCCCGGTTGCAATAAGAAGGATACGGTGATGTCATGTTTGATGGAATTGTTTAATATGAAAGGTGTTGGTAAATGGAGTGACACTAGCATGAAAATGTTTCTAAAGTTGTTGAATGAGAAGCTTTCGTCCAGTAACGGGATACCAGATAACCTCTACAAAGCGAAGAGAATTCTTTGTCCGATGGGATTCGAGTATGAAAAAATACATGTTTGTCCCAATGATTGTGTTTTGTACAGGGTGACTGGGAGAAGGAGGTGGCTTGTCCCATATTCCATGTGCCACGCTACAAGAAACTGAGAAATGTGGTTTTCAACGGAGATGTTGTGGTAAAGTTAAATAAACAGGTTCTAGCGAAGTGCATGTGGTATCTTTCCATTGTTCTGAGGCTGAAAAGGTTGTTTAAGAATGCAACCGATGCAAAGAACATGGCGTGGTACATGTGAAGGGGATGTCCTTTGGATGATGTAACTCATCATCCAGCTGATGCCGATCAGTGGAAGAGATTTCATAAGAGGTATCCGGAATTTTTCGGTGAGCCAAGGAACTTAAGGATAGCTTTGTGTACTGGTGGAATGAACCTGTTCAGAAGCATGCCATCAAGGCATTCTTCATGGCCGGTGATGCTTGCCATATACAATCTTCCACCGTATTTGTGTATAAAGAGGAAACATGTGTTGATGATTATGTTGATTTTAGGCCCAAAACAGCCCAGAAATGACATTGATACGTATCTGGCACCTCTGATAGAAGATTTGAAGGTTCTATAGTCCGAGGTTGTCGATGTGTTTGATGGTTTCAGGGGATCGATGTTCAATTTGAAGGCAATGTTGTTTTGTACCACAAATAATGTATGTTCTACAAAAAACAACCGGTGCTAAAACACACTAGGAAAGGAAATTCATATATTTTCATGAAAAATGTTGGCGGAAAATTTAAATTTTCATCAAATTCATTACAACACCGGTTAATACGAAAATTAAAATTTCACCCCAAAATTGATTGGGCTGAAAAATTAAGTAGCCCAAATTTAAAAACACGCATCGACAATTATTTTATTAGCACCGCTTTTCCAAAGCGGTTCTATAAATTTTGCCAACAACATTATGTGTCGCAGTTAAGAAGTCTCGAGCAGCTGCCTCAGCATTATTCAGCATCGGTTTTTCTTAACCAGCATCGATATATGAACCAGTGCTGAGGATTTTTAAAATATTTCCAAACTTTGCTCTCGGGTTGGGTAAAAATTTTTTTAAGTCCCACGCAACTGCTTAACCGGTTTCCAGCACCAGATTTTTACCACTCAGCACCAGTATTTATGCCAGTGTTGTATATTTAGAATATATTTTCAAAATTTTCTCTCAGGTTGGATTTAAAAAATAATTTATGCAGCCTCAAGCAGCCGCCTAACCATTTTTGAGCACAAGTTTTGTTTACTCCGCATCGGTATTTTTACACGTGCCGTGTACTTTGACTTTTTGAAACTATGTTGCTAGCTTGTAAACAATAATCAGCACCGGTTTGATGGAAAATATTTAAGTGTTAACTTTTTTGGTATAAATAAGGACCGATCACCTCCTTCCCCATAATCGCCGCATTTTTCTATTAACTCCCACAAAATATACAGTTTTTCCATGGTCCATCTCAACAGTCTCCTCCATTTATTCCTCTATTAACCACAACAACCTTCCATCTTCAATCACACATTATATAAGAACCCAAGAAAAAAACCATTTTCGTATCGGAAAAATAGCCTTCTACAAAAGTTCCACTCGACACTGGCGAAGTGACGTTGACTAGATTTCTATTTTGAGAGGTACATGAAGATTCCTTCGATTTTTGTGGGGGCCAAACCCTAACTTGCATCACATTGAGTGAAATTTGTAGCACATTCTATGTGTTCGATGAGATGTTTCAAAGAAGTTTTTTTAATGTTAAATTGTGTTTGGGTTGTTTATTGTGCGATGTATAGCAGTGATTTTTTTTATCATGTGATGTTTAAGTATTTTGGAAACAAGTGTGAGCTATAGCGATGGTTGATGGTGTGATGTGTTAGTCCGATGTTCATTGGTATGTTGTTTGGTATGTTTATTAGTATGTAGATTGGTAGGTTGTATTGCTATGTTGATTGGTATGTTGTATTTGTGATGTTGATTGGTATGTTGTATTGCGATGTTTTTTTGCGATGTTGATTGTATTTCGACTCATAAAACAAAAAAAGTGGCCCAAAAGAGGAAGAGGGTTGACCCTCCACCAAAATAAAAGACGGTGGAAAATGAAGAAATTACTTACGATGGCGAGAAAGAGGAGGTTCCACCGGTGGTACCCCCAAGATACAATTTGTGGAATATGCAGTGGATCAAATGAGTGCTCCCAAGGGGGAAGTTCCCGAAGAGAACGAGGGTGAAAACAAGGACAACCCATTTTGGGATCTGAGGAATGATGACCTTTCAAAGGCAGGTGGGTGTCAGGGGAAGGCATTCGACAAATTCAAGATAGCCATTTGGTGTAGGGAACTGGGGATGGCTACGTGCCAGTTGGTGTAGGGAACTGGGGATGGCTACGTGCCAGTAGGTGATGTTGGCCAAGGAAATTTACCTTGTTCCCGTCTCCTTCGAGGAAGTTGAAGGTTTCTTGGTTTGTATGGGAAACTGCAATTACTCTTATTGGAGGTAGATTAAATTTGGTGTGTGGATACATTGGCCTAATGTCCCAATGGATGTGAAGGAGGAAGTGTGGAGTGACATAAAGGTAATAACCTCTTTCATAATAATTAGTTAATGAATGCCTAATTGTTCATATTAGCCTTTGTACTCGAGCCCGTAAACTTAAATTTGAGTAATCTTCCGTCGCAGGCTTTTTTAAAGTTCGAAACAAGATTGATTGATGAGAAATTGAAGAGGTTGAGGAAGAATGTGGTGGGCAAGGCTGGCAATGCACATCGCAATTGGAAGAGCAAGGTTGCCAACAAGTACATATGGTTTCTCCCTGATGGAAAAGTTCCAAAATACAAGACGCGAGACAAGTACATGTTGATTGATGAGTAGGAGTGGAAAAAATTCAAGGAGCACAAAAGAACAGAGGATATGCTAGTAAGTTCAGTTCTTACATCATATACAAAATAATATATCAGTATTTACCAACGAATACATTGTGTTCATAACTAATTACTTTTTTTAATTTTCATAAAAAAAGAAAGAAGGAAAAAGAGCAATCAAAGGAAAATAAGTATGTCCACCACACCGGACTAAAGGGAAACAGGGCGACGAAAGAAAAGCTTGTGGAGCAGTTGAAGGAGAAAGAGAGCAAGAAGCTAAGAGAGCAGGTATATACGAAAGAAGAGATCTAGGAGGAGATCGAAACAAAGGATTCAAACCCGACATATCACTGGTCTACTTGGAGTCTAACTGAGGAAAAAACAAGGATCACACAACCGCCGAAGTGAAGGTCATAGCGGATGACATTGTAAGTATCTGCTTCAATAGTTGTTCCATCTCAAGTAAACTTTGACTTTCATTACTAACACGATAATTTGAAACACATTTGAGGATGAACAAGGAAAAATAAAAGGGAACTCTAGAGTTGGGTCCGAGGGAGGACATTTTGATAAGAGCGATCAGGAAAAAAGATCACCCGGGTCGATACAGAGGTACCCAATATCGACTGACAGAAGCTGTTGCTATCCCAGGCATATCAAGAAGCAAGTGCGGCAGCAACTCCTCTTCCCAAAATAAGTCGGCAAAGAAACCATCCGTTGATCAGCCGGTTGTGAAGGCGATGGTCTCGTATCTCGAGCAATTCGTCAAGAGTATAGCTACAACTGAGGGAGTAAATATTCCCAAAGACCTAGTGGACCCGAAGAGCTTCATTGGGAATTCTATGTTTGGAGGTATATCCACCAGTTTGAGTGGTTAGGTCCAAGATCCACCTAGCGACAATGAAAGAGATGAAGAGGTAAATATGCTTTACACTTAAAAGGTTCATACTACTTGAATTTTCTTTTTCAATTTGAGGCAAACTCAATTATGAACTAACTAAACTGCCAATATTTTGAAAAGGATAGTGAGTTGTTCACCTTGTACCTCAAGGGCATTCAAGGAGAGAGGATAAGGGTTGAAAAATTTTGGCTCCAAAAATCAAGGTGCCCCGAGAAATCACATGGTCCAGTTGCTCGCGTTTGGGTGTGCGAGCCAGTCTACCATCCAAGAGCTGGGTTGTCGTCTGCCAACAACCAATTCAATGACGTGGGAGACGCTTTGGGGAGCTTGGTATACTGGCTGATGACTTTTGTCACGTTCGGAGATGACTCCCAGACCGAGGACATTCAAGTCGACAAGCCACAAATGGATGAGTTTTATTTTCTCACTGAGACACACTGAGGTAATCGAATATACTAATGGTTGCATCTTTTACATTACCTATTGTTTCTTTACTAATCGTTGTAATTAATGACATTTCCTGCGTAGCTATCAACACCTATTCATTATAGATCAACCAACTCCTTCCGTCCCTTGAGGAAATTTTTTACATGGGAGGCCACAGAAATAGGTAATTCTCACTAACATCAGTCACTTGTACTTTATTTCATTAATTTTCACATTGCCTAATTTTGTTGCCATTACATAATTTCAAATCGTTAACAAGCACCTATTCAGAACATATCCCAGCATGGGGAAGTTCATCACATACTGCAACAAGCTACTGAAGAGCATGCGGTTTTTGGGATTGGTGGCTTTGTTTCTGGAGTTCTGACCGTCAACTTTTGGCAGACCTCAAAAATCAACATTGTTTATCGAAGGCTTGGTGGAGTTCAGGAACAAGCTTGGCAATGAAAGAGGAATTTCTTGGCTATCGAACTTAACGATAAATGTTTGAATGGGGTAAGGTTTACTTTTTCACATATATTGTATTTATTTAAACCCTTCTATGTTTCAAATATTAACTTATGTTATTTTTCAAGGCACCTCTGGGATCAAGTATTTGAAACCAACAATCCAGTTTGTTCTGTGCTATACGGGAGGCTATGCTGCGGAAATCAAGGAGGCGGATGTCGAGGGTCATGCTTCAACCATTCTGTAGACTATGTTTGCTGCTGATGCCGAGGTTTATGTGGTGCCATATAATAAAAAGTAAGTGGCACTTTATAATATTCACAAAAAAATCATACTACATCCGTCCCACAATGATCTTCCTATATCTATTCTTTCCATTTTTAGTCTAACAATCATACCTAAAATACCACTTTTCAAC
>JAULKM010000001.1:6681698-6694114 GCA_032355605.1 Rubia tinctorum
GATGGGGAAGTGGGATTTGGGATGTGAGAAGAAGAATGAGGGTTTTCAAGGAGCAATATAGTCTTTTCCAAGTTTTTGAATTATATTTTTTTAAGACAGGAGTATAATAGTCAGTTCACAAAATTCCAATCAAATTCAGGTTCTTAAGGTTAGATTGACACTTTCGATCCAAACATAGATTTATTTTAGCGCTTATCTAAAAAATAAGGATAGAGGAGTTAAGTTATTCAAGTTAAACTTGATCAAGAATCACATTGACACTTCAAGAAAAATCTGAAGTTACAATAGTGGCACATAAACAATAATTTGGGTGCCTTTAGTTCTTATTACTAAATTTTTTTATATAAAGGAGCACATGAATACATGATAAAATGTTACTTATATTTCATTCGTCCCGCGAGTATTGACATGTTTATTTTTTTTACGGTTTTTAATGATTATATTTGACCATAAATTGATGTTAAAATGAATGTAACAATATCTTGCATAATATTGTTATTGCTAGTATATTAATTTATATATATGATCAATGCAAAGTCTTGGAAAAGACGGTCTTTCCATAAGTATATTGAGAAAAACGAGTTGAATTAGAATTATAAAAAAGGTAAAAGATTTTAGTTGCAATGTTAAAAATTTACTATACAACATGTAGTATATATAAGTTTATGACCCGATTAATACAACCCAAAATTTTTATCTTAATTTATTCTAATTTGCAGTTTAAACTTTGGTCTTTCCATCACTTATGGAAAGACTGTCTTTTAAGAGACAGACTATATGATCAAAGTTTATAAAATTTAACTGGGAATAAAATTAAACATGTCAATATTCTTATGGATGGTGGAGTATTAAAATCTAGACTTTGAGGACCGAAATCACAACGAACTTCGAATACTACACAGAGCCATAGCTAATAATTTTCCTTGATCATTAATTATCAATAATCAATAGTCTGTAATCTTTTTCTGAACGCACTCCATTCGTTTTTTTATTTATGGCATCATAAGTATAGGTGATTGGATTTAGGTGAAAAAAAATGAGTGGATGAAATTGAATGTAAAAAGTATAATGAGTGGATGAAATGTGAAGAATTTTGCCAAAAAATAGAAGTGTGTATTTTAAAAGAAAATTTTTCTGTAAGGTTAGTGTGCCACAAATAAAGAAACATCAATAATCTGTAATCTGATTGAGCTGTTACACTTTTTCGTAACCAAAAAGAAAGTAAATTGAAAAGAGCAGAGGGTAAATTTGGCCTTCCACTCTTAGGTCACTATTCTGTCTTAGGGCTTATAAAAGCAGACCCAGAACAAAGAACAGAACCATCTCATTAGTTTAAGAATGAGGCGGCGGCGGCGGCGGAGAGAAAGGGTGTTCAAGAGGGTCGGCTGGTTGCCTCTCTCCGCCGCGACTCCGCCGATGATCTAAAAAAAAACGCTTCCGGTTCAACCAAACAACCCACTAGAGCAAGACCAGTTTCTTTCCTCTTCTTGCCATCTCTCACATCTATTTTCTCCTCACCAGCCTGCATACCATTTGAACGGGGCTGTGATGATTTGTTGTTACGAGTGAAAAATCAGACTAATTCCACATCTTGGTAGGGCAGCCCTTTGGGGCAGCAACCATGGTGGCGTAGCAATTGAGCGACGGAAGGCGAATCTGAGCCCTAGAAAAAGTCTCAGAAAGGATACTAATGAGGCGGCGGAGAGTCGGGGATTTTTGAAGGGTGGTTAACCCTCTCTGCTAGCCGGTGATTTCGCCGCCATTTTTGGTCGGAATGAAACCCTAACCGCCCTTAAAAATATACACACACAATTATTTACGTACTCTTTCTCTCTCTCTCTCTCAATCAATTTGGCGGTGGTGGTGGTGGTGACGAATGAATGAATGAATGAAAATAGGCTGTGATGATATTTCTGAGAGATATCCTTTCTGAGCAAGCGAAATTGGGCATTCGGGAATCACGGCCCGTAACTTGGCGGGGCGGATCCGAATGGATCTGCAGCCATGGCGTGGTCTGTATCTACGTCTGCTTCTTTTTCCAAACAGATCTGAGCCTATAAATAAATAAAACCTGTTTTTGTTTCTTTCCCACTTTGTTTTGTTAATTGAATTTTATTTTGTTATCTAAAAGTTTTAAGAAATGCTCCCGGAAACCTAAGATGTGTAATTCTTTGAAAAGAAAACATAATCATTTTTAAATTTGTAAAAGAATGTTGAAAGTTTTTTGAGTGAATATATAATACTACGTGATTAACGAAAGTATACATATAACTTGTGATAATTGAAAGTGTAAATATAACCCTATATAATTAGTCTATGTGCGAATATAATCTTTTCGGCTTGATGGTGGCGTGGCACCACTGATCGGGACGGGTTTGTATTGAGAAGGGATCGCTAGCGTTAGGGTTTTGGTGGAGGGATGGGATGGGGTTGCACTGGGATTGTCGGCGCCGACGGAACTGGGGATTTGGGGTGGTGTCGGGATGAATGGAGCAGTGGTGGTGGAGTTTGTGGTGGTCGTGGTGGAGGCGGCGGGAGGCTAGGGTAGAGGAGACGGCGGTGGAAGGCTAGGATAGAGGGGGAGGCGGCGGGAGGTGGAGTGGAAGCGACGGCGTGGTGAAGGTGGCGAAACAGTAGCGGTGGAGGCAGTATAGTGGTGAGTCAAAATGCATTTTCATCTTTCAAATTTTTGTTTATGCTGAAAGAGTATTTTGGCCATTTTCAGTTGATCAATGGCAAAAAAATAATTAGTCAATGTCGGAATATAATTTTTAAGATTATATTTACACTTATGTAAAATAATTAAGGTTGTTTTTGCACTCAAAATTATCTAAGCGTATATATTTGTATATTTCCCAAGTTTTTTCCCATATTCCTCTCCCCTCGCATTCACACCTCAACAAAAACCTTTTCCTTGAAGCACAAATGACGGCCTGTGCCAGTCCCAATTTTATCTGATTTAAAATGTAGTAAATAAGATTCTCACCTAAGGGTGGTGCTAAATGACATGCAATCCACGGATAAAGTGAATTATTCGTTTTTTATTCACTTTAATATGAATAAAATGAGTTGTGGGTAAAATGGATAGTTTATAGACATAGATTATATGATGGATTGATGACGAATTTTATAAGGCAATATTCAAATAAAACCCTATATACATAAGTAAATGACAATATAATTATCAAATGACAAAATTTTGGGAAATACCGTCTTTCCATTACTTATGAAAAGATGGAGTTTAATTAGAATTATAAAGGTAAAAGGTATTAGTTGCAATATTAAAATTTATTATGCAACGTATAGTAGCTATGAAGTTTATAACCTGATTCATGCAACCCAAAAATTTTATCTTCATATCTTCTAATTTGCACTTTAAACTTTGGTCTTTTCATGACTTAAGGAAAAACCATCTTTTGAAAGACGAACTCATCTAAAATAATTGAAATTATAAAAATAATTTCAACTAGTTGATAAAAGTGCTAATATAACCCTCTTGTGGACAGTCCGTCATTGATCTGGTGTTTTCGCATGTGAACCCCTTGAAGTGATAAAAATGCCCTTTGATCTAAATGTTGAACTTGAATGGATAATTATACCCTTACCCACTCCACAACTATCATCTCTATTACCGCCATCTCTGTCCATCTCCGCCCACCACCATACATCCTCCTCCTCCGCCCAACCCCGCTGACCACTACCATCTTCCCCTCCTCCCCATCCCCATGCCCACCTTCTGCTACCGATCAACACCAACCCACCTTGATGCCAACCAACCCCAGCTTTGACGCCACCGCTCAACACCCGCCTTGACTCCACCAAGCAACACCCAATTGTCATTCCTCAACCTCGACGCCACCGCTGAACACCCTCCTCGATGTCACCAAGCAACACCCGATTGTCATTCCCTCACCTTGACGCCACCGCTCAATCCCAGCGGACAATCCAAAAACCGGAAAAACCCTCACAAACTTTTGTTGTGTTGGTACCTAGGCACAGCAGGGGATGACAATGGTCGGCGGGGCGGTGGAGTAGGAAGAAGAGGATGCCGATGGCGGTGGAAATTGTGGATGAAGATCTTGAGTGCTCCGCCCCCTGATATTTCAAGAGAACGTCGCACCACTGCGCCACCGAGCGAACCAATGAGAAGCGCCGGAGACCAAATGTAGCGGCAAAAAATCGTTGAAGAAGAAGAAGATAAGAAGTTGCGGCGGCGGTTAGGGAAGAAAGAAGAGAGGTAAGAAGATTAGGGTATTGGGGTATAATAGTAATTTCATCATTTTAGCTTTTCCCCCTTTTTCCAGTGGGATAAAATCACCTTTTCACCCAATGCCTAAACTTTCACTTATTTTTTAGGGTTATATGGACACTTTCAATTATCAAAAAGTTATGTGGTACGTATGTGAATTATATTAGATTACATAAGCCATTTTCTCAATTTTATACAATAAATAGATTTGTGGGTCAAATTTTCAAGTTCATCTACTTTTCTCCCTTTAACCTATGGGTTGAGATTTAATCTTGTGCAAAATCTAAACAAATTAATCAACTGCTCAATTAAAGCTATTGTTATTATTATTTTTTATGAATAAAGTCTCTTACAAGACGAGTTAACTGTTAGTTTGGGATTAAAATATAAGTAACACAACGTGTTGAATAGTATTAGAATTAAAACATAAATAACACAAAGTGGTAAATAAGTATGGGGAATTTTTTTATAATTGTTTTACTTTTAAGATTATTTTTTAAAAATAAAGTTATAAGGATCTATTTGTAAGGAGCTTATAAATATAACGAGCACAATTTCTCCTTCCCTTTTCTTTAAATTTTGGGATACTTTATAATTATTTCTGGTTACTCTTAAAAGATTTTCAAAACTATAAAGAATTTTATGCAAATAAAACTCAAAAACATAATGAACATACTCTCTCTCACTTCTCCTTCAAATCTTGTCTAGGCGAAAAAATGTCCTCAAAACATCAACTCGAAACACATAAAATATCACTAGAAAAACATACACATGCATAACTTTTATTTTGAAATGGAAAATTTTCAACACCGTTTATTTTACAAATGGATCTAACATATACAATATTGAAAACTCATCAGAATACTTGTAATACTAAACTCAAAAAAAGTTGCATCAACATAATATCATTTAATGCAAAACCGTAATGATCAAAACATTCAACTCATCTAAAGCATAATAACGACTACAATTTTTTTTCTAAAAACACTAATATAATACAGTCTAGTCTTTTTGCCCTTGACTACTCTCACATCTTGAATTTCATCCAACTCACACCGCCTGGCCAACAATATCAACTTGATTCATGGATGATCAAATTGATCAAGAAAATTGGAATTGCCACCGAAACTGAAACTTCATCATTATCAACTGATTATCACTGGAACTGAAACTTCATTATTATCAGTTAATTGGTACTGGAAATGAAACCTCAGCAAAATACATGTAAACATCAACTAAAATGTGCCAAATATTATCAATGTGATAAAACATTTTCCACTGAAATTAAAACTGCAGAAAACCTGCTGAAAAACTTAAAATATTCTCCAGTTCATCTTCAAAAGCAACAACAAAAGGCGCTCTCTATATTAATAATTTTGATCAAACACTACCTAAACCTAGCCAAGTAACAATAGAAAAATTCGAATCCAAAACTACGAATAAGCTCCTTTGAAATCAAACGATTTCACATCTATAATTGAGAAGATTAAAAAAAGCTAGAATTACATTAACAAAAACAATAAGTAAACTAACTTGTAAGATAGACTGCCCGGTCGAATATTACGAAATAAAGTGAATATTACAGTCGAGGGTGAAAATATGGGACAAAACTAGAGAATGAATCAGCATAAAAGTCGAACAAGAAAAAAATGGGGAAAATGCAAAAAAATGATGGAGAGAAAAAGGAGAAAAAACGTTTGAATAAAACCCAATTTGATAATTTCGTGAATAATCCTTTGAATTGTCCTTTTCTTTTAGAAAAAAAAATCCAATTTTAAATTGAAATAGTGTTCTGTTAGTTGTCTAAACTTTAGTTAGAGACATTTATAAAATTATAACTTTATTATTACTCTAGGGACCTATCTACAATATTTTTCCAAGGACTTTTTCCTAATTTTTCCATCATATTTCGTCCTGCAAAAAAATTCAAAAAATATTTAAAAATTGCAAAAAGTTAATATGACCGTCAAACAGAAGATCATAAACATCAGCAAAACATCAACTAAAAATTGCAGCAAAAATAAAATCAACATAAAATTGAAAAACATCAACATAATCGTCAAATGAAAATCATAAACATCAACTACAACTAACAAAAAATCATAAACATCAACTACAATCGCAGCAAAAAATATATTAAAATATCAACAAAAAATTGAAAAATATGAACATGATCGCTAATCTGAAAATCATAAAAATCAACTAAAACTAACAAAACATCAACTGAAAATCATAAAATATCAACAAAGCTTAAATTATCATTTTAAAAAAACTACAAACATCAACCTATATCTCCAAAAAAAGTTACAAACATCAATTCCTATCACCTAAACCTCACCCATAAAATAAAAAATATTAAAATGAGAAGAAAAAAAAGTTACAAATATCACCCTATATCACAAAAAAACACAACAAAACATCAACTCATATCAACTAAATCTCACCTGAAAAAATGAAAAACATCAACACGAGAGAGGAACAAAAGTTACAAACATAAAAAAAAAAGTTACAATACCTTGAGAATGTAAATTCTTCACTCTGAAAATCAGAAAAAAAAAGTCCGGGTGGGATTCTAACCCAGCTAGAGTACTAACCATAATAACACTAGAGAATTAATGCTGAATATGCTGTTATTGAAATAAAATTAAGACCCATTACCACATGTTTTTGGAAAAAAACCATGAAATTAACCTCACCTCACACGCGCAGAAATTTCGTCGACGCGACTCGCTGTCACCATCACCATTGTTGTCGTCGTGGAGTCGCCCGCGCCCTCGCTAGCAAAAATCTGAAGTCGTTCATCGAGGCTAGTGGCAGAATGAAGCAACTGTGCTAAAATCGTCGCTGGATCCAGTTGACCTCCGCCGTGGATGCGCCGCCATTGGAAGAACTCAAAGCCGCATCCTCTGACGTCCTCCGCCACAGCAGCTCCGCAGTCTCATCGATCTCGCCGGCGGAGGACGAAGAAGCGCAGAAATGTTTGCTCCACAATTGTTGTCTCCGCCACAGCAGCTCCACAGAAGAAGAAGAAGAAGCGCAGAAATGTTTGCTCCACAATTGTTGTCGATGACTTCTTCGTCGTCTCTTCAGATCAGAGCAAGGCTTACATCAAACGTCAATCGGCAACCTCTTCGTCGTCTCTTCGATTAGAGACCTCTCTGTCGTCTCTTCAGATCGAAGCTTACATCAGACGCCGAAGCAAGGCATTGATTGCCGACCAACTAAAATCGAGAGAAAACCCCCACCACCGCCTCACGAACTCAAGGTCCAACGGATTTCGGTGAAATTTCGGCTACCATTGGCGGTTTCCGATTGATTACAAAATGGAGACTAAGAAGGGAAAAATTAAAAATTCTGAAATTTTGTAATATGTACCCCTCCATCGCACTTTAAATTAATTATTTATTTTTTCACGAATTTCAAAGAGTATGTTTGATCGAAAATATCTTTAATTACTTATAATAATGCCACATAAAAATTGATATTTAGAAAATATGTGTTAGCAATATATCACATGATATATTTATCATTTATATATTAATTTATATTTATCGTCAAAATTTACAAAATTTAACTCTCAAAAGTAAATAAGAAATTTAAAGTGAGAGAGTATTATTTTTTTTGACAACTACACAATAGATCTCTTAATTTATTAATAACATATTTAAAAAAATTCAATTGCATAATAGACGCACCTAAAGTTTAGATCGCATAAAACAAGAATTATCCTTATAAACAAGGTTTTGTTCCACATCTTATGATTATTAGGTGGTATCAAACAAGGTTTTGTTTCAAAATCAATTTAAATGTTTGCACAACTTTTAACCAAATTTAAGAGGGGACAACATGGGAATTTCTGTGTTCAGTTTTTATTAATCCAAGCCAGCCATAGAGGGAAAATGAAAAGAAAGATCTAAAAGGTGAAAACAGGGGAAAGAAAAGCCACAAAAAAGGGGGAAGGGAGACAGAGAGTCAAAGAAGAGTCTCATTCCCTGGAGGATCAAAATCTGGTGAAGATCATTCAGAAAGCTCCCCACGCAAAAGAGTTTTTCTTTGACGTGGGTGGATTATAATTCGCGCAAAATCGAGTGATTCTTCTGAAATTTGAATCAACAACACACACGACACGATGGGGGAAGAGAAGATCTCAAAATCCACGGCGGAACCCGACGGTGGCGCCACCCCCATCCGTGTCATACTTAATGTCTACGACCTTACTCCACTCAATAGCTACACCGTTTGGTTTGGTTTCGGCGTCTTCCATTCCGGCATCGAAGGTACGCAAAAGAGCATTCTGAATAGATATTTGGGAAAAGTGCTTAATTTTTGTGAATGTATTTGTTTAGTATTAGCTATTTATGCAAATATCGTCCCTTATTGTGTTGTTTTTTGAAATGGGTGATTGCTGTCTGATGGGATCCTGATAGAGGATTAGGAATAGACAGATTTTGTTGATTTGATCTGCTTGGGTTGCTGTTTTTATTTCTGACTTTTGAAAGATAGAGGCTTTGTTCTTGTAACCTAGCAGAACTGAAATTGTAAGCTATTTAGATTTGAGTGTCTTCTTTTTAGCAGTATATCATGAGTTGAATCTGGAAGGGCTGCCAAGTCTATGAATGCAGTTTCTGGTGTCTACTAGACTACTACTTATAAGATCACCATTCATGAGACTTTGGTAGTTTTGTAGAATCCTTTAATGTATAGATAAGAATATTTTCATGGGGGATCTCGTCACATTCATCGCAGCAAACATATCAAGTTTTTGTAATTTTCGATTATAGCTAATTAAAGATATTGACGGTTTAATATTGTTTTCGAAGACCATGAAAGTGGGTTGTGGCTAATCTTAGTTAGAGGAATGCATGGAGTATGCTATTTTGCTTGTCATGACAAATGGGAACACATTTCATGTTGCTCTAGGGGAAAAGAAATGCTATAATTGAATGTAAAATATACGGTTTGTTTGGATCGAACGTGATGGTTAGATGTGGTCTGTGTAGCTATCCGTACATATAGTGAGATAAACGCCTGATTGTTTTGGTTATAGAGACAAGGTTTTTTGGTCAATGCATCCTATCTGTGCAGGGCCAATGTAAAATCTAGCTAAAATGATCACATGTTAACTGTCTATCTTGAATATGTGTCTCTGGGAGGAAATACAATGATTTCTTTTCTGATAGCTTAAATGTATGGAGCTTCTTGTATCTCTTGTTTGACTGGAACCTTAAATTTGCATTTGCATTGCAGTTCATGGAATGGAATATGGGTTTGGAGCTCATGACTACCCCATTAGTGGAGTGTTCGAAGTGGAGCCCAGGAGTTGTCCTGGTTTTGTATATAGATCTTCTGTCATACTGGGTACGACAAACATGACTCATTCAGAATTCCGAGCCTTTATTGAGAGCATGGCTTCTGAGTATCACGGGGACACCTATCATCTCATCTCCAAGAACTGTAATCATTTCACAGATGATGTGTCTCAGAGGCTGATAGGAAAAGGAATCCCTGGATGGGTGAATAGGCTAGCCCATGCAGGTGTGCTCAACTTTGAATTCAAATTCCACTATTAAATGGTGTCATTGTAAAATTGTTTGAAACCTGTTTAAATCTATTGATATTTCTGACAAAAATTTAGCTTAACAAAGTATATTATTAACACTCCATAAGTAAGGATGCTCTAGTTATAGGTAATGCTTTCTGTTAGAATATAAATCTTCTTTTAATGGACGGACGATGCTGGCTTGTCATTGACAAGTTCTCTTTGGCAAACCAAAGGTTTAACTGGTTGGGAACTGCCAGTCCCTTTGTTAATTTCTGCATTAGTGTCTGCATGACTGGAAGATGATGGTTTGTCGTTCCCTTCACAGAAAATTAAACTGCATTTGATAAATCCTTATCCTCGAGTCAATGAACTAAAGAAAATCCGCAGTCTGGTTGTTTAGATCTATGCGATCATTATATCTTCTTTGCACATATAGATCTGAAAATAGTGTCATTAAGAACTGGCTGTTTTTGAGTTTCAGGTGCTTTCTGCAGTTGTCTTCTCCCTGAAAGTCTACAAGCTACAACTGTTAAACAGCTACCTGAGTACCACAACTGCACTGGTATGCTGCTTCTTTTTTCTTTTGTATTTCTAGTAATTTTACCCTGTAATTTCCTATCCCTCTTAAAAGTTCAGTTTATGCCCAGTCAGTTGCTTCTTTTTATTTTCTTACCTTAAGAGGGCATGAAGGTTTGATTTCATGAAAATTAGTTTCGTAAAATTGCTATTTATCTCTTTTTTCGATTACTATCTGCACATTGTTTAGAGGAAGATGGGAGTATTTCCATTGCAAGTACCACACCTCGAGGTGCAGCAGATAGTGAAGATGGTGATCAAGATAAGCTCCTTATGTCACCACCATCTGGATATGCTGAACTCGCATTTGTAAAAGAGACATCAAGGTGAAGTGATTGTGTGGATTGATCATAAATGTTTCTTTCAAGAGCAAGACCAATTTCTGCTGGAATCATCTGCTGGAGGGATTGCTATGCAAAACAATGGAAGGAGTCGCTGCTGATTAAATTCTTTACCTTGTCACTTCAGTGTGTAAATTTTCCTTTCTTAATTTTTTTGGTTTTTCTTGTTGTTTGTCCTCTCGGGGTCCAAGGACTTGGAAATCGGAAGATGCACGATGTTCAGCAATCGGAACAAGTGGAATGCGTGTTTGTAGAAGTTGAGGTAGCAGAAAGCTATTCCATGTACTCTGCAACAGAAAGAGGAATAGCTTTTGGCACTACGAATAGGCATAGTTCCATGTTCTGAGTTTGTAGTTGCTGTTAATGTGTAAATACACGTTGGTTTTAGCAGTTGCACCAGCATATATCTATATAACAATAGCCTATTTTCCTCCACGAATAGATCGTGGTAACTGCTATTGGTTTGGATTTATTTCACCTGTTCTATAAATGTAAAACACGAAGTATTTGCAATGGAAAGCCTTATGTCGTATAAAAAAATTGCCGCTGCTTGCATTTACTAACGTTACTTTAGGATGTTACTAATCTTTAGTGGTGGTGTGTTACACATTTCATGTCTATGGCATGGTGCTGTGGACGAACTGTCATTTTGATAAACCAATTAACAAACCAAACATGAATGGTTAGATCTTGTTCTCCCAACATTATCTGCTCGTTTTGATCGATAATTAGCCTTTTTACTGTATTTGATTTCAATTCAATTCAATTTAGCGAATGAAGATCTGTTCGGGAGATCTTAGGCAGCCATGACAAGGTATGAAGGTGTAGCACAAAGATCCGGATAGACGTAAAGT
This sequence comes from Rubia tinctorum, assembly GCA_032355605.1. Taxonomy (NCBI): domain Eukaryota; kingdom Viridiplantae; phylum Streptophyta; class Magnoliopsida; order Gentianales; family Rubiaceae; genus Rubia; species Rubia tinctorum. Next base: position 6,693,261 of record JAULKM010000001.1, read on the forward strand.
ACTTAACTTGATAGGCCTTACGAGAGGCATTCATAGAAAACAGCAACCACCATTATTGGGTGTTTTAACATACGCTTACTAGTACAAACAAGTAGTACTCATACTCTTCAACATTACTAGCGATCCACAGAGAAGCCATGCTTCCAAGACTGCAGGTCTTTATTCACTTCCCTTCAAGCCCCAGCTTGGTGGTCAGCCACGCGCAGAAATCATCCATTTCCTCCGGGATTGAGTAATGACCATGCCTGGTGAAGAACAAAGTCATAAGGTCCCAATGAGTAAGAACCGACATGTGAAGAGGGAAAAGAAAATTTCCCCCGGTAAAGTTATGTGTTATTATGGGACAAAGGGAGTACGATTCTGCTATAAGAGAGAACCTACCCGTTGTAGGATTTGAAAGTAACATCTTGAAATCCATTCAGAGTCAGCTGCTGGGAAGACTTCAGGCCATATTTGTAAGGCACCACATCATCAGCTGCATGAGATTACACGGAATTACACAACCATAGCAGCTAAGCATATACAATTATCTAGCCGTCGTGTTATTGGGACATCTAAATATAGCATTTCCTCCTTCATGGTCTCTTTCCAAGTTTTTCAAAGTCTCCCTCTTCTCCATTTAATGTGCCTTAGCAGTTTCCTGTGTTCTAAACTTCTTACGGAAGCCTCTAATGGTCTCCTATATGTCCAAACCATCTTATACAGCATTACACATAGAAAGAAATGTAAGTTGAATTCAAAGTGAAATACTGATATGGCGACCAGAGATGAGGTTGTAGAAATTTATGAAGTACCTTTGCCATGGCAGAGTAGAAGAGGCAGGGTTGCAGCGCGACTCATAGCCTCATTTATCC
>JAULKM010000001.1:6694214-6707386 GCA_032355605.1 Rubia tinctorum
ATTCGTGATCGAAAGGATCGAAGGTTGTGGTTATCCCAAGAAGCATATGTTCATAAAGTGCTAAAGAGGTTCAATATAGAGAAAGAAAAACCCGCGAGTACTCCTCTTGCTTTGCATTTTAAGTTAAGTAGTGAACATAGTCCTTCTACGGCCGAAGAGAAAGAAAGTATGCAGTATGTCCCTTATGCTTCCGTCGTAGGCAGTTTGATGTATGCAATGGTTTGCATCAGGCCTGATATAGCTCATGCAGTTGGTTTGGTTAGTAGATTTCTCTCTAATCCAGGAAAAGAGCATTGGAATGCAGTTAAGTGGATTATGATATACCTACGAGGCACTGCAGATATGAAGTTTTGTTTTGGAAGTGATGGGGCTATTCTTGTTGGCTACTCAGATTCTGACATGGCGGGAGATATTGACTCTAGGAAGTCTACTTCGGGTTATAAGGTCACTTTTGCAGGGGGAGCAGTATCTTGGCAATCTAGGTTGTAGAAATGTGTGGCATTGTCTACCACTGAGTCAGAGTTCATTGCAGCGACAGAGGCATGTAAGGAATTGCTGCGGATGAAGCGATTTGTTCGTCAACTTGGATTTACACAAAAGAGACGTGTGTTGTATTGTGATAGCTAAAGTGGGATTCACCTTGCTAAGAATTCCACTTTCATGCTAAGTCCAAACACATCGATGTTTTTTGGATACGTGATGTTCTAGATGATAAGCTTCTTGAGCTTGAGAAGATTCACACCGATGACAACGGTTCCGACATGATGACTAAAGCATTGCCAAGGGGAAATTTCAAGACCTGCCGTTCGCTTTCCAAAATGGCAACCACCTCCACATAGTTGGGAGAGGGGATTTGTTGGGTTATGGGTTCCTTCCTATGTGGAAAAGCCTATATTTGTTCATATCTCGTTCATTACTTCTTGAAGTTGTAAAGACTTGGAGTTGTAACTCTTGGAGTTCTTTAAGAAGTTTTAAAGAAATTGTCTTCAATTGTTCTTTAAGAATCTTTATGAATGAACTTGTCTTCAATGGATGGAGTTGTTTCAATGCTTCTTTAAGAAGAGATGTTATGGTTTGAGTTCTTTAAAAACTTAAGTTGTTTTAATGGTTCTTTAAGAAGACATTAAGACTGAATTTGGGTGATTTTGGGTATAAATAGGTGAAGAAGTTGTCTTCAAAATGCAGAGTGAATCAGACAAAAGCAGAGAGAAAAAGAGGAAGAAAAAGTGTTTTTGTTATTCACGTTTTTTCTGGCGCAGCTTCACAGAATCCTCCGATCGAAGGTCATCCTTAGTGATCGTGCTGAAATTTTAGCAGCAGATATTGGACATATTGGGATAGATTTTGGAAGATGAGAGTCAATTGGTGCTCTGGTTCGTGAGATATGACAGCTCTACTGAGTTCTGTCTTTGGGTGACGTTGTTCACTTTTCTCTTGCATGTGTTGCTAGTTATGATTGTTTGTCGTTGGGTATTTTGTGCACCCATTTGAGACCTGGAATTGAGTTTGTGTAACGTTCCTTTTTATCATAATAAGAGCAATTGGGGTGGACTCCTAATCGTCCTGTGATTTTTACTCTTCACACCAAAGGGGTTTTTCACGTAAAAATACTCGTATCTTCGCTTGATTGTTTATATTGTTGAATTGCTCACTTGGTTTTGACTGAAGTTTGGAGACAACATTATACTGGCCATTTGTTTTTTGTGTTTGTTGTTGAACAAACTTTTAGTAAGGGGCGTGCTTACGCCCAACACTCCAGAGTTCTTTGTTGAATCACGAGCATACAATGGCTAGTGAACAATAACGATCATGGAGATAATTTCAATTGTTATGTATGTTCCTGCTCTTAAGAGCAACTTTCCTCACTTTGTCGAGTTTTGATCAAAGCTACAAATCTTTCTCAAATGATCAGATCAAGCAAGCTCCAAGTAAAAAATTTGAGTAGTGCATAGAACAATCGTGTTTTTTCATGTATATTCATCTTGAGGGACAGCAACTTCCATCCTATAATTTCCCAGACACTAACCTACACAAATGTCCTATAATCAGTACATTCAGTCCACAAAATTCAAACAAAAAAACAAAGTTACCTCCCCGAAAGCACCGACATAGTATACGAATAACTGGACGATGAATTAGGAGCCTGCGCCTCCATCTGAGCCATTCTAAGGGCAGCCAACCTAACCTGATTGCCCTCATCTTCATCAAGATTCGCAAGCATTTCAGAAATCATCATCCGATCATCAGGCGGTGCACCGATGCTGCCCCGTCCTTCGAGCATTTCCACCACGGCTTTCATGTTAGGCCTCATCTTGGGATCATCTTGCAAGCACAACAGAGAAATGCAAACAAGCTTCTCCACCTCCCCCTCCTCCACGCCGCCGGCTTGCCCGAGCCGCTGATCGAGAATCTCCATCACTTTCCCTTCTCTCAGCTTCTCCCCCGCGATTTTCCCGAAAACCTGGAATTTCTTCCGTGTTCTGTCCCCCTGCCCATGTTCGATCACGCATATGTTCCTCCTCCCGCCAATCATCTCCAGTAGGACCATACCGAACCCGTAAACATCGCATTTCTCCGAAACGCCGTTTTCCAGGATCCATTCGGGGGCTAGGTACCCCCTCGTGCCGCGAATCGTGGTCATCACTCGGCTTTCTTCCTTCCCCTTGAGCTTGGATAGGCCGAAGTCGGCTACCACGGCGCGAAACCGCTCGTCGAGGAGGATGTTCTCCGGCTTGAGATCGAGATGCAGAATGCACGACCGGCAATCGTTATGTAAATACGAAAGCGCCTTGGCGACATCAATCGCCACTCGACATCGTAAGTCCCACGAGAGGCATCCGCCGCGGCTGTTCACGCCCTGGAATTCCCTCCTCGGGAAAATCCAGCTGTCCAGGGAGCCGTTGTAAACGAAATCGCAGATCAGAAACCGCGGCCCCAACGGAACGCTGCAGTATCCGAGGAGGCGAACGAGGTTAACATGCTGGATGCTAGCTATGGCGGCGACTTCAGATTTGAACTCTTTCTCTCCTCTCTCGTCTTCGATCCGTTTCACGGCGACAACGGTGCCGTCGCTTAAGATCCCCTTGTACACCGACGCCGATGCTCCTTTCCCGAGGAGGGACCGGAACCCGTCGGTGGCTTCCTCGAGCTCCTTGAGCCGGAACTTGGTCGGGACTCCGGCGACTTTGCGTAGGAAGCTGTACTCCACTCTCAGCTCCCGGCCCTCCGACACGAGCTTGTTCTCTAGCAGTTTTCTCCGGCGGTGGTACTGACCCCGGATCACGGTGACGACGAGGACGGCGGCGATCGCGGCGATGCTGATGCCGCAGATTAGGAAAAAGGGCTCCGAAAGCTTCAAGATTATCCGGGATACGACGATGGTGAGCGTGAAGACTGCGATTAAGGAAACAGCGATTATGACTGCTATTCGATCCTCCATAGATGTATCATAGCTGCAGCTTCATCTGGGATTGAATTATTGATTCAAACATTGGATGATGATGATGATATGGGACCTGGAAATTTATGGTTTTACGGTGTAATTAATTCTGGTGGGGAAGAAATGTCTGCAACTAGGCCTGGGAGGATTCATTTTTAGTCAACGGTCGTATTTACTGATTCAGTTTTTTCTTTGCCATCACATTTCACGTATAATTCAAACCCGTGTTGTTTATTAATCTTAACGTTGTTTTCTCATTAATACCAAGTAGTCTCTTATTAAACTGCGCTGTAAGATTATATTTTGGAGCCAATTGTTTAGCTAACTGAATTCAAATTAAACATAGTATATATTATAGAACAAAAGTAAAATAAAATCAATTTTTTTACTAAATGAACTGAAATGCAAATAATGTAAAAAAAACACGATATAGCAATTTATTTAATTAAAATTACATAACTTTGATGATAAAATTGAATTTGATAATTAATTATGAGAAAATTATAGGATATGTAGTTAGATTTCTAATGATAAAAAGGTCAAAATATTAAATTTTAGAGTGATGATAAAGAGAGTGAAAATTGATTGTGAAACTCATGTGGAACCTAGTAAAAGACTAAACTAAATTACCAATTACCTTTCTTAAAATGTGCAACTAATTATGGATGCATTTTTATTTTCAATAGTGCTACATCATTCACCATGTAATTTCACTTTAAATTTTCATTCTCTTTATTATTATAGATTTTAATTATTTTTAATAAAAATTACTTATATTAATACAAACTAAGGTTAATGTAAAACTTTGAAAGTATCGTTTTGGGTGCTAATAATGTTGTTTTGAACCCATTGCAATATTTTACAAGTATTACCTTAGGTGATACTGCATTAGATCTAACGTGAATACTTTTTCAAGATTAGCTAACACTTTTCAAATGTTTAAATAACACTTTATAAACAAATGTAACATTTTAATAAGAGTTAGAAGAAAAATATTACGATACCTCTAATTTGTAGTAGTATTATTAAATATTAAACATTTTCTAAAATAATTGGAGAAGATTAAGTACTAATACAGTTTAGTTTGGGTAGTTTGGGATGGAGGAGGATATTTAAAAACCCTCTTGCGACTTTCATCAAACAATCAATTTTGATTTGGTTTTAAGAAGTGAGTATACGAAAAATAACCCTATATTTTTTTAAGAATTGAAATAATGCTGAGTTATTTGAAAGTGTCTGCAATTTTGACATTAATTTTAGTATCAGATAGATATAATGATAATATTCGACAAATACTTTGAATTGTTTTAGCACATTCTACACATGCTTAAAGTACTTTTTCAAAAAACTCAAAAATTGTTGCTGACACTTTTAAAAAATTTAGGGTTATTTTTGGATTTATGCAGATTGTATTTCTTATTTAAAATTTTGAATAGGGAATCGTGTTTTGAATGTGCATCCTCCATTTACTTTTCAATTTGTTTCGTACATTGTCATCATAAACATGTGTTTTGACTTTTAATGAATGAAGCATGCAGGTCTTTCTACGATTTTTACACAAATTAAAAATTAAATAATAAAATTAGCAATTAAAATATTAAAACTTATAACTAAATGTTAGAATAAGTCAGGTTGATGATTAGATAAAATTTTATTCTTGTTTGATTAGTCTAGAATTATATTAACACTAGTTTAAAGCATCTCTAATGGTTCGGGGTCTCCCTTGTTTTTAGGTGCAACATGTCACAATTTAATTGAAATTTCAATATGATGTAAGCAAATTAAATGAATTGATGATGTTTTTTTTATTTTCATTTCCAATGATTCTGTTGCAATGGTAACTTCAATATGACCAGTACATATAAACAAAGTTTAAAATGCATCATACATAGTGATCATATTAATCTATTGATATTTTTTGTTAGAGACTTTGAGAATTTCAATTTAATATTTATTTTATTCTACCATCTGTAATTACATAAATAATTATATTTTAAAATAATGTTCTTTAAAATCATCGTTTAAAAGTGAGTCTTTACGTTTAAACACCAAACCAAAAACATTATTTTTCATTTTCTTACGTTAAAAAAACACTATTTTATGGATATAATTTTATAATTTGACATTATTTAGAGTACATTTAAATTAGATTTATTTTGATATAATTTTAAATTCAAAATTATTTCTCAATTTTATAAATATTTAAAACTATTTTCAATACTTAGAGTTTTAATTTTCAAATAGTCATATGTTTATTAATATTATTGATGTTACTTCTTTCAAAATGTTAAATTGGTATACATTTGTGTGTATTGAAGTATAAAATTTGAAATGTTACGTGAAGTGAATAATTTCTTTTTTTTAAAAAAATATTAGCATTAAATGAGTTGGTGAATTGAAGACCCACTTTAAGCTTCAGTTTATGGAATGTCTAATTGAAACTCTCAGTACATTTGTTGTCCACGTCAGATTGATCCCTTTAATTGACGCTTGCAATGGAGACGGAATTTAACTCCAGAGTATATCAATCTGAAGTGGTACTAATTTTTTTCAAATTGACTCTTGGGTTGGAGATGATCTTAGCCTTGTACTTTATTTATTCTCTTCGATGTTAATCAGAATCATTATGAAAATCATTCTTTTATGATATCAGATCTCACCGATTTTGCCCCTTCTCTCCTCCCCCTCAGACTACATTTATCAGTGACTTTCGGCTAAGAGATCATCTGCTTAGGTTTTAAAACAAAATGGAAATGATTTGACCCAGCCCAACCTCGAGAGAGAAGGGGGCCAAAACCAACTCCTTCATCCAGCCTAGGTTGCTAGGACCGGAAAGTGGAGTGTGTCTATTTGTCAAATTTTGATTGATTGAAAATGTACATTATTAAATTCAATCTACTTCTTTTATTTCCTTATCTACATATCTGGTTTTATATATTTTTAAAAATATTTTTGTAATAAAATTAATTACAATAAACTACATTTTTCATTCCATATAAATAGAGATCAATATTGTCATAATTCAATGCACAACTCAAATTCAATTTTTATTGTCCTGCAATATAATTTGATGTATCTTAAAATTTGGTATTGAAGCGATACAAATGAACTATTTTCATGATTTAGTTTATTATATTTCAATTATTAAATAATTAATTACAAAATTTTAAATATTATTATTTAAATATTATAACATTTAATTAATACTTAATAATTTAAAATATACTATTTATATTTGGTATTAGAATAATATATAAAGAGTTGAAGTTTTTGGTTAGGTTGGTTCATTGATAAACCTTTCAAAAGAAATAAATTGGTTGAATGAGAGGTTGTGTAGGTGGATGAAAGAGATATAATGTTTAATTGAAATTTTTGGTTGGGTTGGATCATGGATAAACATAGTCTCACCCCTTCTTCTTCTTTTCCGTCACTGACAACCCTTCCCCTTGCTTCTTTTCCGGCAAAATTTCGGTGAATTTCCGACCGAATTCCTACAGACTCTCGACAATCTTACAGTGGTCGTTTTCTTCCCGACCATTCTTCTTTCAATTAGCCTCTCCAGATCTCTATTTTTCGTCTCCGGCATCGACTTCCAACAGCATTGACGGCATCTCCATTTTCCTCGGCATTGACGGCGTCTTGGCCCGGATCTTGTCCGGAAATTGGGCGGCCGACTTAATCTTCTCCGACGGTGCTTACCCTGACTGCGTCTTCTTCTCCCTGGCATCGGTTCCCCCCCGGTCGGCATCTCTCTCCAGTTACCGGGGGACCCAAAGTTATTTCTCGGTGACTTCTTGATACGCCGGCGTCATCTCCAGTAGCCTGACGTCTACACAGTCTGGCTTCATCAGCAACCCTTCAGGCCCATTTTGTTCACGCGCAAGCAGCTCTCACAGGTGCGTCGGATTCACGCGCATAGCCATTCGGCGCGCCAGCACACGCATGGGCAGATTCTTCAACGCGTAATTTACACGCGCAGTTGATGGCATATTTTCAGCATTTGATGGTTACAGATTTTCAGCTTTATCCCAGATTTCCAATGTCATTTTCCGTACACACTCAGCTTACTCCCTCTGGTCCTCTAATTGTGGGCCCTTTTCTCACATTTTAAGGTATGTTTGACTACCGATAACTTTTGTTGCTTACAGTAACGGATTATAAATTTTTACTTTTTAGAAACTACATTTTACGGAGAATCCAAAGACATCTCACATGATATCTGTTATTGTATACAACAAAAATTATCAATGGTCAAACATGCCATGAAAAAAGTTGTGGTCAAAGGGAGCCATAATTAGAGGACCAGAGGGAGTTCATATTTTTTGTACACACACTCAGCTTGGGTATCATTATGGCACATTTTGGTCCTTATTCAACATTTAATCATTGTGGTTCCAAGTGGATTTTAGATTCCGGCATCACAAAATACATGACATCTCCCCCCACTGTTGTTGATCATGTGAAACCTTATGATGGTTCATCGCATGTATATGTTGGTAATAGTTCTCAACTTCCTATTACCCATGTTGATGATTATCATATTTCTAAGTCTATTTTTCTTTATGATGTGTTTATTGTTCATGATATCACTAAAAATTTGCTCTCGATTGGCAAGTTAACTCGGGATTTAAACTGTGTTGTATGATTTGATGATCGCTCATTTATTATTCGGCATAAAATCACTAGAGAAATCTTGGGTCACGGCTATAGTGAAAATTGCCTTTATGTTTTAAACTATGGTGCGTCTTCTTTGTTGTCTACTGTGGAGTTAAATAAGTCGTGTGCATCTTTTGAAACCAGACATGCTAGACATGGTCATGTTCCGCATTCAATTATTTCTGGTTTGCGAGCTTTTGGATCTTTAGCTGTCTCATCGGTTTTGCCTAAACCTACCCTTTGCGATGCATACTAAAAGGCTAAAGGGAAACATTTATATTTTATACAAATGATAAATGTGCTGCTAGGGTATTTTATCTAATTCATTGTGATTAATGGGGACCCTCTTCTATTTCATTTGTTGATGGTTTCGCCTACTATGTCATTTTCCTTAATGATCATTCCCGACTTTCATGGTTTTATACACTGCACCGCAAGTCTGATTTTTGGTATATTTATAGCCAGTTGGGGCTTTTTGTGGATAACCAATTCTCTTCCACCATTAAGGTATTTCAGAGTGATAGGGGGACTGAGTTCGTAAATAGTCGTTTACACTCTCACTTTTAGACAAAGGGCATTCATCATCAGATTTCTTGCCCATATACTCCTGAGCAGAACGGTGGTGTTGAGCGCAAGCACCGCCACATTGCTGATATGGGTTTGTCTTTGCTGTATCACTCTCACGCCCCTCTATCCCACTGGCCTGGCGCCTTTACTGCAGCCACTTATACCATAAATCAGTTGCCTACTCATGTTCTTAGCGGACAATCACCATATAAAGTTATTAATGGTCGGGTACCCATGTATACCAATTTTTAAGCTTTTGGTTGCCAGGTCTTCCCATTCGTTTACCCATTTGCTGACCACAAGCTGTTTCCTCGCAGTATTCTGTGTGTATTTATTGGCTACAACTCACAGTATAAAGGTTTTCGGTGCCTCGATCGCACTACTAGTAGAATCTATGTCACTCAACATGCTCATTTTGACAAGACATGTTTTCCATTTTCCCCATCCATTCCTTCAGCGATCAGTTCTCCACCTTCAGTGTTAGATATTTTTGCCTTTGTTGATCCTAATCCTGATTCTGATTCGGCATCTTATTTGCCTTCAGTTTCTCATGTGCCGACTACATATCCTTTAGCCCCTTGCTCCATTTGTGCTACAGATCCGCCATCAGTACCCCTGCAGGAGCCTCATACCTCTCTGCCGGTCAATCCGCCTGGTCAGTCTCCATCCAGCTTGGCTGTTTCTTCACTAGCCTTCTCACTTGGTTCCACTCATCCTAGGAATTGCACTCATCACATAGCCACTCGATTGGCAACTGGAGCTATTCAACGTAGAAGTTATTCAGATACCGTTGCTCATGGACTTATGGATGCCCTACTTGCTCAGTCCGAGCCTACTGATTATTGCTCTGCTCTTTAGGATCCGTCTATGGTTTCTACTATGGATGAGGAGATAGCAGCTCTTCTCGGACACCACACATGAGACTTAGTTCTTCGCACATCCGATGTTAACATTGTTGGCTCCAAATGGTTCTATCAGCTGAAGCATCGTCCTAATATCACGGTTGATCGCTACAAGGATAACCTTTTTGCACAGGGTTTCTCTCAGATTCTGGGTTTTGACTTTGATCACACTTAAGTCATGTGGTCAAAGCCTCCACTGTTCAGACAGTTCTTTCCATTGCCACGATGCGTTCCTGACCGCTTCATCAACTCGATGTCAAGAATGCCTTTCTCAATGACGTCCTTGATGCTCCAGTTTATATGAAGTAACCCATTGGATACAAGGACCCCGTCCATCCAGATTATATTTGTCGGTTGCGGAAGGCCATTTATGGTCTTAAGCATCGATCATGGTTTCTACGTTTCAGCACCTGCTTTACTCAACTTGGTTTCAGTGCAGCTCGTCCGACACTTCACTGTTTATTTTTTTAGGGTTCATCATTACTGTATCTCCTGGTGTATGTGGACGACACTATTCTTACAGGGAACGACTCGACTCTCCTTCGACAGTTCATTGATCGAACACATTGAGAGTTTGTGATTAAGTATCTCGGTACTCTTCACTACTTTCTTGGCCTTGAAGTTTTGCCTACTTCATCAGGTTTACATCTTAGTCTAGCAAAGTATACTTGTGACGTTCTGACTCGTGCTGGGATGTCTGATGATGTACCAGTCTCTACACCATTTGTGCCAAGTTCTCAGTTGCACATTTCGACCAATCCTTCGTTCAGGAATCTGACTCTGTGTCGTTCACTGGTTGAGGCTTTTCAGTATTTGACCATCACTTGTCCAGAATTGGCCTTCTCGGTCAACACAGTCAGACAATATCTTCAGAATCCCAAAGATGATAATGTTGATACGGTTACAAGGATTTTGCGCTGTGTTTGAGGTGCACTTCATTTTGGGCTCACTTTTCGTACTGCCAGTTCTCCCGAGGTGTTGGGGTATTCCGCTTCTGACTGGGCTAACTCTCTGGAGACTCGTCGATCCATTTATGAATATGCTATTTTTCTTGATGGGAATCTTGTTTCCTGGAGTGCTAAGAAACAGCCTACTGTTTCTCGATCCAGCACCGATTTTGAGTACATGGCTCTAGCCAACACCGCTTCATAGGTTGTTTGGATGACTCATTTGCTTCATTTTCTTTGAGTTCCATTGTCTGGCTCTCCATTGCTGTTATATGACAACAATTTTGATATTTTCTTGGCTCAGAATCCAGTGGCTCACTAGTGAGCGAAACACATCGACATCGACATCGACTATCACTATGTTCGAGAGTTAGTGGCTTCCGGTAAGCTGTGAGTTGCTCATGTTCCTACATCACTTCATATTGCGAACATATTCATCAAGGGGATCTCTCGTCTGTTGTTCGAGTTCTCCAGGTCTAAGTTTTCCGTCGGTGAGAATCCGACGCTTCGCTTGAATGGGGTGTTAGGATAAGTCAAGTTGATGATTAGATGAGATTTTATTCTTGTTGACTACGCTACAGTTATATCAGAAATAGGTTATAATTGTACTCTAGTTATTCTCTTCAATATTAATCAGAATCATTACGGGAAATTATTTTTTCTGTAAATAATATTGTAGTGAGCGATGGCAAAAACATTAAAAGTAGCATTATACTTAATTTCCATCATGAAATACTCCATTGATTTAACTAAAAGGAAGACATATCTTAATTATTACTTAGTCAATACATATAAAATGGTGAGTTTAGACTGATTTAGTGGTAAAACCACACTCTATAAATGAGAGATTCGGGGTTCAAAACACACCCCGTCAAGAATTGTGAATATTATATCAATTTTTTGATGGGGATTACCCACCGCCTTAGGACCGTGTCGATGACCCCCGTTGTGGTTTCCCAACTTGCAGGTGGTCGATGATAGTGAGATCGTGGTGGTTCCGGGTGGCGGTTCGTTGGTGGTGTAGCGTTTGAGTGTTCTCATAAGAGCGTCCCTAGCTATTCAAATGGATGGAGTTTCAAGCTCCACTGAACTTCAATAGATTTAATGGTGGTGTCTCCTAATTATATCCTAGATTAACATGTTAATATATAATTTGATTGTTTTAAATATAATATTTAAGAAAAAAACATATAAACAAAGATGAAGTCAACTAACCGGTGGGTAGGTTTACCAAGAAAATGAAAATAATCAAAGTAAACGGTACTAGTCGAAGTCAACCATATGGCCTTCACAAAACGGTTTTATTTTGTATCTGGAAGTATGCAGAATATGCAAGTAGTAAAGTGATAATGATTCTAATTTTTGTTTTGCAAGCCAATCGGAGGGTATGGTAAGAAAAGGTAAAAAACAGAACAAAATCATTTAACTACATCCTCACTTCACTACTTATTAATAAAGTTGATGTTCATTGAAATGTAAAAGATTATAAATATAAATATCTAAATATTATAAATATTATAATATTATTAATATTATAAATATTATAAATATTATAAATATCTAAATATAAATATTATTTTGTGATATATGATTACATTCATTTTAACACATACTAGGTTTCTTTAGCCCGCGCATCGAATATGACCCAAAAAATTGGTGATTCTAGTGTTGATTTCCGTCAATAGTTCTTGAATTTGAACTTCTGAAGAACAGGGCCTTGGTTTGCACTTCTTACTCCTTACCACATGGCCATACAAAACAGAATTGTCTCCATTGGTACGGTAGAAGGGTAATCATAATGGTCAAATGATTTGTGCCAGAGGATTCTCTTTGCAGACACCATGCAACCTGTAATTAAGTAAACAATATTTGAAGCTTTCAGAAACATATGAGACGGTGAGGAGAATCACAACCCAAATAAAGAAAAGCTATTGGCAAAAAAGAGCCTAAAGAAAAATAAAGGAAAGATAGGGATTTTCTCAGCACCATGATGCTCCCAGATCAACTGGAAACCGAAATGAATAATCGGTGTGAACTCGACCATCGATTGTATCCCTCGATTCCAACACTGCCACCTATAGCAAATATGAGTAAACAGGAGCGAGATGAGTACCTAACAAGTATCGGTATTTTGCTCAAAGGACATGTCTGTAGAGTGACCGAAGCTGTCAACAAAATGCATTGGAAATTTCATTCAACCAATCCATAGTAAAGAAAATTGCTTGGGAAGTCAAATTTTCCAGAAACGATGCCAAACCATAAATTCTCATTTTTATTTTATTTGATCAAAAAGGAACTTTAAGCTCACCTTACCCATCATCTTAAATAACCCTCAATTAACAAAAGCTTCTTTTCTAGATTGAAGTGGAAATATTGACCATCTCCTTCAATACCCATAACATTTACCCATACAGAATATAGGTGACTCCGTTATAAAGAGACTTGTTTGTGGTACAGTATGATCAGAGACAGTAAGATTGCCCCATCTTCCTGTCAAGCACAGCCGATGCAACCCTATGAAGTGGTAACCATAATTAAGATCACATGTCTCCTGAATAACCCATAATAACCATACCATTATATTCTCAAGAATGCACAGTACAACCATAATAGCTTGGCCCATGTATGATTTCTAACCAGTCAACAAAAATGCACAGGCAC